>JAKCPB010000783.1:0-61483 GCA_021442155.1 Cymbidium sinense | reverse complement strand
TATGAATTGGGTCAAACCAAGTCAACAACTTGTTGACCAAGTCAACTCTTTGCTATATGAACCCAAACTAGCCAAAACCTAAGCCAAATCCATTGAAACCAATGATTCAAATCAACCCAAAATCAATATTTAAACATGTCTTGACCTTCAATTGAGCCAAACCTAGCCCAATTGGTCCTCTTGACCCAAGTTGACCCAAATTGACATAAAGGGTCAAATTAGACTAAACCCAAATTAAATCCAAATTAAATCAAATCAAAGCATACAATCCTCTCAAAATAGTCATATGAACTTGAGCTAACCCATTTTGACCCATTTTGACCTTGAGTCAAATTGAGCCAAAAACCAAATGAACTCCAAGTGACATGAAATTTGGTCCAACTCACTTTGATTCATTTCAAATCTGCCCAAATCAAATTCAATATCAAATGACCACTCTACCCTTGGGCTAAGGGTATCACATAAGACAAAACATCCATGTAAATGGTCATTTCTCTTCTTTGGCCCCTTGACACTCATCCATTGGTCCACCTAGGCTCCAAGGACATTATCCAACCTGACCTAAGAGGTGATTGGGTCAGCCATGACTTATGGGGAGGTGAAATCACCTCACATCTCCCATTGGTGCAGTTGGCATGGAGGACCTCCACCACCTCATTTGCTAGGACACCCACTTGTCCTTCATAGTAGCCACCTCCCATGCCTTGGGCAACCAAATTAAGCCACCTTAGGAGAATCCCAACCACCCCAAGCAAGGACACCCACTTGGAGCCAAAAATCACCATGAATGAGGTGATTTTCGGCCATTACAAGGAGACAAAAAATAGAGGAAAAACTCTTTCTCACACTCATTTCACTCTCCTAGAGCTCTCAAACTAACTAGCAACCATTCCCATTTGGTTTTTGAGCAAATACCATCAAAATCAAGTGGATTTGAAGAAGTGGTGGCCATTGGTGCATACATTATTCTGAAGTTTGAACCCATTCTAAAGCTTCTTCTTGCACTAAGGAGCACACTCAGATCATCACCACCACATCCTCGGTGAGAAATTTTCAAACCATAGGGCCTTAGGTTCTTTGTTTGTGATGGTTTTGCTTGATTTTAGAAATTTCTTTACATTACCCTTGCATTTTTTGTTTTACATCATCCCCATGCATTTGGTGATTTTAGTGAAGATTTAGAAAATTGAGCCTTAAATGAAGTTTCATTCAATTTTTTCACAAGAATTGCAAAATCCCACCAAATAGTGTTTTGTCGCCTCTTACGCTAGATTGCCCGACCATCGATCTCTATTGGGGACTACTCAAAGATGCGATCACGCATCAATGATCACATGGATCATGCGTATCGATTTATACTGTCTGATCCGTGATCAGATGGTCAGATCTCATCCATGCATCCCTATCCACATTCCCACTCATCTGCTAAAGGCGACGCCACATAGAATCGCGTGGTAGCAACCCGTAGGTGATAGTTAAGTAAGAAATTAGGGATTTTCTACTTTTAAAATTAATTAAAAAACTTGAAACTTCAAAATTCATAGAAAATAAAATACTTAACTAAAAATTTAAAAATAAGGGCTCGTTGGATTTGTCTTTCCAAGAGGAATCCAATGAATCCAAAAGCCCCAAACTAAATATTGTGAGCTTAATTTAAGCTTTAGGAAAAAATAAAATTTCATTAATTAAACTAAAAGACACATCAGATTGATTTGAAATTCTCGAGATAAAATTGAGCTTAAAATCTACCATAAAAATTTCAAGTCAAAAGGATTTCTAGATTGGGAGATATTGCATTTTGAAGTTCAAATAGTTAAAATAAATTAATGAACTTTATAAAAAAAAGGAAAATCATTTAAATCAGCTGAAACTTTGGAAAATTATAACAAATCATAGATAAATCATAAAATGCAAGTATATATATTTATTTTGAAGGTATTTCATAGGAGATTCAATTAAAATTGATCCCAATTAATTTTGAATAGTAGTAAGGCTTAATTTGGTTTAATTAAAACTTAATTAGCTTAATTACTCTATAATTACCTAAGTAATTAATCCCAAACTTTTGAGGTTGATTAATGGGATGACCTCTGCCTCCCATAATTTTCTTGGCTTATTGCTTGGTTAATTTGGGGAAATTGGTTGTCTTAACCTTATTACTTTCCTAATTAAGTAAGCAATTAATAATATTCTAAATAGTAAGAAAATCATTAATTAAGCTTGCTAATCATTGTGAAATAGTGAATGGGTATGGGGAATGAGATTGGGACCTCTTTTCCCAAGTCCATTTCACTTGAATGAATTAATTAATTTGGGATTAATTGATGGTTTAATTCATTAATTAAATTGCTTAATTAATCAATTTGAAACTATAATCACATGGAATCTTAATTAATCAATTCATCAGTAGATCTTTAGGTGTTCAATATCCTAAAGACATTTAAGGAAATTATGGTTAACCCACATGTGTGGGAAAACCATGAAAGTACTTATTTAAGTTTCTTAACTTAATTAATCACTAATTGTGAGCCAATTGCGTTAGGCCTCTTTCATTTCTTAGGTTCATTGCTAATTTAATTTCCAATGTATGTACATATCATGTTGGATCATAATCACATGGTTAATTAAATTAAGGCAACATAGGTAAGGGTTAATTAATTAGTGGATTTAATGCATAGTACAACCTAATTAACCCATAAAATCAACTTAACTTTTCATTAAATGAAATTAAATCACAAACATGAGAATGGGTTAGGATCGACAAACTTTCCCTCATTTCTTCAAACCAAATCAAATATGAAATTGAAAGTGATAATTAAAAAGCCTTGGTTTTCTTTAAATGCTTTTATTTGATTTGATTGTCCTTAGGAATTAATTTGAATGAAAATCACATGTTTATGCTCATTCATTCCTTTCCAATCATGTTAAATATTGTATGTTATTTGAAATCATACATTCATCTTTTCAAAATTAATTAAGTCAAATGGTTTTCCTTTATGTCATGCTTGCATGTATTTAATTTTATAATATATATTATCACTATTAAATCCAAACGTATTTTCCAAAGCTTATAAATGAATGGTTACATATTCTATTAATGCTAGCTATAAATACATAGGAGATGCATTTGATTATAGCTTAAATGTATGAAGTGAAGCTCCTTTCCTTTTATTCATGCATTGATTTATTTAAGTGAGAATGTTAATGGGCATACAGTTTGGACATCCCAAAAATATGAGGCTTTAGTTAGCCCCAAGGAGGTCATTTGATTACCTCGCCTGGTTTAATAATGGCACATTCTCCATTTGATTTCATTCTTATGTATTTCAATACTAGAATTGGATGACGCTTTTATTCATATACATAAATGATTCAATCAAATTAAATATCATTTTTTAGCATGATTTTCATTCTCCAAATTATGAATACATGTGTATGGATCTAGGAAAAGCGGTATATAGTCTGGACATCTCCAGAATACGAGGCTATAGCTAGCCCTAAGGAGGTCATTTGATTACCTCACTTCCCAGTTTTAATAAAGGAACATACTTGCTTATGTCTTTTATACATACATGTGTGTATTTAATTAGAGAATGGTAATCCTTCCTTTTATTAAAAATGCATGCATTTGCAATTGTTCAAGTGATTGAATTAATTGATCATGTGATTTGGAGCTCTCTTTCTTATGTTCATGCATGTAAATTTACATATGGTTTGAATGTAATGGTATATAGTCTAGACATCCTAGGAATATGAGGCTTTAGCTAGACCTAAGGAGGTCATTTGATTACCTCACTTCCTTGGTTAACAATGACATGTACCTATTTAATTTCATCCCTATGTATTTTTGCATAAGAATTTAGATAGAGCCTTAAATTAATATGATAAAATAATTCAATCATAGGGAAAATATAAAGCTTCAAATGTACATACTCAAATCCATCATTCAAGTGTGCTAAAAGATTTTGTATGTGTAGGTATACTTAAGACTTAATCATATGCATGTTACATGTGATTGAAAGAAATGATTTAGCATGTGTCATGTGATAGTATTTCAATTAGATTAATCTTAAGAAGCCTTTCACATTGAATAGAATTATTTAAAGAGAACTTAAACTTAGGATTAATCTAAAATGTGTAATAAGCCATTCACTAAAGAGAACTAAATCAAATTAACATGCTTTAGAATGTGGTTTAAGGTAGGGATGAAAAAGGCCAACATCTTTTCTTCTCTTTACAACACTTAGTTGCTAAGTGTAGGTCATATGAAATAAAAGAAAACACAAATTAAAACTTGCAAATCAATTAAATCACTTGAAGTGAAACCACCCTTTAAGTTGAATCTTTCTATACTTAGAAAATCTTAACTCTAAAGCCTAGTTAGGACATACCACACAAGCCTTAATACACACATTAGATTAAGTCACCACTTCTAGCCTTATGTTAGGGATGGTATGATGTATGTTTTATTTTTGTGTATTATTTTAGACTAGATATTATAGTGTATGTTTCATAGATTGGATGGTAGGCCGAGATTAGCCTAATCATATTTTTTATAAGGGATTATGTTTAAGGGGCCGCTTAAAATAAATATAAATGCTCTCTTTGCAGGTTGCTTAAGCCCCTAAGCTTAATCCAAGTTAGGATAGATGGGCTTGGTTACCCATGTGTAGAGTGCTAAGTCCAAATTATAAATATAACTTCTTGGGTTGTATGTGTGTTTAGCTAACACTTGTCTTGTAGGTGTAGTTAGATTTACTTTTCCTATTTTTAATGTAATTTTGCATTAGAAATTAGGATTAGTGCTATGGGGGATAAGGATGAGCATTGGCTAGAAGGCTTTTCTCTTGGGAGGTGATGCCTTTGAAGTGGAGCAAACCAAATCAAAGAAGGAGGAAGATACATGAAGACATGAAAACTTGAAGACCCCCCATAGCATTTATCATTTGTAAATTGCAAATTATTCTTTTATGTGTTGGTTGTATAAGGGTAGAGCTCAGCTACCCTTTTTTTTTTTGGGTTGTACGGAGGCAACTGATCGCACTAGTCTGTTATTCTTTTGTACTAACAATAAAAATTGTTTGATGTTGTGTTTAAAGTGCACAATTAGGATGGCTTCTCTTAGTTTCTTTATATGTTTGATGTTTGAATGTGTGGCCTTGAATGCGATTAGGCTCTTAGAAAAAATTAAACTTTCTACCCAACTAACTCATAACTAAAGTTTTAAACAATTCATAACCTTACATAAAGCCTAGGACATAAATCAAGATAATTAAAAGATTTAGCAACCCTTTAGTTGAATCGAATGGCCAACAATATGCACATCATATTATTTCTTGAAAATAAAGGATTTCCATCCTTGCACGAAAAGGGAATGCTTGACTTGTGAGGACATCCTTTGTGTTGGAAAACACTCCTTTCTTGCTGATTTAGCCAACAACCTTATTTCATCATGCATGTAGATATCAAAAACCCAAAGTCTTTATCAAAATGAAGTGTCAAAATAAATAAAATTTGAAAAGATTTTGCACTGAAATAAGTCAGATGCTCATTCCACTCATGCTCTAGTCTCTTAGGGAGTGGGTTTAAGGACTATAGTTTCTTTCTAATTAAATAATAGCATAACTAATCTTGCAAATCATATGATCAGACTTAATGGATTCAAAGCATAGGAAGTGTTAACTGGCTGCTACTCCTAATGGTCATAAGTCTAGCAGTAAGGCGGTTTATCCTCTCTTACGGAGTTAAACCATATGCCCATTTTTGCTTAGATTTAGGTCGTGCTTTGGCTTATGCTAAAGCTCCCTAGATTTATGATCAAAGGTGGCTATTTCTTTTGGGCTACAAGCATAAATCCTAACCTCTTAGGCATCTCCACAATCTTGTATTATTGGATTACAAGTCCTAGCTTTCTAATGAAATGTCAACTTTAACAAAATTGATCTTCTCTTTAATTTCAAAATTATAAGGCCTAATTATAGGATAGGTTGAAATGCTCACTAGGTTTCCTTGCATCAAGAACATTTCCTCTTGTTTCCTTTGGCTTTGATAATAAGTCTTCTCCTTGAGTTTTCCCACTTAATTTTCCAATACAACTAATCCTCTGATAGTCTTGCCTTGAAATCTTTGGAGACTTTAATTGCTACTTTAATCAAGAGTATTCTTAAGGGATTCACATCCCTTAGGATGTAATTAACTATGAAGGCTTGCCTCCATAGGGAACTTAACGAACGACTTAATATAAATGCTACTTTACTTTTCATGTAAAGTAGGGGAAAGATCTCTTACTTTCAAAGACCCATCATGCCTTAGAGTCCTTATTGGGTGATTAGATCTATTATAGGGTGATAATTTCTATCTTTTGAGATAGTGCATCTTTCCTTAATTCCATACCCAATCATTTCAATAAGTATCCCCTAAGATCTATGTGATGTCCCACATCTCAAAAATAAACACCACACACACCAAGTTTTTTGAGACACAAGTGACGACATAGATTCAAAATGAGCATGCATATAGCAAATCAAAAATTTAAGATAACTAGAACTATATCTATAAAGACAGTTCCATAAACATCGGTCATTGGTTGTTCTTCAATTTCTCCGTTCCCATCAGAACCACCGACCTCTAGTAGCGGGATCCACCATTATATCCGATCTCTCCTCTCGCCACCTGTAACCTCATGCTCCTCACCTTCCATAACCACCACCTACTACCATATCCACCTCTAGATCCCCCCACCACACTAATAACCACCTCCACCTTCCTCCATGCTCTGAGCTTGGTGGTGATGTTCTGATCAAGGTTCATTCTTAGGGTTTTAGGTTTGGGTTTTTTTAGTTTAGGTTTAGGTATTAATTTATTTAGTTACTTTAGGTTTAGATTTAGGGTTTGGGGTTTAGGGTTTAGGGTTATGGATTAGGGTTTAGGGTTTTAAGTTTTATAGTTTTAGGGTTTAGGGTTCAGGGTTAAGGTTAAAAGTTTAGGGTTTTATGATTTATTTTTTAGGGTTTAGGGTTTAGGGTTTAAGGTTTAAGGTTTATGGTTTTAAGGTTTAGGGTTATTTAGGGTTTAGGGTTTTAGGTTAGGGTTTAGGGTTTTTTGGGAAGTTAAATTTTATTACCATAAAGGAAGATACAATGTCCTTAAAGGGGTAAAGCTCTAAATTCTAATTGCTCTGAGATACAAGAAACCTAAGAAACTAAACCCCATCTAAGTACATTAGAAAAGAAAAGAAAAAACAAAAGAACAAATACAACGACTAAAAGCATAAAGAGAAAAAGACACAAAGTAAGACTAAAACAAATCTTGAAAATAGTAAAAGGATGAGTCAACAATAGTTCATGATTCCTTTGATAAAGTAAGATAAGCAAGATCCACAACAACAACACGTAGGTTGACTTAGTAATGACCATTCCGTCTATAAAGTTCCAACCTATAAAAGAAATCTACAAAACACTACAAAGGCAAAAGTCATAGCTAAAAGGATAAAGGAAAGAGAGGAAAAGAGAGTTGAGAATGAGAAGGCTGCTCAATTAGGATCATCCCAGGGGCAATAATACATTTGAGCATCCAAACTTCATAGAAGGGTTACAATCATATGTAATGCTTCCAACAGAGAGAAGAGGAGTAACATCAAATCCATCATAGCATACTAAGCAAACATCCAAGGCTAGTCCATAGAGTTCTAGATCTACATTAAACAGCAAAGACAACCAACTAGCTTAAAACCACCAAACAAAATAATAATAGACTAATCAAATAATAACCTGGCTAGAACAAAGTCAAAACAACAACAACCATTATCCAAATACCCATCCAAGCTCCAAACTTGGGAAAACTAGAACCGACCATCGCAAACAGACCCATGCAATTATAAATAGAAAAAAAACCAAGATAGAGCCCTAAAGACAAAGTCCCAACAAGTAGCAGCCATCAAGCCAAACTAGGTTAAGCAACCAAAAATGACAAAATAGCTCAGAAATGAGACCATCAAATGAAGGAAACATATGTTGTAGTGAGTACAAATCACCAGAAGATAAAACAACCACATAAAAGGGGGCCAAAAGCAGCCACCAACCACCAAAAGGATCAACAAAGGTTGGCCAACACAACAAGCAAATTGTCCAAGAAGAAGGAAAAGACCAACAAGGAAAAAAAATTAACCAACCAAGATTACAAGGACAACTAAAAGTCCTCTAACCAAACTAGCTAAGTAAAATAGCCATAATGCAACCACCAGAGAATAGCCCATCATAAGTAACCAACAAAGGAAGCATCCCTAACAGTTGAGGAAAAGTAGAAAACCAACAAAGCACCACACAATAGAGGTCCAAAAGAAGCACAACCACAATAGAAAGGCAACAACAGCTAGCCGATAAAAACCAAACTTCCCAATAATAAGGACTAACCAGAGAAGCATAATAATGTAACATAAAATGCTAAAAATGCACTAGAGGCTAATCCCAAGAATAACTAAACAAAAATCAAGGCAAAGAAGGATCCAGCAAAAAATAATAAAGAACTGGGAGCAACCCCCAAAAAAGTAGCAAGGACATTCTCCAAAAGAAGGCCTATAATGGAAACAGCAACAACAGTTCCCACTAGAAAGGCCACCCATTCAACCATGAAATACCAATAAAAAGCAATTTGAGTTCAAGAGGAGAGCTAACAAACCAACCAATGCAGAAAATAGAATAAAGCCAGAGTGAAAACCATCTCATCCACTAGCAACCAGAGTAACAATGTAGAGAAGACAAACCACAAATAAAAATGAAACCAACCTAGGCTCGAAGGAGAACCACCAGATAGCAACCACTAGACCAAAGTAAAACAAAAAACATAACCCAAGCCAAAAGTAAAATAAGTTTAGGGTTAGGTTGGTTAGGTTTAGGTTGGGGTTTAGGGTTTAGTGTTTCTTTAGTTTAGGGTTTGAGGGTTTATGGTTTAGGGGTTTGGGGTTTATAGTTTAGTTTAGGGTTTAAGGTTGTAGGTGGGGTTAGGTTTAGGGTTTAGGGTTGGTTTATGATTTAGTTTAGGTTTAGTTGGTTTAGGGTTTAAGCTTAGGGTTTAGGTTTTATGGTTTTAGGGTTTAGGGTTTAGGGTTTAGGGTTTAGGGTTTAGGGTTTAGGGTTTATGGTTTATGGTTTATTTTAAGTTTAGGGTTGTTTTAAAATTAAGCAAACTGGTATGTTTAGGTTTATTTAGTTTATTTTATTTATTTTTTATTTATCTTAGTTTATTCTATTTTTTATTTTTATTTAGGATTATTTTTTATTTTGTTTAGTTTATTTATTTTAGGTTTATTTATTTTAGTTTAGGTTTCATATTTTAGTTTATTTTTTAAGTTTAGGTTTTGGTTTAAGTTTATTTTTTAGTTTAGCTTCATTTTTATTTTATTTTTTAGGTTTAGGTTTTATTTTTTATTTTTAGGTTTAGGTTTAGGCTTCTATTTTTGTTTTTTTGGTTTAGGTTTTAGGATTTTATTTTTGGGTTTATTTTTAGCTTTTATTTTTAGTTTGGGTTTAGGTTTATTTTAGTTTATTTTATTTATTATTTAGTTTAGGTTTAGTTTATTTTAGGTTTAGGTTTAGGTTTTATTTATTTTAGTTTAGTTTAGTTTAGTTTAGGTTTAGGTTTATTTTATTTTGTTTTTCTAGGTTTAGGTTTTTTTTAGTTTAGGGTTTAGGTTTTATTTTTAAGTTTAGGTTTTTATTTAGTTTTTATTTTATTTTATTTTAAGTTATTTTTATTTTTATTTTATGTTTAGTTTTTATTTTATTTAGATTTTTTATTTTTAGGTTTATTTTATTTTTTTAGTTTAGTTTAAGTTTTTATTTATTTTATTTTAGTTTAGTTATTATTTATTATTTTATTTTATTTTTAGGTTTAGGTTTAGGTTTAGGTTTAGGTTTTAGTTTAGGTTTTTATTTTATTTTATTTTATTTTATTTTATTTAGGTTTAAGTTTTTTATTTATTTTATTTATAAGTTTTGTTTAGTTTAGGTTTAAGGTTTAGGGTTTAGGGTTTATGGTTTTAGGTTTTAGGATTTTGGGTTTAGGATTTAGGGTTTAGGGTTTTAGGTTTAGGGAGGTTTAGTTTTAGTTTAGGGTTTAGGTTTTTTTTTTTGATTTTTTTAATAGAGAACAAATTCAGATTCAACATTTCTTCTTTTTGATTTTATCAACCAAGTAACACACCAAGTTTTCTAAGACAAAAGTGAAAATTGAGCATGCGTAGAGCAAATAAATAACCCTAGATAAATTAAACCATCTCTACTATAAAGATAGTTCCATAAGCGGCGGATCGACCATTCTTGATTTCTCGGTTCCCATTAGAACCACCGGCTTCTCAGTGGCGGGATCCACCATCATATCCCGATCTCTCCTCTCACCACCATGACTCTGGCTCCTCCCACCTCCATAACCACCACTTACACCACCACCTCCATATCCACACCTCCGGATCTCCCACCACCACTATGATCGCCTCTCTGCCTTTACCTCCATCGTTAGATTTAGGCTGAGCCTGGTTGACAGTGATATTCCTGCTGTCAAGGTTTTTTCCATTCTTAGGGTTTAGGTTTATTTTTTAATTTATTTAGTTACTTTAGGTTTAGGTTTATAGTTAGGTTAGGGTTTATGCTTTGCTTAGGACACCATGGATACATGAGAATAATATAGTTCCATCCTCTCTACATTAATGTATGAAGTTTGTGAAAGGTGGGATCGTTTATTGTGTCAAAGGAAATATCAAGCCATTTACATATCACAATGTCAACATATATGAAGATGCAGCTTACTACCTCCCTCAAAATCAACATGTCTATTCTTGCGAACTTGGCCAAAGTTAAAAAAAAAAAGGAAAAGAAAAAGAAAGAAAATAAGAAAAAGAAAAGAAAAGATAAAATAGAAAAAATAATAGAAGGGAGAGAAAATAGACTTTGAGGAGGAAGTCGAGCCTAACATTTGATTCCACCCATAGTTCATTACTCCATTCAACATATGGGTAGACTAACCTCCATGCATAGGAAGAGGCAGTTTAGAGGTAGTCCAGGGTGGAAAACCTCCTTATTGGCCACCCAATAGAAGATATGTCCCAGCTACTAAGAGTACACCTGCTATCCATATAGACTTAGAATCTCATTCATAGGATGAGTATGGTTAGCACACCAGCCAGCTCTTCTCAGTAGTAGATTCCCTTGGAGGTGACACTTGAGAAGGTGATGATGAGGGCTCCAAAGTAAAGCATAAGTATATCCAAGTCTATATGTGAAATAGTTAGGCATTATTTGGGAACCTTAGCTCTAACCCCACTTTTCTCTTAGAAAGTTGAGGGTTTGGTAGTTAAAAAAGCCCCTAAGTCATCCACTAGTTTGAAGACTTAGAGGTTCTTTCTGGGAGCATCATCCTTAAGTCAAGAAGTTGATGTAAATCTTAAGAATGATTCATATAAAGATTTAATAGAATTACCTTTTGATTGGTACTTTCCTTGTGTTCATAATTTAGCAAAGAAAGGGTTAATCCCATATACTTGGTCAAAGCATAGGTCAAACTACTTCGAAAGAATATGGAAGAACAAATGCAAAAGCTCTCAATGAAGGAGACTAGGATTTGATACGGTGTCCATGATGATTACGATTATGCTCATCACCAATCATTTGAAATTTGGTGGGTTATTTCAAATCATATTAACTCATATGAGGAGCTGTGCTTAGAAACTTCAAATGATCCAGATGATTTTGAAGTAAAAGATGCACTGCCAGAGTTTGAATAAGAGATCAACTCAACCATCAACGAGCTCAAGGAAATTAAAATAGGAATTGAAGAAGATCCACGCTTGGCATACATCAGTTCTTTATTGAAGGAAATTAAAACTGATGACTTAGTTAGGCTATTGACTAAGTTTAAGGACTATTTGGCATGGAGTTATGAAGAGATGTCTGGATTGGCTCCGAACATAGTGGTCCATAAACTAGTAATAATGCCTACTGCTAACCCTATCAAGCAAGCTCTTAGATGCATGCGATTAGACATAGAAAAATAGGTCTTTTTTGAAGTCAAGAAACTGATCGATTCTGACTTCATCCAGAAGAAAAATACCTGGTTAGCTAGCATCATCCGAGTTAAGAAAAAGATTGGCCAAATTCACATATGCATCAATTTTAAGGATTTAATTAAGGCATGTACAAATGATGAAATTTCACTACCAATCCTGGAGTTGATGGTGGACATATCCTCATCTCATGCAGTCTTCGCTTTAATGGATGGCTTTGCTAGATATAACCAAAAAAAGGCGAAGATGAAAGAAACACTTTTAGAACCGATCAAAATCTATTATTATAAGGTCATGCCTTTAACCTTAAAATGCTAGTGCTACATACCAATAGGCTATGACTCAATCTTGAACTCATTCATCATCAAGTCAAGTGCTATGTATGATCTCATGGTCAAAAGTAGAGAAAGGAAGACCATTTCTTTGACTTGAGAGTAGTTTTGAATAGTTAAGATTATTTTTCCTCAAAATGAAATGAACCCCTAAAGTGTGCATTGAGTAACTTGGAAATTCCTTAGGTTTGTTGTCCGACACCATGGAATCGAAATCAGTTCAGAGAAGATCAAGGCAATATTAGAAATGCCACCCCCTAAAAGTTTAACTCAACTCAGATCATTCCAAGGGCGGTTGGCATATCTAAGATGCTTTATATCCAACCTATCGGGAAGATGTAAGTCATTCTCAGCACTTGTCAAAAAGGATACCAAGTTCAAGTGGGATGACAAGTGTGAGCATGCCTTTAAAGACATCTAGCATTACTTGATGATGTTGTTGATTCTAGCAACCCCTATCTTGAGCAAGCTGCTCAAACTTTACACTACTATATTAGATGACTCCCTTGGTGATTTGTTGGCCCAAGCCAATGATGAAGGGAAGGAAAATGCACTCTACTACTTCATCATATAATCCCTAGGCTAATTATCCACCCACTAGAAGCATTTCCTAGCTTTAATCTTTGCATCCCAAAAGCTATAGCACTACATGATTTCTTAAGGAAACTTGATCTCTAGGTCAACTATAATATCTCATGAGATGGTGATCTTCATGATGGTTGCAGATTTCTTAGCAGCACACACTTCCTGACTCTCGCTTAGTGATGACCACCATGAACAAATCATGAACTTAGGGATACTAGAATTCACAGGAGATGTACTTTGATGGTGTGGCTTCCTCTCAGGAGAAGAACCACGATCTACTATTTCAAGAAAGGTAGGGGTAGGAATAGTTCTCCTAACTCTGAACTACGATGTGATGACACTCTCATATCATCATCCAATCCTTGCACCAACAATGAAGCCAAATATGAGTCTCGATTTGTCGATGAGTTAGCCATTACTCTAAGCATCTAGAACATCAACTTGATTCTTAGCTGTTATCAACCAAATCTGGGTCCTATAAGGTTATAAAGCCCAAGCTCCATCTACCACAAGTACAACATGGAGTTATTGGCCCAAATCCTAGAGGTTACCATTTATAAGATTCCTTGAAGAGAATGTCATAGCATATGCTTTAGCCAAGCTTTCGAGTTGGCATGTCCAGGATGAGTTCATATCAATAAAGGTCCAAAATAGACAAGTCTTATCCCTTATTGATATTGAACTCATAAAATACTCTCTTGAAGGGAGGTTACCATTGCCAAGAAGGATGAGGAGTTAGATTAGAGGCAACCATTCATGGATTACCTAAATAAAGGCAAACTACCTCAAGAGAAGTCCCAAATTGATGAAGCAAAAACACTCTTTCTTGTGGATGGTTTCTTGTGCCAATGGTCTTTGATCATATGTGATTATGTTTAGACAAGCATAAAGCCAACCAATGCAGTTTGAAGATGAAAGCCAAGATCAAGAGACTAAGATACTACTAGCGATGATCAAAGATTGCATGGATATACTGGCGATGCCACCAATGTCAAATACACGGTGTGGTCCTACACCAACCACCCAACATTCTATATCCTACATTAGCCTCATGGCCATTCGAGTGTTGGGGTACCTACATAGTGGGTTTGATTGATCCTCCTTCTTCCATGGGTCATCATTTCATCTTAGCTGCTACTGACTACTTTTCTAAATGGGAGAAGGTGATTCCACTCGAGAGGTCACAACTCGGCATGTGCTCCAATTTTTGGGACCATATCATATATATATATTAATGTCTCGATGAATTATATCTAATGGTATTGCATTCAAGAACACCAAGATCAACCACTTTTCCCGAGACACAACATAGATTAGATATTCTACCATCAACTACCCGGGGCAAATGTAAGAAGCCTTCAAAAAAACTCTCATCCAAATACTGAAGAAGAAACTCGACAATAATAACTGATAGTGGCATGAGCATTTAGTTGGAGCCTTTTGGGCCTACCACACTACATATAGAACTCCACTCAGTCTACTCCTTTCTCTTTAGTGTATGGTTTCGAAGTTATTCTACCATTAGAAGTCCAACTCCCATCACTAAGGATAGCTATGAGTAGCAAGATCACAATATAATTGAAAGCCAATTTATGGTTAGAAGAGCTCGAATGTTTGGAGGAGAGATGCCTACGGGCATGCCAAAACCTTGAGTTGTACAAAGCTAAAATGATTCAAGCTCACAACAAGTTGTTCCATTCCAGAGCTTTTCAAGTAGGGAGCTTATTTTAGTTCTAAGGAGACGATTGTTGCCCAGTCATATGATGGGAGGCAAGTTTGAACCCACTTGGGAAGGCCCTTTTGCCATAGAGAATACCTAGGAGGATCTTATCAGTATTAATCATAAGGGAGAGCCCAGTCAATCAATGGGCTCTACTTAAAGAAATATTATAAATTATGTTTAAAAGCAATTATCATCATTGAAAATTCCATTCCAAATTCAATCTCTTCGTTGTTGAAAGTATTCTTGTTTGTGAATCCACCATAATGTGTTTAGGGTAGGTGTAAAGAACCCGAAAGATATTCTATCCTTCATCGACACAACACAAACACAGACTATACACAAACATATAAAACAAACATATATATTTTATCGGGTTGAGATAACTCCCCAATGACACTCAATCGCTCTAGGTCGCTAACATGCTACCCTAGTGTGTCACCCTGGTCTTCTTGCTTTGGAGGATGTATACTATGCTTTCCTTCCTTACTATGCCACCCATTGAGCACTTTTTTAGTTTGGGAGGCTTTATTACATTGCTAGTAATTTACTTCATGTTGGCTTCATTTAAGTGGACGTGAGTCTGCTATGCTTTCTTCTTGGATTAGCCTTTGTACACTGACTGGGTCGAGTATATTTGAGGTTTAGGATAAGTCCCCTAGTGGCTCCATCCCTCTTTACTGCTTTAAGTATGGCTCTAGTCCTTCCTCAGGGCTCCTTGCTCAGTAGTCGCTCTAGGTCAGATAACATTTGTCCCGCCGATGACATACTATCCCAATGATCTATTTTGCTTAGAAACTTGTAAGCCTACATGCTTTCTTTCTAGATTAATTATTTCACACTGATGGGCATCTTAGGTTATTTGGTTTCTGATGGATATCTGCTGATGGATACACCACTCATGCGATGGATACACCTTAGGTTGGTTAGTTCTCCTTAGATACAACTCATGGAAAATGTAAGTTTATATGCTTTCTCCTTGAGTTGGCCACCATACACTTATAGGCTTTCTTTTATAGGGCTTAGGATAATGCCCCTAGCATCACCTCCCTTATGGGAAGCATATTTGGATCACATCCTTTGCGACTCCATTTAGACACTACTTAGGTTACTATCATATTAGATAGTTCCCCTTTCCTAGTAACCACCCCTATGGTTGGAGAATTTGTCCTGTAGATGTGTAGATTCTCCCTTGGTCTAGTAAATTTGAGATAGGTCAAGGTCGATATAGCCCCTTCTCAATGTGGTCCCTGCACCAAGGTCCATGCAAACATATAAACAAAATTCACTTATGGATTGGGAGGACACCCTGGCGGTACCTTCTCCCAAGCAAGCATCCTATCTTTAGGGTAATGTCAACAAAACTCGCTGTAGGAATTACATGACTACTCTTGAGTTGATATAAGTCCTCCATTCACTTTCGGTAGTCACCCCTAAGTGGGGTTGATTTTGTTGTGGTACCAACGTCACCCAGTTGTTCCTTACTTTAGAAGATGTAAGTCTATGCCTTCTTCTAGCACAATCGCACATTCAATGAAACCCCTAAAGTTGGCTAGCTCTACCCCATGACTAGTAGACTATCCCTTTGGATTTATCGAGATAGGACAAGTCGATATAGCCCCTTCTCGGTCCACCATACACATGGTATAAATTAAATCTATCAAATTTGGCGCTCACATCCTCGTGAATATTCCCTCAGTTGAAAATCAAACTAAACCAAACAAACCATATCAAATCACATGAATTTAAGATAAAATTAATCCTGACTACTTTTGAGTTAACATAAGTCCCTAGCGACATTCACTCAGTCGCCCTAGGTCAGATTCAATTTGTTATGCCTCCAACAGGTCACCCCAATGGTTGTTCCTCACTTTATAAGATGTAATTCTACTACACCTTCTTCCTAGCACATCATTGCACACTGAAAGGAAACCCCTTAGGTTGGCTAGCTCTTCTCCGTAGCTGGTAGACTATCCCTTTGGATTTGTAAACCTGAGGTAAGTCAAGGCTGATATAGCCCCTTCTCATTTTCACCGACAAGGTACACATTTAATTAAATTAAACCTAATCTGATTTTCTCTAGTGGAGTTAAATCTCACCCTTCTCCCCAATGGAGCCCCAAATCATATATAAACAAGTCAAGCAAACAAATCAAATTCAAAACCAACCTCCCTAGTGGAGCCAAATTAAACCAACTCCCCAGTAGAGTCTAAATCAAAGAAATCCAACCAAACTCTTATCCCCAGTGGATACATCCCCAAATAAATCTATGAAATCAAACTCATATCTAAATCCCTAATGGATAGCTCAAACCTAATTCCATAGTGGAAGGTTCATATACTTGATCTCTAGTAGACTCGAGCCCATATCTCTAGTAGATATGCCTCCATATCAATTAAAATAAAACAAATTAAAGTAGATTCGATTTTAATCCCTAGTGGATTAAAGATTCTTATCCCTAGTGGATCTTCTTTCCACAAATCATATAATCAAATCAAATTCAAACCTTATCCCCAATTTTTCTTCTTCTTATCGAGACCCCTCACATGTCCAATGCATGTGTGATCCCCTAGTGGATCTCCCTCCATGTCTTTGACATGGAATTATTATCAAATCTTATTTCTTCTCTTATGCACACCTTTAATACTTCAACCAAAAGCCTAACAATGTATTCATTCAAATTACATCATCTTGACATTGTAATCAACATTTTATGATTTATGATGGTGCAAAAACTAACTATATAATATCTTGCTAAACATATTATAGTGTGAATTAACACTATATTATATTATAATATATGATGTTATATTATAATTTGCTATAATATAATATATTGTCTAACATTACACCTCATTAGAATCACTTAAAAGGAACAAATAACAAAATTTTCTCAAAATATGTATAATGTACATTTTGAATGTAAAATTATTATTTTTTTCTATTAGAAATGGTATAAAATAGCATAATTTCGGTGTTGCGACTTATAGTGTGACAATTTTGGCCAAATTCTTCCATATTAAACTTCAAATTATTATTTTTGTGAGTTTTGACCCAATGTATTATAATAAAAGTAAAACATACTAAAATGTACAATAACATTTAGTAACACACCACCACATTCATATATATGTGAAGTTATATTGTTATGTACATTATATTTTAATATTCTTTCATATAATATATTATGTTACATTACACCTTAAAATGAATCACTTTAAGAAAAAAATTTATAAAATTTGTTGAAAATGAACATTTATTTTGAATGCAAAATTCCATTCTTTTGATTAAATGACACACCATAGCACACAATGATGTTCCCTAAAGCTTACCTTAGATTTGGCAAAATCCCATCATCTCAACCTATAAATCTATATTTTTTGAATTATACTAGAACAAACTACTACATCATACTATAACAAACTAAAATATGCTAAACAATAAGTAGTAATACACAATAGTATGCTATAATGCATGATGCTATGTTATGGCATCCTATATTATAATACACTATATCATATTATATTATATTATATTGCATATCATCATCACAAGGGATTGCTTAAGATAAAAAATCATAAAATTAGTCCAATACAAAAAAACTATATATTTTAGTCATTATACATATTTTAAATTGAAACAATATATTATGATACCATGCTCTACCTATTATGAATTTGGCCAAATTCCACCATTTTAAAGTCTAAATCAACATTTTTATAAAATAATGCTAGTGTAGCTCGCATGATTATAAAATACTAAAAGAATTTAAAGTTCATGAACAATATATATATGATGTTATACTATGCTACAACATATAATATTTATTTTGAACATAAAATCTTACTTTTAGACTACAAGTGAAAGCGACCTTTGGTACTACAACCTAATTCTCACTTCAAATTTAACAAATTTCATCATCTGATTTATTAAATCAATATTTTTATGATTTATATTAATATATACTATAAGGCATAATACCATAATATACTAAAATATTTCAAAACATCTTATAATAGACAAAAACACATCACTACATGCTCAAATATATTATGCTACATTACACTATAATATATGGTATTATATATATGTGATTAGGGTGGGTTTAAAATTCAAATATCAAAGGAAAGTCTCTTGAAACATTTTCATTAGCTACCATAAATATGTTAGGATTAGGTCATTATTTAGATCTACTCCTAATGACATCTTTATTCAAGGTTTAGGGTATAGGGTTAGTTTAGGGTTTAGGGTTTAAGGTTTGGTGTTTGAGGTTTAGGGTTTAGGGTTTTGGGTTGTAGGTTTTAGGGTTTAGGCTTTAGGGTTTAGGGTTTTAGGGTTTAGGGTTTAGGGTTTAGAGTTTATGGTTTAGGGTTTAGTGTTTAGGGTTTAGAGTTTAGTGTTAAGGGTTTAGGGTTTTCAAGGTTTACGATTTAGGGTTTAGGGTTTAGGTTTTAGGTTTAGGGTTTAAGTTTTAGTTTAGGGTTTAGGGTTTAGGGTTTAAGGTTTTCTTTATAGATAACATATTCAAATTCAACATTTCTTCCTTTCAATTTTATTAACCAAGTAGCACACCAATTTTTATAAGACACAAGCGATGACATAGATAAAAAATGAGCACCCATAGAACAAATCAAAAACCTTAGATAAGTAGAAGCGTCTTTACTGTAAAGACACAATTCCATAAGTAGTAGTTGGATCGACCATTCTTCCATTTCTCTAGTTCCCATCAATTACCCTCTCAGTAGTGGGATTCATCATATGTTGGATCTCTTCCTCTACCTCCCACATAACCTCCATCACTCACCCACTTCAAACCACCATTGCTCGACCACCACCATATCAACCAGAACCTCCGGATCCCCACCACCACTATGATAACCACCACCTCCACCTTGCCTCCAGCAGATCTAGAGTAGCCTGGTTGGCAGTGATGTTCTGGGTTAGGTTTGCCCATTCTTACGGTTTAGGGTTTGTTTGGGGTTTAGGGTTAGTTTATGGTTTAGGGTTTATGCTTTAAGGTTTAGATTTTAGGGCTTAGGGTTTTAGGGTTTAGGGTTTAGGGTTTAAGATTTTGGGTTTAAGGTTTAGGGTTAAGGGTTTTAGGGTTTAGGTTTAGGTTTTAGGGATGTAGGTTTAGGGTTAGTTTTAGGGTTTAGGGTTTAGAGTTTTTTTTAAATTAATTAAACTAGTAGGTTTAGGTTTATTTAATTTATTTAGTTTATTTATTTGAGTTTATTTATTTTTATTTTATTTGTTTATTTTTTTTATTTTATTTAGTTTAGTTTATTTAATTTAGGTTTATTTAATTTAGTTTATGTTTTTTATTTTAATTTTTTTAGGTTTAGGTATATTTTTTTAGGTAAGTTTTATTTTTATTTTATTTTTTTAGGTTTAGGTTTTATCTTTTATTTTTAGGTTTAGGTTTATGTTTTTATTTTATTATTTTAGGTTTAGGTTCGAGGTTGTTATTTTAGGTTTATTTTTAGGTTTTATTTTTTAGTGTTTAGGTTTTGGTTTATTTTTAGTTTATTTTATTTTATTTAGTTTAGGTTTAGGTTAGGCTTAATTTATTTTATGTTTAGGATTAGATTTTATATATTTAAGTTTAGTTTATTCTAGTTTAGGTTTAGGTTTATTTTATTTTATTTATTTTATTTTAATTTGAGGTTTAGGTTTTTTTTTAGTTTAGGGTTTAGGTTTTTTTAGGTTTTATTTTTAAGTTTATTTTTTAGGTTTAGATTTTTATTTAGTATTTTATTTTTTAATATATTTTTATTTTAAATTTAGTTTTATTTTATTTTTATTTTATTTTATTTAGGGTTTAGGGTTTAGGGTTTAGGGTTAGGGTTTAGGGTTTATGGTTTATGGTTTAGTGTTTGCTTTATGGTTTAGGTTTTGAGGTTTGGGGTTAGCATAGGGTATAGGGTTAGTTTAGGGTTTAAGATTTAGGGTTTAGGTTTTAGACTTTAAGGTTTAGGGTTTTAAGGGTTTAGGATTTATTTAGGGTTTTGGGTTTATGGTTTTAGGTTTTAGGGTTTAGGATTTAGGGTTAGGGTTTAGGGTTAGTTTAGGGTTTAGGTTTAGGTTAGGGATTTAAGGTTTAGTTTAGCTTTAGGGTTTAGTTTGGTTTAGGGTTTATAGTTTAGTTTAAGTTTAGGTTTAGGTTTAATGTTTAGGGTTTAGAGTTTAGGATTTAGGGTTTAGGGTTTAAAGTTATGGCTTGTAGGGTTTAGGGTTTAGGGTTTTGGTTTTTTAGGGTTTAGGATTTAGGGTTTAGGGTTTAGGGTTTAGGTTTTTAGGGTTTAAGGTTTTAAGGTTTAGGGTTTAGGGTTTATGGTTTATTTTAGGTTTAGAGTTTTTTTTTAAAATTAAGTAACTAGTTTATTTATTTATTTTTTATATATTTTAGCTTATTTGATTTTTTATTTTTTATTTAGATTTATTTTTTTTTATTTAGTTTAGTTTATTTATTTTAGGTTTATTTACTTTTGTTTAGGTTATTCATTTTAGTTTTTTTTTAGGTTTAGGTTTAGGTTTATGTTTATTTTTTAGCTTAGTGTTATTTTTCTCTTTTTTTTTTTGGGTTTAGGTTTTTTTTAGGTTAAGGTTTAGGTTTTATTTTACTTTTTGGTTTAGGTTTTAGGTTTTTATTTTAGGTTTATTTTTAGGTTTTAT
This sequence comes from Cymbidium sinense, assembly GCA_021442155.1. NCBI lineage: Eukaryota > Viridiplantae > Streptophyta > Magnoliopsida > Asparagales > Orchidaceae > Cymbidium > Cymbidium sinense. Next base: position 40,116 of record JAKCPB010000783.1, on the reverse strand, counting down.
TTTTTAGTTTAGGTTTATTTTTTAGTTTATTTTATTTTATTTAGTTTAGGGTTTAGATTTAGTTTTAGGTTTTATTTATCTTAGTTTAGTTTATTTTAGTTTATTTAGGTTTATTTTATTTTATTTATTTTAGGTTTAGGTTTTTTAGTTTAGGTTTATTTTTATTTATTTGTAGGTTTTATTTTTAGTTTATTTTTTTTAGGTTTAGGTATTTATTAGTTTTATTTAAGGTTTATTTAATTTTATTTATTTAGGTTTTATTTTTTAGTTTATTTTAGGTTTTATTTATTTATTTTTAGTATAGTTTTTATTTTTTATTTTATTTTTTTCAGTTTAGGTTTTTGTTTTATTTTATTTTTTATTTTATTTTGGTTTAGGTTTTTTTATTTATTTTATTTTCCGAGTTTAGGGTTAGTTTAGGGTTTAAGGTTTAGGGTTTAGGGTTTAAGGTTTGGGGTTTAGAATTTTTAAGGAAACCCACAAAAGGGAGAATTTTATTGCCACAAAGAATGGAGTACAAGGTCCCTAAGATGGGATAATTCTTTACATTTAGCTTAGAGAGAAAAATTCCCTATCTAATACAACAAAAGCAAGGAAACTAAATAAAAGCAATAAAATACCAAAAAATAAATATGAAACAACACAGGAAATAGGACGATCAACCAAAGCCCACTACTAGAGGCAGAAGTCTTTTGAGAGTTGCACAATACACATCCAGGATCCGAAACCTACAGAGAACATGTATAAGAATCCTATAAGTAACTAGAAATTGTAAATAGCACAACTAGAGAAAATGAAGCTTTAGCACATAATAAAGAGCAATATAAGAGAAAAATTTCTAATGACGCTCAGGCTCAGTCACCTGCATCTTCATGGGCAACCACAAATGTGAGCATCCAGACTTTAAAAGAAGGGTACAGTCACATATGCTGCTACCAGCCAAAAGAAAACTGGGAAATCATCCCAACCATTATAGCCCACTTACCTCGATCCTCAAAAAGTGAAAGTCAACAATTCTTTAGTGCCCAAAGCAGAAAAAGGCGGCCAACAAACACCGACTAAAGGCCACTAAGCCCAAAAAGCATCAACAAAACCACCATAGTAGAAATGAGAGCTGCCAGATATCACCCAAAAATAAAGCCATCATGGATAGGAACCAAACCCACTAGAGTAACCGGACAACCACAAGAAAACCCAAGACCAAAATAATACTAAAGCACCAAGAAACCACCAATTCCAAACCAGATTAGAGGTCAAGGCCAACACTAACAAGCCACTAGTCCAACCGGCAGAGGCAAGAAATAAAAAGGCTCAATACCTCCATCAAAATAGAAAGAATAGGAAAATAGCGACACCCCATAAAGGCCAAAACTAGAAGAAAAGCCACTAAATGGTTACCCTAATAGATCAAAAAAAGAAAACCAAAACCAACCAAACCAAGACACAACCACAAACCATTGACCAACATGACCATCCATCCAATTAACAAAGCAGCAGATGAGCCAACTTTGATAAGAAAATAGCCAGTTCGAAAGGGAAGCAATCCAAACACAGAGAAAGGTAAGCATAGTGACAACCAACAAGAACCAACCCAAAATAATAAAGAAATAAATGGTAATCACCCAATCAGATAAAAAGCCACAGCCTGGAAGGACCACCCAACCAAAAATAGCCAACCAGAATGGCAAAATAAAATAGGCAAGGCCCCATCTCAAACAAAAGGCCCAACTCAAAAGTAAAAGATCACAGCCATGAAATAATAGCCACCCAGGATAGCCATGTGGAGGGTAGTAGTAAACAACAGAACCCACCAGGCCAAAAAATGGCAGCAGAAAAACCTCCCTATGTAAGGAAACAACCAGCCAAAATTAGAGGCAAAACCAGGACCAATTAATAATGGTGAAAAGCCAAAAGCATGTAGAGGCATAACCCAAAAGGAGGCCACCACAAGATCAAGGCAGCACATGAATAAATTGTTGACATTTAGATCCCTAAATAAAATATTCAGCCAAAGAGAACATCTCTCCAACAAAAGAGGATGAACAGCCAGCCACCACCTCAAAGAGATCTCCCAAGTATTACAGCACAAACTAGATAATAGAATGAAACAACTAGAAAAATGTAGCAAAATGAAAATGCACATAGAGAAAATCATAGTGAACCTAAAATACACAAAGTAAAATTAATTTATGAGATAAGGTAGTACAGTGTTATCTAGATTAACCAAGCCTCTCAAATATCTAGGTAAATTACGATGATCATAAAGAGTGAGATCATTTAATTTATCACCTAGATTAGCCAGATAATTTGCACAGGAATTTCCTTCAAGCCAAATGTGAGAAATTTTAAAGCATACTTGAGAGAGGAGTGTTCTAGTATGATTAAGAAGGTAGAGTAAATCTGCATTCCCCATCTTAGTGGAAGTCAGAATGTCAATGAGTAAGAGAGCATCAACTTCAATCCAAATATTGAAGAAACCTTTTTGCAAAGAAACATCAATAGTTTTTTTATAGCCATTAATCAAGCATAGATAATAGAACAAGCTTTATGATTCATAAGAATACCATGATATTTAGCATCATTTCTATCCATCCATATGAACCAAATAAATAATGGAAATTAAAACATTGATATGACCTTTCATAGATTTTTTGGAAATAGGCTTCAAGAAATTGATATAAAGAAAGAAAACCATGGAAATGGTTAGTATTAAAAAGATCATCATACCAAAACCATAATTTGGAGGCAATAGTACCATTGACAAAACATGATTAAAATTTTCAATATGAAATCAACAATAACATTTGGAAGGCAAATGAAAACCTTTACCCAATAAGGAATCAACAGAATGAAGTTTTTTTTAGAATTCTCCAAGTAAGGATAGAATAAGAGATAGAGATGATCTTATTCCAAAGTTAAATAAATACATTAGAAGAAATATGAGCGCCTCTAATATAATTTCAAGCATTTATAAGAATAAAATTAGCATTATAATATAGCTTAAAAAGAATTTGATCATGCTTGTTAGAAAGGATAGAAATATCAGTAAATTTATATAGAGAATATGAATAAATCTAAGTTTACTATCATTCCAGTTGTTATAAGCTAAAGGTTAACTTTAGTAGCAGTAGAATGGGTAGATAAAAAAGAATCAATAGAACAACCACCAATCCAGTTGCCTTGCTAAAAGGAAAAAGATCTTGAATTTATACCCCAAGTTATCAAGGATTTAGCCTCACATATAATGGAGAAAAGCCTTTTCCAAACCGGGGAGTCACCCACTTTATAAGTACATATTAGAGGGTGCTTGCTGGATTATTTATAACAAAATATCCAGGTTATCATTTTTTCTAAAATTCCACCAGAGTTTATGTGAGAAGGCAATAATAGCTTCACGAATAGGTTTGCAGCCAAGCCCACCTTCACATAGAGGACCACAACATTTATGCCAAGAAGTCCAATGCATCCTTTTAATCGAATTAATAGAGCCCCAAAAAAATGTATTAATGAGACGATCAATTCAATTTAAGATACAATTAGTAGGGATAATGGTTCGAATAAGACATAAAGGCATGAAATTAAGAGTACTCTTAAGAAAAGTAAGCTTGCCACCAAAACAAAGTAAGTGAAATTCCCACACCAAAATTTTATTAGAAAATTTTTGGATAAAGCTCAAAAGGATGAGATCTATTTTACCTTTAAAAGAGGAGCACCGGATATTGAAGAGGGAGTTGTTGGTGTTTAAAGTTAGTGATTCTCAAGATATGATTGATTTTGTTATTAGAAATTTTAGAGGAGGTAATAAAGCGCTCTTGATTTCATTAATAGAAATATTTAAAATTTTCTTAAGTCTTTTCATATGATGAAAGGAAGCATTAGAAAAGATAATGAAATCATCAGCAAAGCTAAGATCAGAAACAGGGATACCACTAAGTGTTCTAAAGTACATGCTAGGATTGTTATTGAATAAATTATTTAAACTCATAGAAAGGTATTCCACAAATAATAACAAACAAAGGGGACAAAGGATCTCCTTATCTCAAACCGTGAGAGGAAAAAAGCCTAAAGCTTCACCATTAAGAAGAATAAAAAACTAGGCATTATTAATAAAATTTTTAATAAGGTTAATAAAATTATTAGAGAAACCAAATAAATGCAGGATATTTAAAAGAAAATCCCATGAGATATTATCAAAGGCTTTAGAAATATCTAATTTAAAAAGGATGTTATCACCTATAGTTGGAAGATCCAAATCATGAATAAGTTCTTGACCAATAATAATGTTATCAAATATAGATCTCCTCTAACAAAACCAATTTGGTTGAGAGAGAATTTTTTTTGGACTAATCTATTAGCAAGAATTTTAGAAATCAATTTATTAAAGAAAGTGCAAAACTAATTGTCGAAATCACATTATGTTTTTTTGTATGAGAATAATAGAAGTGCTTGATAAATATTTAAGGAGAGGATTACCAAAAAAGAAATCAATAACAGCATCAATTAAGTCATGCTTAATAATAGACTAATAATTTTGAAAAAAATGAGTATTATAACCCTCTAGACCAGCAATGGAATCAATGTTCATGCTATTGAGAACTTTACCAATCTCATCTTTAGTAGGCAACCTAGTAAGTCAATGGTTTAATAGAGGGGTCAAATGCTTAGAAATAGCTTCATAAGAGTGGCTTTTATTAAGCATATTTCTAAAGTGGTTAATAATAGAATCTTTAATAACATTAATATCAATGACCAATCTCCATTATCACTTTCAATTTTTGGATAGAATTTAAAGCTCTTCTTTTATTAAATAAAGCATGAAAATACCTGGTATTCCTATCCCAATTAGCAATATGTTTACTAACAACTTTTTATCGCCAATAGGTCTCTTTCATATTCTGATAATTAACAAGATTATCTTTTACTTCATTCAAATCCTTAAGCTTAGAAGAATCAGTCAAAATAACATTTTCAGGATCACCAACCAAAAGTTCCATGTTTTTTATATTTGCAAAAATATTTTTAAAAGAATGTTTGTTCCACCAAACCAGATTTTGTTTGAGCCTTTATAAGCTTAAAACATAATCTATGCATACCCCTAATCGAATTATCAGGGTTTAAAGGGGCAATCCAATTAATGGCCATGAATTTAAGATATTCCAGATGCTGAATCCACATATTTTGAAATCTGAAAGAGGGTGAGGTGTTTAATCTTGTAGAGTTATCTTTAAAACTAAAAGAGGGGCATGATCGGATAAAGTTCTACTCAATGGTCAATAGTGGTAAGAGGCCATTGATTAATTCAATAAGAGTTGAATAATATCAAGATGTTGCGAGCTTAGAGTTTTGCCAAGTATAATTAGAGCCTTTAAAATGTAATAAGATTGCAATCAAGAATCATATCTAAAATTCATAGAATAAATATTATGAAAGCAACTGCCCCTTCTTTTAGATGAATATAGAATAGTGTTGAAATCACCCCCAACCAACCTAAGTTTGTCAACAAAAATAGCAAAACTTTTGAAATTCTCCCAAAGAACATTCTGACCAGCTCTATTGCAAGAAGCATAAACAAAAGAGCCAAGCACACAAGAATCACCAAAAGAAATTTGAGAATTGATAACTTGTTGAAGATCATCTAAAATTAAAACATTTAAGAGGCTATTCCAAAAGCACCAAATTTTATTACGATGTTAGAAAAATTACACTAACCATTCTAACAACATGATTGACTTTATTAGCATGTATAAGAGGTTCAATAATAATAAGTAAGGAGATATTATTAATTCTACAGAGATTTCTAATATGATTATGAACAGTGAGGGAACTAATCCCTTTAACATTCCAAGTAAGAGAATTAAACATAAAGAAAATTGTAAAAATAAATTAAATGATAATAATAAAGATAGAGACAAAGAATAACAAATCCTCTCCTAAGCCAAAAATTGAAATAACATATTATTTATGTGAAGAGGATCCAAATCTAGTAGATCTGGCAAGATTAGTAGGTTGCTCTTAGAGTTCTTAGTTTTCTTTTTCAAGACAGTTTGGAATTTTCTATTTTTATCTAAAGTGTCACTGTCAGAAAGAGATTGATTTTATTAAAAGTATAAGGATCAGTGAGAACATCTCTAATCACAACTTCCCCCTCTTCCAAATCAGCATTTTGTTGAAAAGTGGGATTAGAATGAAAAATAATCTTGGAAATAGGGGAAGGAGAAAAAAAATATACCATTCAAAGCACAATTACCAATGTCAAAATTAGTGTTTTGCTTAGGAATTTTAGCCACATTCAAGTTATCATTTAAAACCTCATTCTCATTAATTAATGCTGACAAAGAAGTAGGAATAGACTCATTAGAGAATGAATCATCATTTTTTTTGGCCTCTTTGAATTTGGAATTAGCCATAATAGGCATAATCTCTTGTAAAGAAAGGTTGTTGGACAAATCATCTTTTTCAACATTATTAGTACCTTTATCATGGTCAGAATGAGAAGCAAAAATAATAATTTTCAGAACATCAGAAGATTCCAAAGAATCCTACCTAATATCAACATTTACATTATTTTTAGGCACAAAAATAACTTTATTAACTTTATCAGTAGCTAATTTAGAGTTAGGATCATTTAAAATTTTTTTTTTAAGATGCAGTTGAAGAATAAGACATTTTGAATAATCATGGCCATGTATCTTGCAAAGGGAACAAAAAATAGGAAAATTTTCAAATTCAACCTTTTGTAAATAACCAAACCTTTCAAATCTGATCCAAGCATACTTAAGATGTTTTTAGATATGTCAAGTTTAGCCAATATATGAGCAACAGAGGCATGAGATCTCACAGTGATTGAGTGATCAATTTGGAGCGACCAACCGAAAAGAGCCCTGACAATAAATAAAACCTGTTGGGTAACATAGTGGATTCTCATATTTGGAAGAGCTAACTACACAGGAATAGTAGGTGATTCCTCCTTTATATAAAAAATGGGAGACCACTTCAACAAAGGCATTTGACAATTAAAGACAAAATAGGATCGATGTGAGAAAATCCTTGAATAATCCAAATCATTCATAAGTTGAATCAAAATATGTCTTAGATTGATCAAGCTAGTAGAGAAAGCACTTGAAAGTTTAAGGTTATGGAAAAAAGATCAGATCTTATCCAAATTTGGTTGGCACAAAGAAAATTTTCCAATTAAAGTTAATTTGAAAGGTTTTGCAAGCTTTTTGACATCAAGATCTGAACACATGATCACAGGCATACCTCAAAAAGAAGTCAAAATAAGATTCATTGAGTTAAAAGAGGTAGAGATCTTACCAGAAAGTGCATCCTTAGAGGATTTAATAGTAAGAATGACATTAGGTTTAGGGATCCCAACAAAATTAGATGCCATAGCCAGATCATCCAAAATGGGAGAAATAAGCCACAGTTCGAGGTCACCACAGCCATAATTAGAAGAGACACATCACACGAGCAGCCAGAGATTGAAAAATACTCTAGAAATCAGTTAAGAATGATGAATGATCCACCAAAAATGTAAGAAGGGGATGCGTTGACAAAGGGGAAAATGAAATCACTAGAGTGCCGCAAGGGAAAGGGGGTTTAGGGGTTTAGGTTTATTTTATTTAGTTTATTTAGTTTAGTTTTTATTTTATTTTTAGTTTAGGTTTATTTAATTTAGGTTTAGTTTATTTATTTAAGTTTATTTAATTTTATTTTAAGTTTATTTAATTTAGGTTTTATTTAGGTGTATTTAGTTTAGTTTAGTTTACTTAGGTTTAGGTTTAGGGTTTAGCATTTAAGGTTTAGGTTTTAGGGTTTAGGGTTTAGGGTTTAGGGTTTAGGGTTTAGGGTTTAGGGTTTAGGGTTTAGGGTTTAGGATTTTGGGTTTAGGGTTTAGGGTTTTAGGGTTTAGGGTTTAGGTTTAGGGTTTTAGTTTTAGTTTAGGGTTTAGGGCTTTTGGGCTATTTTTTTAACAAAGAATAAATTCATATTCGATAATTCATCTTTCGATTTCATTGACCAAATGCGCAAGTTTTCTAAGACAGCAACAACATAGATAAAAAATGAGGATAGAGCAAATCAAATACCTTAGATAACTAGAACCATCTCTTACAAAGACATAATTCCATAGAAGCGGTAGATCAACCATTCCTCGTTTCTCGGTTATCAGAACCACCTCAACCTCTCGAGTAGCGGGATCCACCATCATATCCTTGATCTCTCCCTCTGCCACCATCATGGATGTAAGCTCCACCACTCTTCTTATTTCCATAACCACCACTGCTATGACCACCAACTCCATATCCACCAGCACCTCCAGATCCCCCACCACCACTACGATAATTAGCCTCATCCCTTCATAGTGATAGACTTAGCCTCATTGATGGCAATGTTCCATCAAGGTCCATTCTTAAGGTTTAGATTTAGATTTAGGTTTATTAGGTTTTATGGTTAAGGTTTATCTTTTAATTTATTTAGTTACTTTAGGTTTAGGTTTTGGGTTTGGGGTTTAGGGTTTTGGTTTAAGTTAGGGTTTAGGAGTTTAGTTTAGGGTTTATGCTTATGGTTTAGGGATTAGGTTAGATTTAGGTTTAGTTTAGGTTTAGTTTAGGTTTAGCTTGGGTTTTATTTAGGTTTAGGATTTTAGTTTAGGTTTTATGTTTAGTTTTAGTTTAGGTTTAGGTTTAGGGTTTATTTTAGTTTTAGATTTAGTGTTATTTAGGTTTATTTAGTTTAGGTTTAGGTTTATTTAGTTTTAGTTTATAGTTAGGTTTATAGTTTAGGTTTAGTTTAGGTTTAGTTTTAGGGTTTTATTTAGGATTTAGTTTTAGGTTTAGGTTTAGAGTTAGGGTTTATAATTTAGTTTTAGAGTTTAGGGTTTAGGCGAGGGTTTAGGGTTTAGGGTTTAGAGTTTATGGTTTAGGGTTTAAGGTTTAGGATTTAGGGTTTATGATTTTGAGTGTTTAGGGATAATAGTTTAGGGTTTAGTGTTTTTTTAAAAAAAATAAAATTTAGTAAACCGATAGGTTTAAGTTTATTTAGTTTATTATTTATTTATTTATTTTAATTTAGGTTAATTTATTTTTATTTAGTATAGTTTATTTATTTTAGGATTATTTATTTTAATTTAGGTTTTTTTATCATAGTTTACTTTTTTAGGTTTTAGTTTTGGTCCATTTTTTAGTTTAGTTTTATTTTTTATTTTATATTTTAGGTTTAGATGATATGTTTATTATTAGGTTTAGGTTTAGGTTTTATTTTATTTTTTTAGGTAGGTTATAGGTTGTTATTTTAGGTTTTATTTTTTAGTTTAGGCTTAGGCTTATTTTTAGCTTATTTTATTTTATTTAGTTTTGGTTTAAGATTAGATTTATTTTAATTTAGGTTTAGGTTTAGGTATTATTTATTTTAGTTTTGTTTTTTTTAGTTTAGGTTCCAGTTTATTTTATTTTGTTTATTTTATTTTTATTTTAGGTTTTGGTTTTTCATAGTTTACGATTTAGGTGTTATTTTTTTATTTACTTTTAGGTTTATTTTTTATATTTAGGTTTTTATTTAGTTTTCAATTTATTTTATATTAGGTTTATTTTTTTTTATTTTAGGTTTAGTTTTTATTTTATTGATGTTTTTTATTTTTAGGTTTATTTTATTTTTTTAGTGTAGTTTAGGTTTTTATTTATTTAATTTAATTTTAGTTTTTAATTTCTATTTTATTTTATTTTTAGCTTTAGGATTTAGCTTAGGTTTTTATTTTATTTTTATATTTAAGTTCATGTTTTAGGGTTTAGGGATTAGGGTTTAGGGTTTAATGTTTAGTGTTTAGGTTTTAGGGTTTAAGTTAGGTTTTTTTTTAGGTTTAGGTTTAGTTTAGTTTATTAGTTTAGGTTTAACGTTTAGGTTTAGGGTTTAGGTCTTTTTAAAGTTTAGTTAGGATTAGGTTTAGGGTTTAGGTTTAGGGTTTTAGGTTTAGGGTTTATTTTAGTTTAGGTTTAGGGTTTAAGTTTAGGGTTGTAGGTTTAGGGTTTAGGTTTAGGGTTTTAGGAGGTTTAGGGTTTAAGTTATAGTTTTAGGATTTAGGTTTAGGGTTTTAATTAGTTTGGTTTTAGATTTAGGTTTAAGTTTAGGTTTAGTTTATTTAGATTTAGTTATTTAGTGTTTAGGTTAAAGGTTTTAGGGTTTTTTTAAAAAAATAAAATTAGTAAACAGGTTAGGTTTATTTAGTTTATTTTTTATTTATTTTTTTATTTATTTTTTATTTTTTATTTTATTTAGATTTATTTATTTTATTTAGTTTAGTTTATTTATTTTGGATTATTTATTTATTTTAGGTTTTTTTTTTATCTTTGTTTATTTTTAGGTTTAGGTTTAGGTCTATTTTTTAGTTTAGTTTTATTTTTTTATTTAGTTTTTTTTTAGGTTTAGGTTTTATTTATTTTTTTTAGGTTTAGGTTATAGGTTTATTTTAGGTTTATTTATTTGTTTGGGCTTAGGTTTATTTTTATTTTTATTTTATTTAGTTTAGGTTTAAGTTTAGGTTTAGGTTTAGGTTTTATTTATTTTTATTTTGTTTATTTTAGTTTAGGTTTTAGTTTATTTTATTTTTATTTTAGGTTTTGGTTTTTCGTAGTTTATGGTTTATGTGTTATTTTTTTTATTTACTTTTAGGTTTATTTTTAAGGTTTAGGTTTTTATTTAGTTTTCAATTTATTTTATATTTGGTTTATTTTTTTTATTTTAGGTTTAGTTTTTATTTTATTTAAGTTTTAATTTTTTGGGTTTATTTTATTTTTTTAGTTTAGTTTAGGTTTTTATTATTTTATTTTATTTTAGTTTTTATTTTTTATATTTATTTTATTTTTAGCTTTAGCTTTATGTTTAGGTTTAGGTTTTAGCTTGGGTTTTATTTTATTTTTCTATTTAGGTTTAAGTTTTGGGGTTTATTGTTTAGGGATTAGGGTTTTAGGGTTTAGGATTTAGGGTTTTGGGTTTAGGGTTTAATGTTTAGGGTTAAGGGTTTTTAGGGTTTAGGGATTTAGGTTTAGCTTTTAGGTTTAAGGTTTAGGTTTTAGTTTAGGGTTTATGGTTTAGGGTTTAAGGTTTTTTTTATAACAAAGTTTAAGGTTTAGGGATTAGGGTTTAAGGTTTAGGGTTTAGGGTTTAGGGTTTAGGGTTTAGGGTTTAAGGTTTAGGGTTTAGGGTTTAGGGTTGTATGTTTAGGGTTTAGGGTTTTAAGTTTAGGATTTAGGGTTTAGGGTTTAGGTTTTAGGTTTTAGGGTTTGGGTTATTTAGTTTAGGGAGTTTTTTGGTATTTGATTTTTATAGAACAAATTGATTCAAATTTCTTCTTTTGATTTCATCAACCAAGTAGCACACCAAGTTTTAAGACATATGACATAGAAAAAATGAACACACATAGAAAATCAAAACCCTAGATAACTATGTCTCTCTATAAAGAGATAGTTCCATAAGAGTGATAAGATTAGTCATTCAATTTCTAGCTCATTAGAACCAACTTGGCCTCTCAGGTATCCACCATCATATCCTCGATCTCTCCCTCCACCACCATTGTAACCTCCATCACTCCTCTCACCTCCATAACCACTACTCCAACCACCACCATATCTATAGGCCTCCGGATCCCCACCATTTAAGCCTGCCTTATCCACCACTAGATCTATACTGAGCCTAGTTGACAGTGATGTTCCTCCCATCAAGGTTCTACCCATTCTTAGGGTTTAGGAGTAGGTTTAAGTTTATTAGGTTTTAGTGTTTAAGTTTGTTTTTTAATTCATTTAGTTACTTTAGGTTTAGTTTTAAGGTTTAAAGTTTAGGGTTTAGGGTTTAGTGTTTTAGGTTTTATGCTTTTAGGGTTTATGGTTTAGGGTTTAGGTTTAGAGTTTAGTGTTTAGGCTTTAAGGTTTATGGTTTTTAGGATGTAGGGTTAGTTTAGGGTTTTAGGGTTTAGGTTTTTTTTACTTTTGGGGAAAGTTAGAATTTTATTACCATAAATGGAAAAGATAACATATCCTTAAAAGGGGTAAAGCTCTAAAATTCTTTTAGGTACAAGAAACTTATAGAGCTAAACTTAAGTATTGAAAAGAAAACAAAACAAAAGAGCAAATACAACAACTAAAGCATAAGAGAAGAAAGAGTAAAGTTGAAAATAGTAAAAGAATGAGTTTAATTCATGATTTCTTTAGAAAGCAATATAAGCAAGATCCATAACAACACAGTTTACCATTTTTATAAAGTTTAGTAAAAGAAATTTGACAGGCAAAGGCATTGAAATGATAAGGATAAACAGGAAAAGAGAGAGTTGAGAAAGAGAAGGCTTAGGCTCATTTGATAATATCAAGGGGTTTATGAGCATACAAACTTCATAAAGATGGATTTCATATGTAATTTATAGAGGAAGAGGTGAGTAACATCAAAGAGTTTTAGTCCATAAAGTTTTAGATTTTTTTAATAGAGCAATTTTTTACCATCAAAAAACCAAAATAGACTAATCAATAATTAGGAGAGGCTATATAATTAACACTTTCATTATTAAATACCATCAAGCTACAAATTAGGAAAACCATTTTTGAGCAACCACTAGACCCATGCTAATTAACATAGAAATAATAGTATGGAAACCAGACAAGTAGCATACCAAGCCAAACTAGGGTGAGCAACCACATTTACAAAATAAAATAATCAATTAAGGAAACATAAATTTAAGTTTAGGTTTTTATGTTTTCAATTTTTTAGGGTTTAGGGATTATGTTTAGGTTTGGGGTTTAGAGGTTTAGGGTTTAGGTTTAGGGTAGGGTTTAGGGTTTAGGGTTTAGAGTTTTATGGTTTAGGGTTTAGTATTTTGAGGTTTAGGGTTTAGGGTTTATGGTTTTAAGGTTTAGGGTTTAAGGTTTAGGGTTTAGGTTTAGGGTTCAGGGTTTAGGGTTTGTGATTAGTTTTAGAGTTTAGAGTTTAGGTTTTAGGATTTTTATTTTTATTATTTTTTATTTTTCTATTATTTTTATTTTTTAAATTAAGTAAACTGGTAGATTTAGGTTTATTTATTTTATTTTATTTTTTATTTTTTTTATGTGTATTTTTTTTTTATTTAGTTTAGTTTATTATTTTAGGTTAGGTTTTATTTTAGTTTATTTTTATTTTATTTTTTGATTTATTTTTAGTTTAGTTTTATTTTATTTTATTTATAGGTTTAGGTTTTATTTTATTTTTTAGGTTTAGTTTTAGGTTTATTTTAGGTTTATTTTTAGTTTAGGTTTAGGTTTATTTATAGCTTATTTTAATTTATTTAGAGTTTAGGTTTAGGTTTAGGTTTTATTTATGTTGGTTTCATTTATTTTAGTTTAGGTTTATGTTTATGTTTATTTTTATTTTAGGTTTAGGTTTTTTTTAGTTTAGGGTTTAGGCTTTTTTATAGGTTTATTTTTTAAGGTTTGTATTTTATTTAGTTTTTATTTTATTTTACTTTTAGTTTATTTTATTTTTATTTTAGGTTTGCTTTTTATTTTATTTAGGGTTTTCTTTATTTAGTTTAGGTATTATTTATTTTATTTTAGTCTTATTTTTATTTTTTATTTTATTTTCTTTTTAAGTTTAGGTTTAGGTTTTTATTTTATTAGTTTATTTTGGTTTAGGATTTTTTTAGGTTTTATTTAGTTTAGGTTTAGCTTTTAGCTTCAGGTTTAAGGTTTAGGGTTTAGGGTTTAGGGCTTAGGTTTAGGGTTTAGTTTATTCTTGATTTTTTGTAGTTTACAACCATTTTAGGTAGTGAAATCCACCATTTATCCCATCTCTCCATCTAAAGTTTCCATTTTTTTCCATAACCACCACCTCCATATTGACTAGCACCTCCAAATCCCCCACCACCAATGCAATAACTGTCGCTGTCACCTTCACCTCCACTACCAGATCTAGGCTGAGCCTAGTTGACGGTGATGTTCTTATCTTCAAGGTTCTACGCATTCTTAGGGTTTAAGTTTAGGTTTAGGTTTATTAGGTTTTAGGGTTTAGTTTAGTTTTTAATTTATTTAATTAATTTAGGTTTAGGTTTAGAGTTTAGTTTAGGTTTAGGGTTAGGTTTGGGTTTTATTTTAGTTAGGGTGTAGGGTTTAGTGTTTATGATTTAGCGTTTTAGGGTTTGTGCTGTTAGAATTTTGGGTTTAGGATTAGAGTTTAGGGTTTAAGGTTATTTAGGGTTTTGGATTTTGGGTTTAGGGTTTAGGGTTATAAGTTTAGGGTTAGTTTTAAGATTTAGGGTTTAGGGTTTAGGGGTTCGGGTTTTTTTTTTTAAATTAAGTAAGCCTGTAGGTTTAGGTTTATTTAGTTTATTTTTTATTTATTTTAGTTTATTTTTTTATTTAGGTTTATTTTTACTTTTATTTAGTTTAGTTTTATTTTAGGTTTGCTTTCTTTTAGTTTAGGGTTTTTATTTTAGTTTATTTTTTAGGTTTATTTTTTAGTTCAGTTCTATTTTTATTTTATTTTTTTGGTTTAGGTTTTATTTATTTTAGTTTAATTAATTTTTTTTAGGTTTAGGTTTATTTTTTTAGTTTAGGGTTTGGTAATTCTTTATTTATTTTAGGTTTTGTTTTAGGTTTAGGTTTATTTTATTTTATTTTAAGTTTATTTTATTTTTTATTTTACATTTAGTTTTTATTTTATTAAGGTTTTTATTCTAAGGTTTATTTTATTTTTAGTTTAATTTAGGTTTTCTTTATTTTATTTTATTTTATTTTTATTTTTAAGACACTTCCATAAGCTTGATCGAATCGATCATCCTTTTAGTTCCATGAGAACCACCCGACCTTCAGTAGTGGGATCCACCATCATATCCCGATCTCTCCATGCCCCCCCATAATTTGTCACTCATTTCACCTCCATAATTGCTTGCTTCAACCACCATGATGATATCCGCACCTCTAGATGCCCCACCACCATTGATAATGTCCCTTCACCTCCCTATCTAGACTAAGCCTAGTTGATGGTGATGATTCTGCCATCAAGGTTCTGCCCATTCTTAGGGTTTAGGATTATGTTTTTTTTTTGGTTTTAGAGTTTAAATGTTCTTTTTAAAATTTATTTACTTACTTTAGGTTTTGGTTTAGGGTTTGGGCTTTAGGATTTAAGGTTTAGCATTAGGGTTTAGGGTTTAGGGTTTAGGGTTTAAGGTGTAAGGTTTAGGGTTTTAGGGTTTATGCTTTTAGGGTTTAGGGTTTAGGGTTTAGGATTAGGGTTTAGGCTTTAGGCTTTAGGTATTTTAGGTTTTAGGGCTTAGGGTTGTAGGTTTAGGGTTAGTTTTAGGGTTTAAGGTTTAGGGTTTAGGGGTTAGGGTTTAGGATTAAGGTTTTAGGTTATTTATTTTATTTTATTTTATTTTATTTTTTATTTTTATTTAGTTTAGTTTAATTATTTTAGGTTTATTTATTTTAGTTTAGGTTTTTTATTTTAGATTATTTTTTTTTTTAGGTTTAGGTTTTATATTTTTAGTTGAGTTTACTATTATTTTATTTATTCTTTTAGGTTTATTTTTTATTTTAGGTTTAGGTTTAGGTTTTATTTTATTTTATGTTTAGCTTTAAGTTTTATTTTAGGTTTATTTTAGGTTTATTTTTTAGTTTTGGTTTGGATTTATTTTAGTTTATATTATTTATTTAGTTTAGGTTTAGGTTTAGGTTTAGTTTTAATTTTAGGTTTTATTTAGTTAGTTTATTTTAGTTTAGGTTTAGGTTTTATTTTATTTTATTTTAGGTTTATGTTTTTTTTTATTTTAGGGTTTTTTATTTATTTTTAGGTTTATTTTTTAGGTTTAGGTTTTTATTTAGTTTTTATTTTATTTTATTTTAAGTTTATTTTATTTTTATTTTACGTTTAGTTTTTATTTTATTAAGATTATTTATTCTTAGGTTTATTTATTTTAGTTTAGTTTTGGTTTTTCTTTATTTTATTTTAGTTTTTTTAAATTTTTTATTTTTAAGTTTAAGTTTATGTTCTAGTTTAGGTTTTTATTTTATTTTATTTTTTATATTATTTGGTTTAAGTTTTTTATTTATTTTATTTTAAGGTTTTATTTAGTTTAAGTTTATGTTTTTAGGGTTTAGGGGTTTAGGGTTTAGGGTTGAGGTTTTAGGGTTTAGGTTTTAGGATTTAGGGTTAGGCTAGTTTAGGGTTTAGGTTTAGGTTTAGTATTTAGTTTAGGGTTTAGGGTTTTAGGTTTTAATATTTAGGTTTAAGGTTTATTTAGTTTAGGGTTTAGGGTTTAGGGTTTAGGTTTAGGTTTATTAGTTTAGGGTTTATAGTTTGATTTAGGGTTTAAGGTTTAGGATTTTAGGGTTTTAGTTTTAGGGTTTGGGTTAGGGTTTAGGGTTTAGGGTTTAGTATTTGGATTAGGGTTAGTTGTTTATGGTTTAGGTTTAGTGTTTATTTTTTTTAGGTTTAGGGTTGTAGGTTTTGGGGTTTAGGTTTAGGTTAGTTTAGGGTTTAGGATTTAGGGTTTAGGGTTTAGAGGTTATTTTATAAGAAAAATTAAAAAAATATGTTTATTTTTATTTATTTAGTTGATTTATTATTTATTTTAGTTTATTTTATTTATTTAGTTTGGTTTATTTATTTTAAATTTATTTATTTTTTAGGTTTAGGTTTAGGGTTACCTTTATTTTTCAGTTCAGTTTTATTTTATTTTATTTTTTTAGGTTTAGTTTTTATTTTTTAATTTTAGGTTTAAGTTTAGTTTTATTTATTTTGTTTAAGTTTAGGTTTTATTTTATTTTCTTTTTAGTTTAGGCTTAGGTTTATTTTTAGTTAATTTTATTTTATTTAGTTTAGGGTTTAGGTTTAGTTTATTTTAGGTTTAGCTTTAGGTTTTATTTATTTTAGATTAGTTTATTTTAGTTTAGGTTTAGGTTTAATTAATTTTGTTTATTTTAGGATTAGGTTATTCTTTTTTTTTTTTTAGTTTAGGGTTTAAGTTTTATTTTTTATTTATTTTTTGGTTTATTTTTTTAGGTTTAGGTATTTATTTAGTTTTTATTTTATTTTTATTTTACATTTATTTAATTTAATTTAGGTTGTTAATTTTTAGGTTTATTTTATTTTTTAGTTAAGTTTATGTTTTATTTCTTTATTTTAGTTTAGTTTTATTTTTAGTATAGGTTTAGTTTGGGTTTTATTTTATTTTATTTTTTATTTAGTTAGGTTTATTTATTTATTTATTTATTGGTTTAATTTAGTTTAAGTTTAGGTTTTAGGTTTTAGGGTTTTATTTTTAGGTTTATGGTTTTATTTTAAACTTTAGGGTTTAGGGTTTTTATGTTTAGGGTTAGGGTTTATAGTTGTTTAGGTTTAGTTAGCTTATGGTTTATAGTTTAGTTTAGGGTTTAGGGTTTGAGTTTAGGTATAGTTTATAGTTATTGGTTATTAGGTTTAGGGTTTATAGTTTTAGGGTTAGGGTTTAGTTAGGGTTAGGGTTTAGGTTTAGTTTAGGTTGTTAGGTTTAGGGTTTAGTTTAGAGTTAGTTTAGGTTTAGTTAGGTTTTAGGATTTAGGGTTTAGGGTTTAGGGTTTAGGTTTGGGTTTAGGTTAGTTTAGGTTTGGTTTATGGTTTAGGGTTTAGGGTTTAGGTTTTTTATTTTAAATTAAGTTATATTTAGGTTAATTTATTTAGTTTTTTATTTATTTGAGTTTATTTTATTTTATTTTTTTAGGTTTATTATTTTTTTGTTTATGTTTGGTTTATTTATTTTAGCTTTGGTTTTATTTTTGTTATTTTAGGTTTAGGTTTATTTTAGTGAGTTTATTTTATTTTATTTTTTTTAAGTTTAGGTTTTAATTTTAGGTTTAGGTTTAGGTTTTATTTTATTTTTTAGGTTTAGGTTTTATGTTTTTTATTTGTTTATTTTAGGTTTATTTTTAGTTTAGGTTTAGCTTTTCTTTAGTTCATTTTATTTTATATAGTTTAGAGTTTAGGATTAGATTATTTTAGGTTTAGTTTAAGTTTTATTTATTTTACTTTAGTTTATCTTAGTTTAGGTTTAGGTTTATTTTATTTTATTTATTTTAGGTTTAGGTTTTTTTTAGTTTAGGGTTTAGGTTTTTTTTTTTTTTAGGTTTAAGTTTTTATTTAATTTTTCTTTTACCTTATTTTATGTTTATTTTATTATTATTTTATGTTTAGTTTTTATTTTATTTAGATTTTTTACTTTTAGGTTTATTTTATTTTTTAAGTTTAGTTTAGGTATTTATTTTATTTTATTTTTTATTTTTTATTTTATTTTATTTTTACATTTTGGTTTCGGTTAAGGTTTAGGTTTAGGTTTAGTTTAGGTTTATATTTTATTTAGGTTTAGGTTTTATTAGTTATTTTTTTTTATAGTTTAGGTTTAATTTTTTAGCTTTTAAGGTTTAGGGTTTAGTGTTTAGGGTTTAGGGTTTAGGGTTTCTATAGTTTAGGGTTTAGGGTTTATATAGTTTAGGATTTAGGGTTTAGGGTCTAGGGTTTAGGGTTTGGGGTTTAGGATTTATTTAGGGTTAGTTTAAGGTTTAAGTTTAGGTTTAGGATTTAGGTTTTAGTTTAGGGTTAGTTTAGGGTTAGTTTAGAGTTTAGGGATAGTTTTAGGGTTTAGTGTTTAGGGTTTAGGGTTTAAGATTTAGTGTTTAGGGTTTAGGGTTTAGGGTTTAGAGTTTATAGTTTTAGGGTTTAGGGTATAGGGTTGTAGGTTTAAGGTTGTAAGTTTAGGGTTTAAGGTTTAGAGATAGTTTTATGATTTAGGGTTTAGGTTTTAGGGTTTTATTAGGTTTAGATTTTATTTATTTTAGTTTAGGTTTATTATTTATTTTTGTTTAGGTTTAGTTTTTTTTTAGTTTAGTGTTTAGGTTTTATTATTATTTATTTTTAGGTTTAGGTTCTTATTTAGTTTTATTTTTTTAGGTTTATTTTATTTTATTTTTTATTTATTTTTATTTTATAGGTTTTATTTTCAAGTTTATTTAATTTTTTAGTTTAGTTTAGATTTTTATTTATTTTATTTAGTTAGTTTTTTATGTTTTTTATTTATTTTATTTTTTATTTAGTTTTATTTAGATTTTGGTTTAGGTTTAGGTTTAGTTTGGTTTTATTTTATTTTATTATTTTATTTTATTTATGTTTAGGTTTTATTTATTTATTTTATTTGGAGGTTTTATTTAGTTTAGGTTTAGGTTTTAGGTTTTAGGTTTTAGGGTTTTAGTGTTTAGGGTTTAGGGTTTAGGGGTAGTTTTGGGTTTAGGGTTTAGGTTTAGGTTTAGGGTTTAGTGTTTATTTAGGGTTTAGGGTGTAGGGTTTAGGTTTAGGGTTTAAGGTTAGGTTTTCTTTTTATTTTTTTATATTTTAATTAAATAAACTCATAGGTTTAGGTTTATTAGTTTATTTTAAATTTATTTTAGTTTATTTTATTTTATTTTTATTTAGGTTTATGTTTATTTTATTTAGTTTAGTTTTTTTTTTTTTTATTTATTTGGTTTAGGTTTTGGTTTTGGTTTATTTTTTAATTTAGTTTTATTTTTATTTTATTGTTTAGGTTTAGTTTTTATTTTATTTTTTTAGGTTTAGGCTTTAGATTTTTATTTTAAGTTTATTTTTAGGATTTATTTTTAGTTTAGGTTAGTTTATTTTTTAGTTTATTTTATTTGTTTAGGGTTTAGGTTTAGGTTTAGGTTTAGTTTATTTTAGGTTTTTTTAGGTTTTTTTATTTATTACTTTAGTTTATTTTAGTTTAGGTTTAGGTTTTTTATTTTAGGTTTAGGTTTTTTTTTAGTTTATATTTATGTTTATTTTTATTTATTTTATTTATTTTTTTAGGTTTAGCTTTTTATTTATTTTATTTATTTTTAGGTTTAGTTTTTTTATTTAGATTTTATTTTTTTAGTTTAGTTTAGGTTTTTATTTATTTTATTTTAGTTTAGCTTTTATTTTTTAATTTATTTTCTTTTTAGGTTTAGGTTAAGGTTTAGGTATTAGTTTAGGTTTTATTTATTTTATTTTCTTATTTTATTTTGTTTATTTTTATTTATTTATTTAGGTTTAGGTTTAGTTTAGTTTTTTTAGGGTTTAGGGTTTAGGGTTTAGAGCTTAGGGTTTAAGTTTTAAGGCTTAGGGTTTAGGGTTTTTAGGGTTTAGGGTTTTTTAGGTTTTATTTTAGGTTTAGGTTTAGTTTAGTTAGTTTAGGGTTTATAGGTTTAGTGTTTATGGTTTAGGGATTAAGATTTAGGGTTTAGGGTTTAGGTTTAAGTTTAAGTTTAGGGTTTAGTTTAGGGTTTAGGTTTTATTAGGGTTTAGGTTAGTTTTAGGATTTATTTTTAGGTTTTTTTTATTTAGTTTAGGTTTATTTATTTTAGTTTAGTTTATTTTAGTTTAGGTTTAGGTTTATTTTATTTTCTTTATTTTAGGTTTAGTTTTTTTTTGTTTAGTGTTTAGTTTTGTTTGGATTTTTATTTATTTTGTTTTAGTTTATCTTTTATTTTATATTTTATATTATTTTACATTTAAGGTTTTTAGGTTTAAGTTTTTATTATTTAATTTTATTTAGGTTTAGGTTTTATTTATTTATTTAGGTTTTATTTAGTTTATTGGTTTTAGGTTTTTAAGGTTTATGGTTTAGTGTTTAAGGTTTAGGGTTTAGGGTTATAGGTTTAGGGTTTAGGGTTTAGGGTTTAGGGTTTTATGGTTTAGGGTTTAGGGTTTAGGGCTGTTAGGTTATGGTTTAGGGTTAGTTTTAGGGTTTAGGATTTAGGGTTAAGGTTTTTCTTAAAAGTTTTTGTTTAATTTTTTTTTAAAATTAAGTAAACTCGTAGGTTTTGTTTTATTTAATTTATTTTTTGTTTATTTTAGTTTATTTTATTTAGGTTATGTTTATTTTTATTTACTTTAGTTTCTTTATTTTAGGTTTATTTATTTTAGTTTAGGTTTTTTATTTTAGTTTGTTTTTTTTTCTAAGTTTAGGTTTTGGTTTATTCTTTAGTTTAGTTTTATTTTTATTTTATTTTTTAGGTTTAGGTTTTAACTTGATTTTTTTAGGTTTAGGCTTTATATTTTTAATTTAAGTTTATTTTTAAGATTTATTTTTTAGTTTAGGTTTAGGTTTATTTTTATTTTATTTTATTTGTTTAGGATTCAGGTTTAGGTTTAGGTTTAGTTTATTTTAGGTATAGGTTTAAGTTTTATTTATTCTACTTTAGTTTATTTTTGTTTTGGTTTAGGTTTAGGTTTTATTTTAGTTTATAGTTTAGGTTTTATTTTTTATTTATTTTTTACATTTATTTTTTTAGGTTTAGCTTTTTTATTTAGTTTTATTTTATTTTATGTTAGGTTTAGTTTTATTTTATTTAGGTTTTTTTTTTTGTTTAGTTAAGGTTTTATTTTATTTTATTTTTTTTTAGGTTTAGGTTAGTTTAAATTAGTTTAGGTTTTTATTTTATTTTATTTATTTATTTTATTTTGCTTTATGTTTATTTATTTATTTTATTAATAGGTTTTATTTAGTTTAGGTTTATGGTTTTAGCTTTTTAGGAATTAGGTTTAGGGTTTAGGGCTTAGGGTTTAGGTTTTAGGGTTTAGGGTTTAGGGTTAGTTTAGGGTTTAGGGTTTGTTTAGGGTTTAGGGTTTCGGGTTTAGGATTTAAGGTTTTTTAGGGTTTAGGGTTTAGGTTTAGGGTTTAGGGTTTATTTTAGGGTTTAGTATTTAGGGTTTAGGGTTTAAGATTTAGAGTTTAGGGTTTAGGGTTTAGGGTTTAGGGTTTAGGTTTGTAGGATAAGGGTTTAGGTTTAGGTTAGTTTAGGATTTATTTAGGTTTAGTTATTTTAGGTTTAGGTTTATTTATTTTAGTTTAGTTTATTTAGGTTTTTTTTTAGTTTAGTGTTTAGGTTTATTTATTTATTTTAGGTTTATTTTTAGGTTTAGGTTCTTATTTAGTTTTCTTTTTTTAGGTTATTTATTTATTTTATTTTGAGTTTTATTTAATTTAGGTTTTTTTTTTCAAGTTTATTTTATTCTTTTAGTTTAGTTTAGATTTTTATTTATTTTATTTTAGTTTAGTTTTTTATTTTTTATTTTATTTTATTTTTACATTTAGGTCTAGGTTTAGGTTTTAGTTTAAGTTTTTTTATTATTTAATTTTATTTAGGTTTATGTTTTATTTATTTATTTTATTTTTAGGTTCTATTTAGTTTAGGTTTAGGTTTTAGGGTATAGGGTTTACGATTTAGTGTTTAGGGTTTAGGGTTTAGGGTTGTAGGTTTAGGGTTTAAGGCTTAGGGTTTATGGTTTAGGTTTAGGGTTTAGGGTTTAGGGTTTAGGGTTTAGGGTTAGTTTTAGGGTTTAGGGTTTAGGGTTAAGGTTTTTTTAAATTTTTGTTTAATTTTTTTAAATTAAGTAAACTCATAGGTTTTGGTTTATTTAGTTTATTTTTTATTTATTTTAGTTTATTTTTTTATCTAGGTTTATGTTTATTTTTATTTAGTTTAGTTTATTTATTTTAGGTTAATTTATTTTGTAGTATGTTTTTTATTTTAGTTTATTTTTTTAGGTTTAAGTTTTGGTTTCGGTTTATTTTTTAGTTTAGTTTTATTTTTATTTTATTTTTTAATTTAGGCTTTAGATTTTTAATTTAGGTTTTTTTGTAGATTTATTTTTTTAGTTTAGGCTTAGGTTTATTTTTAGTTAATTTTATTTGTTTAGGGTTTTGGTTTAGGTTTATGTTTAGGTTTATTTATTCTACTTTAGTTTATTTTAGTTTTGGTTTAGGTTTTTTTTTGTTTATAGTTAGGTTGTATTTTTTATTTATTTTTATGTTTATTTTTTAGGTTTAGGTTTTTATTTAGTTTTTATTTTATTTTATGTT
Organism: Cymbidium sinense; assembly: GCA_021442155.1. Lineage (NCBI taxonomy): Eukaryota > Viridiplantae > Streptophyta > Magnoliopsida > Asparagales > Orchidaceae > Cymbidium > Cymbidium sinense. The sequence goes on along the minus strand of JAKCPB010000783.1, from coordinate 17,237 downwards.
AGGTTTAGTTTTATTTTATTTAGGTTTTTTATTTTTTTTAGTTAGTTTAGTTTTATTTATTTTATTTTAATTTAGTTTATATTTTTTAATTTATTTTCTTTTAGGTTTAGGTTTAGGTTTTAATTTAGGTTTTTATTTTATTTTGGTTTAGGCTTTTTTATTTATTTTATTTATAGGTTTAATTTAGTTTAGGTATAGGTTTTTAGCTTTTTAGGGATTAGGGTTTAGGGTTTAAGTTTTAGGTTTAGGTTTAGGGTTTAGGGTTTAGGGTTTTAGGGTTTAGAGTTTAGTGTTTAGGGTTTAGTGTTTAGGGTTTAGTATTTAGGGTTTAGGTTTTAGGTTTAGGGTTTAGGTTTTGGTTTATGATTTTTTTTAACGAGAAGAAATTCATATTCAACATTTCTTCTTTTTTGATTTGATCACCAAGTAACACAAGTTTTCTAAGAACAGCGATGACATAGATCAAAATGAGCATGCATAGAGCAAATCAAAACCTTAGATAACTAGAACCGTCTCTTAAAGACACATTTCCATAGCGAATCGGATCGGCCATTTTAGTTTCTCAGTTCCCATCAGAACCACGGCTCTCGGTTGATCCACCATCATATCCTCGATCTCTCCTCGCCACCACCATGGCTATAACCTCGTCACTCCTCCGCCTCCACCACTGCTCGACCACCACCTCCATATCCACAAGCACCTCCAGATCCCCACCACCATTACAGCCTCTGCTTTCACATCCATCCGATCTAGGCAGCTTGGTTGAGTTATGTTCTTGAGGTTTTGGCCATTCTTAAGGTTTAGGTTTATGTTTAGGTTTATTAGGTTTTAGGGTTTAGCTTTATTTTTAAATTTATTTAGTTACTTTAGCTTTAGGTTTAGGGTTTAGGGTTTAGGTTGTAGGGTGTAGGGTTTTTTTACCATAAAGTAAAGATACAATGTCCTTAAAAGGCATAAAGCTTAGAAATCTACGCTCACTACATGAAACCTAAAGAGCTAAACCCATCTAGAACACTAGAAGAAGAAAATAAAACAAAAGCAACATCTAAAAACATAAGCAAAATGACACAAAGTAACACTAAAATAAAACATGAAAATAGAAAAAAGGTTGAGTCGTAGTTCATGATTCCTTTGAGAAAGCAAGATAAGCAAGATCCACAACAACACACTAGGGATGATTGAGAAATGACCGTCCCTCTATAAAGTTCAACTATAAAGAAATGCTGCAAAATACTACCAAAAAAGTCAAAGCTAAAAGATTAAGGATTAAGAGAGCAAAGAGAGAAAGAGAAGACTCAGTTAAGATCATCTCGAGGGAAACAATACATATGAACATCCAACTTCATAAAAAGGGTTACAATTATATGTAAAGCTACCAACTAGAGAGAGGAGGTGAGTACCACAAAGGCATCATAGCAAGCATACCTAATACTAGTTGCCAACCCACCAAACAAAACACACAATAGGCCAAGCACATAAAGTCAACAACCCATAAGTTACAGTAGGATCATTGGGCAAGCTAATGAAACTAAGTAGTAGCATCACCAAAACTAGCACCAACATACTTGATACAAGCCAACATCCAAGGCCAGAACACACAAAAGGGGGCCAAAGATAGCCACCAATCACCAAAAATCAAAAGGATCAGCAAAGGATCGGTTAGCACACCAAAATGCTCTAGCAAATTAGCCAAGAAGAAGAAAAATCAACAAAGAAAAGCCAACCAAGATTCCAAAGCACTAAAGTCCTCCAACCAAAGCGACTAAGTAAAACATCCATAAGGCAACCACAGAGAATAGCCATCATTAGTCTGGAAGGACCCTAGTAAGGAAAAGCAAAAATAGCCAAAACCATTGAGCAGGAGAGACAACCAAGTTTGGCCAACCAACATAGCCTCTTTAACCACCACAGACATAAAACCAAGTCAATGTAAAACCAAGCATCGAGCCAAGATCACCCAAGAGACCAAGAAAGACAACCACTAAAATACCAACAACCAGCTAACCCATAATAATAACCAAACATCACAATAACTACGGCTGTACCTCCATCACCACCACGTCTATAACCTCCGTCACTCCTCTCACCTCCATAACTACCACTACTCCAACCACCACCTCCAAATCCAACAACACCTTTAGATTCCCCACCACTTCTGCAATAACTGTCGCCTCCTCCTCCACCTTCACCTCTGCCTTCGCCTCCACCACGGACTAGCAGCACGGTTGATCATGGTGTTCCTACCATCGAGTTACGCCCATTCTTAGGGTTTAGGTTTAGTTTATTAGGTTTTAGGGTTTATGTTTTTTAATTTAATTAGTTACTTTAGGTTTAGGTTTAGGTTTAGGGTTTAGGGTTTAGGTTTTTTAACTCAAATGATACCATAACAAAGAAGAAATTACCAAATCAAACAAGACATTATCCTTTAATAACTAATAAAAGAAGATAAAATAAAATGCAATTTAAAAATGTACAAAAGTAGTATTTTACAAAATGATTTAACTCCCAGAGATAATAAATTTGATTTTACGGAAGGCCAACAAAGCTTTGTCAAACAAGCTGAAACCCATATCATCATCTGATTCCTCAACAAGCTCTTCCTTCTTCTCTTCCACTGCAGCAGTCGGACCAGTAGCAGCAGTAGGAGTGGTAGAAGCATCAGGCGCAACAACCACATTAAATTTACTAGGATCTTTCAAATACTCCTTAACCTTCTTGGCCTACGGGTATGTTTGTCGGTGGCAATGATGGAGGACATTCTTGTAAGTGTTGATGAACATGTGGGGTGTTGCAGCAAGGGTGGGATAAGAGAGGGCTAGTGAGAGAGAAGTGATCATTAAAAGGCCCATCGAAAAATTTTTGATGAGATCATCTTCAGAGAGCTTAAGTACCTTAGGACTGAACACGAAACCATCATCATACACAAACTAGAAGATAAGGCCATAAGAGAATGGACTAATCTCCAGCATACCGAGGAGAGCAGCCTCGAAGGATCCCCCCTTATTACCTTTTTATATAGCTCAACTAGGGTGATAATTTCAATAGTACCCTTTTCGATCTTAGTTGGGATGTTGAGAACCTAGAAGAAAGAAGTCTGTGAAGATCCAGACTAGTGTTTGAGGAACCACAACATTAATAGGTGCAACAAGATCAACAGGGCAACACCAACTTTTATTTCATAACCTCTTTCTTTGACTTCTTTAAGATCACCTTTTGTAAAAATCAGCTCAATTGAGATTTAGGGTTTATGGTTTAGGGTTTAGGCTTTTAGGGTTTATGTTTTTAGGGCTTAGGGGGTTTAGGGTTTACAGTTTAAGGTTTAGGGTTTAGGGTTTAGGGTTTAAGGTTTAGGTTTGTAGGTTTAGTGTTGTAGGTTTAGGGTTTAGGGCTTAGGTTTTAGGGTTTAGGTTTTTTTTTTTTAAAGTTAAGCAAATCGGTAGGTTTAGGTTTATTTAGTTTATTTTTTATTTATTTTAGTTTATTTTATATTTTATTTTAGTTAGGTTTATTTTTTTTATTTAGTTTAGTTTATTCATTTTAGGTTTATTTATTTTTTAGTTTAGGGTTTTATTTTACTTTATCTTTTTTAGGTTTAGGTTTTTTTTTAAGGTTTAGGTTGAGGTTTTATTTTATTTTTAGGTTTAGGTTTTAGGTTTTATTTTAGGTTTATTTTTAGGTTTTATTTTTTAGTTTAGATTGAGGTTTTTTTTAGTTTATTTTATTTTATTTAGTTCAGGTTTAGGTTTAGGTTTAGTTTATTTTAGGTTTAGGTTTAGGTTTTATTTATTTTAGGTTAGTTTATTTTAGTTTAGGTTTAGGTTTATTTTATTTTTATTTTAGGTTTAGTTTTTTTTTTTTAGTTTACGGTTTAGGTTTTATTATTATTTTTTATCAATTTATTTTTAGGTTTTGGTTTTTATTTAGTTTTTATTTTATTTATTTTAGGTTTATTTTAGTTTTATTTTATACTTAGTTTTTATTTTATTTAGGTTTTTTATTCTTAGGTTTATTTTATTTTTTAGCTTAGTTTAAGTTTTTACTTATTTTAATCTTATTTATTTTTATTTTTCATTTCATTTTAAATTTAGATTTAGGCTTAGGTTTTAATTAAGGTTTTTATTTTATTTTATTTTTTTAATTTTATTTAGGTTTAGGTTTTTAATTTATTTTATTTTTAGGTTTTATTTATTTTAGGTTTTTAGGGTTCAGGCTTTAGGGCTTAGGGTTTAGGGTTTAGGGTTTAGGGTTCTAGAGTTTAGGATTTAGGGTTTAGGGTTTAGGGTTAGGGTTTAAGATTTAGGCTTTAGGGTTTAGTGTTTAGGCTTTAGGGTTTAAGATTTTTAGGGTTTAGGGAATAGGGATTAGGGTTTAGGGTTTAGGATTTGGGGTTTAGGGTTTTAGGGTATAAGGTTTAGGTTTTAGGATTGTAGGTTGGGAATAGGGTTAGGGTTTTTTTATTTTTTATTTTTATTTTTAGGTTTTATGGTTTAGGGTTTAGTGTTTAGGGTTTAGGTTTTTTTTTAAATTAAGTAACTAATAGGTTTAGGTTTATTTAGTTTATTTTTTATTTATTTAGTTTATTTTATATTTTATTTTTTCTTAGGCTTATTTTTTATTTTTATTTAATTTAGTTTATTTATTTATTATTTAGGGTTATTATTTTAATTTATTTTTTAGGTTTGGGTTTAGGTTTTAGTTGAGTTTATTTTTATTTTATTTTTTAGGTTTAGGTTTTATTTTCTATTTTTAGGTTTAGGATTAGTTTTTTATTTTATTTTTTTAGGTTTAGGTTTTAGGTGTTTATTTTAGGTTTATTTTTAGGTTTCATTTTTTAGTTTAGGTTTAGGCTTATCTTTAGTTTATTTTATTTTATTTAATTTTGGTTTGGGTTTAGGTTTCGTTTATTTTAGGTTTAGGATTAGGTTTATTTATTTTAGTTTAGTTTATTTTAGTTTAGGTTTAAGTTTAATTTATTTTGTTTAATTTATTTTATTTTAGGTTTATTTTTTTTTTGTAGTTTAGGGTTTATTTTATTTTTTTATTTATTTTAGGTTTAGGTTTCATTTAGTTTTTATTTTATTTATTTTAGGTTTATTTTTTATGTTTAGTTTTATTTTATTTAGGTTTTTATGGTTAGGTTTATTTTATTTAGTTTGTTTTAGGTTTTACTTAATTTATTTATTTTATTTTTTTATTTTTACATTATTTTATGTTTAGGTCTAGTTTAGGCTTTTGTTTTAGGTTTTTTATTTTTTATTTTTTTATTTTATTTAGGTTTTAGGTTTTATTTTATTTTATTTTGGTTTATTTTAGGTTTAGGTTTTGGTTTTAGGTTTAGGGTTTAGGTTTGGGGGTTTGGGGTTTGTTTTTAGGTTTAATGGTTTAGTTTATAGGGGTTGTGTGGGGTTTAGGGTTAAGTTTTTTTTATTATTTTTTTAGCTTTAGGTTTAGGGTTTAGGGTTTTAGTTTAGGGTTTAAGGTTTTGGTTTTTTTAATAGAGAACAAATTCATATTCAACATTTCTTCTTTTGATTTCATCAACCAAGTAACACACCAAGTTCTCGACACACAAGTGACATAGATCAAAAATGAGCACGCATAGAGAAAATCAAAAACCCTAGATAACTTCAACTGTCTCTACTGTGAAGACACAGTTCCATAAGCAACATAACAGATAGGACATTCTTTAATTTCTTTATTTCCCATCAAAACCACCACTGCTTCTCAAGTAGAGAGATCCACCATCGTATCCTCAATCTCTCCATCCAGCTCCACCACGGCTGTAACCTCCGTTGCTCCTACCACGTCCATAACCACCACTTCTCCGACCACCACCTCCATGTCTACCAGCACCCTAGATCCCCCACCACCATAATGATAACTGCCGCCTCCGCCTTCGCCTCCACCACCAAATCTAGACTGAGCCTGGTTGATGGTGATGTTCTTGTCATCAAGGTTTTGCCCATTTTTAGAGTTTAGGTTTAGGTTTAGGTTTATTTGGTTTTAGGGTTTACATTTATTTTTTAATTTATTTAGTTACTTTAGGTTTAGGTTTAGGGTTTAGTTTAGGGTTTAGGTTGTTTAGGGTTTAGGGTTTAAGGTTTAGAGTTTTTATAAAAAAACCCAAATGATTTCATAATAAATAAGAAATTAAAATCAAACAAGACATTATCCTATCAACTAATAAAATAGGATAAAATAAAATGCAATTCAAAAATTCACAAAATAGCATTTCTCACAAAATGATTTAACTCCCGAGTCAATAAAATTTGATTTTATAAGTCCAACAAAGCTTAGTAACAAGCTAAAACCCATATCATCATCGATTCTCAATAAGCTCTTCTTCCTTCTCTTCCACAACAAGAACAGAGTAGTAGAAAAGAAGCAGATCGCAAGAGCCACAGTAAATTTACTAAGATCTTCTAAATACTCCTTAAACTTCTCAGCCTGCCTGTACATGTAATCAGTGGCAATCATTATGGTGAGGACATTCTTGTAAGCGTTGATGAACATGTGGGGCACTATTGCAATGGTGGGATAAGAGAGGGCTAGTGAGAGAGAAGTGAACATTGAAAGGACTACCGAAACTTCTCGATAAGATCATCTTCACTGAGGTCAAGCACCTCAAGAATGAACACTAAACAATCATCAAACAAAGACTGAATGACAAGGCCATAAGAGAATGGCCTAATGCCCAGCATAACGAGGAGAGTAGCCTTTGAGGATCCCATCTTATCGCCTTTTTAATTAGCACAATTGGGGTGATAATTTCAACAGTACCCTTGTTGATCTTTGTTGGGATGTTGAGAACCTAGAAAAAAGAAATCTATGAAGGATCCAGACCAATGTTGCCTGGAGGAACCATAATATCAATAGGCACAATAAGACCAACACGGGCAACACCACAAACTTCGTACTTCGCAACCTCTTCACTGACTTCTTTAAGGCCACCTTTCATAAAAATCAGCTCAACCGTGATTTAGGGTTTAAGGTTTACGGTTTAGGGTTTAGGAATTTTTAGGCTTTATGTTTAGGAATTTATAGGCTTTAGGGTTTACAGTTTATGGTTTAGATAGGTTAGGTAGGTTTGGGTTAGTTTAGGGTTTAGGGTTTAGTATATAGAAATTTGTGTTTTTTTTTTTTGAAAATTAACCAAACTAGTTTAGGTTTATTTATTTATTATTTATTTTGGTTTATTTTATTTTTATTATTATTTAGGTTTTATATAGTTTAGTTTTATTTATTTTTTGTGCTTTATTTTAGTTTAGGTTTTATTTTATTTTATTATTTTAGGTTTCAGTTTTTTAAGCTCTTTTAGTTGAGTTTTATTTTATTTTATTTTTTAGGTTTAGTTTTATTTTAATTAAGTTTAGTTTAGTCTTTTATTTAAGGTTTATTTTTTAGTAGTTTAGGTTTATTTTTTTAGTTTATTTTATTTTATTTACTTAGTTTAGGTTTAGTTTTATTTATCTTAGTTTAGTTTATTTTAGTTTAGTTTATATTATTCATTATTTTATTTTTATTTTATGTTTATTATTTTAGTTTAGGGTTTTTAGGTTTTATTTTTATTTATTTTAGGTTTATTTTAGGTTTAGGTTTTATTTAGTTTTATTTTATTTTATTTTAAGATATTTTTATTTCTTTTACATCTAGTTTTATTTTATTTAGTTTTATTCTTAGGTTAACTTTATTTTTTAGTTTAGTTTTAGATTTTATTTTATTTTATTTTAGTTTAACTTTAATTTTTAATCCATCTTTATTTTAGATTTAGGTTTAGGTTTAATTTTATTTTATTTATTTTGATTTTAAAATTTTTTAAGTTTTTATTTAGTTTAGGTCATTTTGGCTCAGGTTTGTGGCTTGTCTTTTAAAGTCAGTAGTCTTGTGGTTTTATTTATTTATTTATCTTTATATTTAGATGGTTTAGCCTAGGTTCATGTAGATCAGGCTTAGTGGCCTAGTGTTGGGGTGGCTAGTATTCAGTGGCTCAGGGCCTGGGATGTGTCATGTAGCCTTTATATTTAGGGCTAGGGCCTGGATTTTTAGGGCCCAGGCATGGGCTCAGACAGAATCAGCCTGTGGCTCAGGAACTATGGCCTTTAGGCTCACATCAGGATCCAGATCAGTAGCAGGCCTAGTGGGTCTGGGGGCCTCAGGGCCTGATTAGGATCAGGGTTTTGAAAACAAGCAAACTGGTAGTAGTTTATTTATTTATTTTATCATTTATTTTAGTTTTATTTCATTATTAGGTTTAATTTATTTAGTTTATTTATTTTAGCTTATTTATTACAGGTTTTATCTAGTTTATTTTTAGGTTTAGGTTTGGTTTTATTTTAGCTGAGTTTTTTTTATTTTATTTTAGGTTTAGGTTTTATTTTTATTTTAGGTTTAGTTTAGGCTTTTTTTTTTTAGGTGTGGTTTTATTTTAGGTTTATTTTAATTAGTTTAGGATTTTTTAGTTTTTATTTTATTTACTTTAGGTTTAAATTTATTTAGGATTAGGTTTATGTTTTATTTATCTTAGTTTAGTTTATTTTAGTTTAGTTTAGTTTATATTATTCTATTTATTTTATTTTTATTTTATGTTTAGTTTTTTTTATAGTTTAGTTTATTTTTTTTATTTATTTTTATGTTTATTTTTATGTTTTAGGTTTTGATTTTAGTTTTTTATTTTATTTTATTTTAGGTTTTTATTTTATTTTACATATAGTTTTTTATTTATTTAGGTTTTTTTTATTCAGTTAAATTAATTTTATTTTAGTTTAGCTTTTATTTTATTTTAGTTTAACATTGATTTTTAATTCATTTTATTTTTAGATTTAGGTTTAGGTTTTAAGTTAGGTTTTTATTTTATTTATTTTTTATTTTTTAAATTTTTTAAAGTTTTATTTATTTTAGGTTTAAATTTTTGGTTTTAGTGTTTAGGGTTTAGGGTTTTGGATTAGTTTTAGGGTTTAGGGTTTAGTCTTAGTGTTTTATTTATTTATTAATTTTTTGTTTTTATTTAGGGTTTAGGGTTTAATGTTAATTTTAGGGTTTAGGGTTTAGGGTTTAGGGCTTAGGATTTAGGGTTTAGGGTTTAGGTTTTAGGGTTTAAAGTTTAGGGTTTTGGAATTTTTAGGCTTTAAGGTTTATGAATTTATAAACTTTAGGTTTAACAGTTTATGGTTTAGTATGCTAGGTTTAGTGTTATAGGTTTAAGGTTTAGCGTTTATGGTTTGTTTTAGGGTTTAGGGTTTAGTATATAGGGATTATGGTTTTTTTTTGAAAATTAAACCCGCAGTTTAGGTCATTTTAGTTTATTTTAATTTATTTTAATCCATTTTATTTTTTAGTTTTTTTATTTTAGATAGACTTTTTGTTATTTTATTTTATTTAGTTTATTATTTAGGTTTATTTATTTTAGTTTTGGTTTTTTTGTTTTTTATTTAATTTTAGGTTTAGGTTTATTTTTTTATTTTAGGTTTAGGTTTATTTTTTTTTTAGGTTTAGTTTATTTTTATTTTTAGGTTTTAGGTTTATGTTTTTTTTTTTTATTTTTAGGTTTAGTTTTAGGTTTATGTTTTAGTTTAGGTTTATGTTTATTTTAGTTTATTTTATTTTATTTAGTTTAGGTTAGGTTTAGTTTATTTTAGGTTTAGGTTTTATTATTTTAGTATAGTTTATGTTTATTTAATTTTTTTTTTTTATTTTTTGGATTATGATTTTTTTATTTTTTTAGGTATATTTTTTATTTAGTTTATTTAGTTTATTTTTATTTATTTTATTTATAATATTTTATTTTATTTTTTATTTTTTTTATTTTTTAGTTTAGGTTTTATTTTAGTTTAGGTTTTTTTTTATTTTAGTTTATTTTTAGGTTTAGGTTTAGGTTTATTTTTTATTTTTTTTAATTTTGTTTTTTATTTTATTTTATTTTAGGTTTAGGTTTTATTTTATTTTTTACATTTTATTTTATTTTTTTAGGCTTAGGTTTTAGACTTTTATTTTGGTTTATTTTTTAGGTTTTGTTTTTAGTTTAGGTTTAGGTTTATTTTATTTTATTTTTTTTAGTTTAGGTTTAGGTTTAGGTGTAGTTTATTTTAGGTTTACGTTTATGTTTTATGTTTTTTAATTTAGGTTTAGGTTTATTTTATTTTGTTTATTTTAGGTTTAGGTTTTTATTTTATTTTATTTTATTTATTTAATTTAGCTTTAGGTTTATTTATTTATTTTAGTTTTAGGATTTATTTAGTTTAAGTTTAGGTATTTAGGTTTTTAGGGTTTATGGTTGTAGGTTTTAGGGTTTAGGGTTTAGGATTTATGGTTTATGGTTTAGGATTTTAGGGTTTAGGGTTTAGGGTTTAAGTTTAAGGTTTAGGATTTAATGTTTAGGGTTTTGGGTTTTAGGGTTTAGGGTTTAGGGTAGTTTTAAGGTTTAGTGTTTAGGTTTAGTTTATTTTGGGTTAGTTTTAGGTTTAGGTTTTGGGTTTTTTTTTTTTAAGTATTAGGTTTAGGTTTATTTTTTTATTTATTTTATTCATTTTATTATTTAGGTTATTTTATTATTAGTTTAGTTTATTTTAGGTTTATTTATTTTTTTGTTTAGGTGTTTTTTTAGTTTATTTTTTTTAGATAGGTTTAGGTTTTATGTTTATTTTTTAGTTTAGTTTATTTTTATATTTATTTTTTTAGGTTTAGGTTTTTTATTTTATCTTTAGGTTTAGGTTTAGGTTTTAGTTTTATTTTATTTTAGGTTTTAGGTTTAGGTTTTTTTATTTTAGGTTTATTTCTAGTTTTTTAGTTTAGGTTTAGTTTATTTTAGTTTTTTTATTTTATTTAGTTTAGTTTAGGTTTAGTTTATTTTTTTAGTTTAGGTTTAGGTTTTATTTATTTTAGTTTTTTAATTATAGTGTAGGTTTATTTTTATTTTTTTTATTTTATGTTTAGTTTTAGTTTAGAGTTTTATTTTTATTTATTTTTTAGGTTTATTTTAGGTTTATTTAGGTTTAGGTTTAGGTTAAGTTTAGGGTTTAGGATTTTACTTTTAGGTTTTGAGTTTTAGGTTTAGGGATTAGTTTAGGGTTTTAGGGTTTAGGTTTAGACTTAGGTTTAGTGTTTAGCTAAAGGTTTAGGGTTTAGAGTTTAAGTTTAGGGTTAAAGTTTTAGGTTAGTTTAAGTTTAGGGTTTATTAGGTTTAGGTTTAGGGTTTAGGTTTAGTGTTAGTAGTTTAGGTTTTTGTTTAGGTTTAGGGTTTAGGGTTTAGGTTCAGGTTTAGTTTTAGGTTCAGGGTTTAGGGTTTATGTTTAGGTTTTATGTTTAGGTTTAGATTTAGGTTTAGTTTAGTGTTTATATTATAGTTTATTTTTTTATTTTAGTTTGTTTTCTTTTTTTATTTTATTTAGGTTCATTTATTTAGTTTAGTTTATTTATTTATTTATTTATTTTATTTTGGTTTTATTTTAGTTTATTTTTTTTTGGTTTAAGTTTAGGTTTATGTTTATTTTAGTTTGTTTTTTATTTTTATTTTATTTTTTTTTAGGTTTGGTTTTTTTTTTTTTAATTATAGGTTAAAATTAGGTTTTATTTTATTTTTTTAAGTTTAGGTTTATGTTTTTTATTTTAGGTTTATTTTAGGTTTTATTTTTTAGTTTAGGTTTAGATTTATCACTAATTTATTTTATTTTATTTAGTTTAGGGTTTAGGTATTATTTTTTATTAATTTTTAGGTTTATTTTAGGTTTATTATTTTTTAGGTGTTTGGTTCTTATTTAGTTTTATTTTATTTTATTTAGGTTTATTTTATTTTATTTTTTAGTTTTTTTTTTTTATTTAGATTTTGTTTTTTTAGGCTTATTTTATTTGCTTAGTTTAGTTTATGTTTTTATTTATTTTATTTTAGTTCAATTTATTTTATTTTATTTTATTTTATTTTTAAATATCATTTTACATTTATGTTTAGGTTTAGGTTTAGGTTTTAGTTTAGGTTTTTTAATTTTATTTTTTTATTTAATTTAGGTTTAGGTTTATTTATTTATTTTATTTTTAGGTATTATTTAATTTAGGTTTTTAGAGTTTAAGGTTTATCGTTTAGGGTTTAGGTTTAAGGTTTAGGGTTTAGGTTTTAGGGTTTAGGGTTTAAAATTTAGTTTAGGTTTATGTAGTTTATTAGGTTTATTTTTTTTTGTGGCTATTTATTTTAAGTTTTAATTTATTTTAAGGTTTAGTGGGTTCATTTATGGGTTTAGGTTTAGGATTAAGTTTATTTTAGTTTAGTTTTGGGTTTAGTTTGGATTTAGGTTTTTTTGGGTTTATTCTAGGGTTTAGGTTTTAGTTTATTTTTTAGGGTTTAGTTTATGGTTTATTTTAGGTTTAGGTTAAGGGTTTAGTTTGTTTTTTTAGTTTTATTTAGGTTTATTTTTAGTTTAGTGTTTTAGGTTAGTTTAGTTTATTTAGGTTTAGTTTAGGTTTATTTTGGTTTAGGTTTAGTTTAGGTTTTATTTATTTAGGTTTAGGTTTTAGGTTTTAGGGTTAGTTTAGGGTTTAGTTTAGGATATAGTGTTTAGGGTTTAGGGTTTAGGGTTGTTGGGTTAAGGGTTTAGGGTTTAAGGTTTTGGATTTAGGGTTTAGGGTTTTAGGGTTTAGGGTTTAGGGTTTTGGGTTTTAGGGTTTAGGGTTTAGGGTTGTAGGTTTAGGGTTTAGGGTTTAGAGCTTTGGGTTACTTTTATGGTTTATGGTTTAGGGTTAGGGTTTTTTATTTTTTAAAATTTTTTAATTAAGTAAAGTGGTTAGTTTAGGTTTATTTAGTTTAATTTTTTTTATTTTAATTTATTTTATTTTAGTTTATTTTATTTATATATTTTTATTCTTTATTTTTATATAGTTTAGTTTATTTATTTTTGGTTTTTTATTGTAGTTTAGGTTTTCTATTTTAGTTTTTTTTAATTTTAGGTTTAGGTTTAGGATTATTATTAGGTTAGTTTTATTATTTTATTTAATTAGTTTAGGTTTTATTTTTTTTTTTGGTTTAGGTTTGGTTTTTTAATTTATTTTTAGGTTTAAGTTTAGGTTTTATTTTAAGTTTATTTTAGGTTTTATTTTCAATTTAGTTTAGGTTTATGTTTAGTTTATTTTATTTTATTAGTTAGGTTTAGGTTAGGGTTAGTTTTTTTAGGTTTAGGTTTAGGATTTTTTATTTTTGTTAAGTTTATTTTAGTTTAGTTTTATGTTTATTTTATTTTTATTTTAGGTTTTGGTTTTTTTTTATTTTAGGGTTTAGGTTTTTTTTAGCTAGTTTTAGGTTTTATTTTTGGGTTAATTATTTAGGTTTAGGTTTTTATTTAGCTTTTATTTTATTTTCTTTTTAGGTTTATTTCATTTTTATTTTAGGTTTAGTTTTTTTTTTTTGGTTTAAGACTTAGGTTGTATTTTTTATTTATCTTTATGTTTTATTTTTAGGTTTATTTTTTTGGTTTAGGTTTTTATCTAGTTTTTATTTTACTTTATTTTAGGTTTATTTTATTTTTATTTTTCGTTTAGTTTTTTACTTTATTAGGTTATATGTATTTTTAGTTTTGATTTTTTATTTATTTTATTTTAGTTTTATTTTTATTTTTACCTTTTTTTCTTTTTTGGTTTAGGTTTAGGTTTCATTATTTTGGTTTAGGTTTTTTATTTATTTTATTTTTATAATTTATTTATTTTAGGTTTAGGTTTTTGGCTTTTTACGATTTAGGATTTAGGGTTAGTTCAGGGTTTAGGGTTTAAGGTTTAAGGTTTGGGTTTAGGGTTTAGGGTTTAGGGTTTTAGGGTTTAGGGTTTAGGTTTAGATTTAAGTTTAGGGTTTAGGGTTTAGGGTTTTAGGGTTCAGGGTTTAGGGTTTAAGGTTTATAATTTTTATGGTTTAGGGTTTAGGTTTAGATTTTAGGGTTTAGGGTTTAGGGTTTAGGGATTTGGGGGTTAGGGTTTAGGGTTTAAGGATTACAATTTTTATGGTTTAGGGTTTAGGGTTTAGGGTTTTAAGGTTTATGGTTTAGGGTTGTAGGTTGTAGGCTTAGGGTTTTTTTATATTTTATTTATTATTTTTAATTTTTTAAAATTAAGTAAAGTAGATGGTTTAGCTTTATTTAGCTTATTTTTATTTATTTTAGTTTATTTTTTATTTTTATTTAGGTTTATTTTTATTTTTATTTGGCTTAGTTTATTTATTTTTGGTTCATTTGTTTTAGTTTAAGTTTTTTATTTTTGTTTATTTTTGAGGTTAAGGTTTAGGTTTATGATTATTTTTTAGTTTCTATTTTATTTTTTTAGGTTTATGTTTTATTTTTTATTTTTAGGTTTAGGTTAATGTTTTTATTTTTGTTTTTTAGGTTTTGGTTTAATGTTTTTATTTTAGCTTTATTTTTAGGTTTTATTTTTAAGTTTAAGTTCAAGTTTATTTTTAATTTATTTTATTTTATTTAGTTTAGGTTTAGTTTATTTTAGGTTTAGGTTTAGGTTTTATTTTTTTTAGTTTAGTTTATTTTATTTTTGGTTTAAATTTACTTTATTTTATTTTAGGTATAGGTTTTATTTTTATTTAGGGTTTAGGTTTTATTATTTATTTATTTTTTGGTTTTATTTTTTAGTTTACTATTTAGGTTTAGGTTTTTATTTAGTTTTTATTTTATTTTATTTAGGTTTTTTTATTTTTTTTAGTTTAATTTAGGTTTTTATTTATTTTATCTTAGTTTAGTTTTTAATTTTTATTTTATTTTCTTTTTAGGTTTTGGTTTATGTTTTAGTTTATGTTTTTATTTTATTTTAGTTTATGTTTTTATTTTATTTTAGTTTAGATTTTTCTAATTATTTTTTTAGGTTTTAATTAGTTTGGGTTTAGGTGTTTACCTTTTAGGGTTTTGAATTTAAGGTTTAGGATTTAGGGTTTAGGGTTTTGGGTTAGTTTAGGGTTTAAGGTTTAGGGTTTAGGGCGTAATGTATAGGGTTTTTACGGTTTAGTGTTTAGGGTTTTTGGTTTAGGGTTTAGGTTTTAGTTTAAGGTTCAGGTTTTTGATTAGGGTTTAGGGTTTTTCTTTTTTCATAAATAGAGAACGAATTCAGATTCAACATTTCTTCTATTATTTATTTAGTTTATTTTATTTTTTATTTTTATTTATGTTTAATTTTTATTTTTCTTTAGTTTAGTTCATTTATTTTAGGTTTATTTATTTTAGTTTAGGTTTTATTTATTTATTTTTTAGATTTACGTTTATGTTTAAATTTATTTTTTAGTTGAGTTTTATTTTTATTTTATTTTTTAGGTTTAGGTTTTATTTTTTAATTTTGTTTAGGATTAGGTTTTATTTTATTTTTTTTAGGTTTAGGTTTAGGTTTTATTTTAGGA
This sequence comes from Cymbidium sinense, assembly GCA_021442155.1. NCBI lineage: Eukaryota > Viridiplantae > Streptophyta > Magnoliopsida > Asparagales > Orchidaceae > Cymbidium > Cymbidium sinense. The sequence continues at coordinate 1,876 of JAKCPB010000783.1, read as the reverse complement.
TTATTTTTTGGTTTTATTTTTTAGTTTAGGATTAGGTTTATTTTAGTTTATTTTATTTTACTTAGTTTAGAATTTAGGTTTAGTTTATTTTAGGACTTTGGGTTAGGGTTAGGGTTTTAAAGTTTAGGATTTTAGGGTTTATGGTTTATGAATTTGGGTTTTTTAGGTTTAGGGTTTGGGTAGGGAAGGGTTTTATGATTTATGGTTTAGGATTTGGGTTTAGTGGTTTAGGTTTTAGGGTTTATGGTTGGGTTTAGGGTTTAGGGTTTAGGGTTTAGGGTTGTAGGTTTAGGTTTAGGTTTTGGGTTAGTTTTAAGTTATTTTATTTATTTATATTCATTTATTTATTAATGTGGTAGGTTTACATTTATTTAGTTTATTTTTTATTTATTTTAGTTTATTTTATTTTTTATTTTGATTTAGATTTACTTTTTTTTAATTTAATTTATTTATTTAGGTTAAATTATTTGAGTTTAGGTTTTTCATTTTAGTTTACTTTTTAGGTGTAGGTTTAGATTTAGCTTTATTTTTTAGTTTACTTTTTTTAAAGGTTTAGGTTTTATTTTTTATTTTTATTTTTGGTTTAAGCTTTTATTTTATTTTTTTTAAGTTTAGGTTTAAGGTTTTTATTTTAGGTTTATTTTTAGGTTTTATTTTTAAGTTTAGGTTCAGGTTTATTTTAAGTTTATTTTATTTTATTTAGTTTAGGTTTAGTTTATTTTAAGTTTAGGTTTAGGTTTTATTTTTTTTTAGTTTAGTTTATTTTAGTTTAGGTTTAAGTTTACTTTATTTTTATTTTAGGTATAGGTTTTGTTTTTTTTTAGGGTTTAGGTTTTATTTTTTTATTTCATTTTGGTTTTATTTTTAGCTTTACTATTTAGGTTTAGGTTTTTATTTAGTTTTTATTTTATTTTATTAAGGTTTTTTTAGTTTATTTTAGCTTTTTATTTATTTTAGCTTAGTTTAGTTTTTATTTTTATTTTATTTTCTTTTTAGGTTTTAGTTTATGTTTTTATTTTATTTTGGTTTAGATTTTTATTAATTATTTTTTAGCTTTTAATTAGTTTGGGTTTAGGTTTTTACCTTTTTAGGGTTTAAAATTTAGGGTTTAGGGTTTAGGGTTTAGGGTTTTGAGTTAGTTTAGGGTTTAGGGTTTAAAGTTTAGGTTTTGGGCTTAGGGTATAGGGTTTTTACGGTTTATAGTTTAGGGTTTATGGTTTAGGGTTTAGGTTTTAGTTTAGTGTTTAGTTTAGAGGTCTGTATTTTTCTTCTTTTTTTTAAAATAGAGAACAAATTCAGATTCAACATTTCTTCTTTTGTTTATTTTGTTTATTTAGTTTCTTTTATTTTTTATTTTTATTTATGTTTAGTTTTTTTTTATTTAGTTTAGTTTATTTAGTTTAGGTCTATTTATTTTTGTTTAGGTTTTTTTTAGTTTATCTTTTAGGTTTACGTTTATGTTTAAGTTTATTTTTTAGATGAGTTTTATGTTTATTTTTTATTTTAGGTTTAATTTTAGGTTTTTATTTTATTTTTTTAGGTTTAGATTTATGTTTTTATTTTAGGATTATTTTTTGGTTTTATTTTTTAGTTTAGGTTTAGGTTTAGTTTAATTTAGCTTTAAGTTTGGGTTTTATTTATTTTAGTTTAGGTTATATTAGTTTAGGTTTAGGTTTATTTTATTTTGTTTATTTTATTTTTATTTTAGGTTTAGGTTTTTTTTCTTAGTTTGGGGTTTAGGTTTTATTTTTAGGTTTATTTTTTATGTTTAGGTTTTTATTTAGTTTTTATTTTATTTTATTTTAGTTTTCTTTTAAGTTTATTTTATTTTTATTTTAACGTTTAGGTTTTTTTATTTTATTTAGATTTTTTATTC
>JAKCPB010000782.1:0-49093 GCA_021442155.1 Cymbidium sinense | reverse complement strand
TCCAAAATGAGTATGTTCCTCGGGAAAAAGTTGGAGTAGCTCCAGTGGATGTATAACAATTAGAGAGTCTTGCCAGATGATTTGGCCACATAAAGTGCCTGGCCGTCCGATGACCATTAGAGAGTAGATGCATTAGATTTGCCTTACGTTTAGAAAGGTAGTAGACCCAAAAAAGACTTGGTTAAGATGTATAAATAATGACAAAGATACTTGAATTAAATGAATTTGACACATAATAGACAATGGAGACGAAGGATTCATAAAATTTACCCCACCAAGGGGATTAAGGCTTGTTGTTGTTGTTGTTATTGTATTAATTTTTATTATATATTTCTCATATATTTAAATTATTATATAATTTAATTAGATATATTTTTAATCATTTTAATATTTATTTTGTCTTCCGGTTTAACCCCCGGTTCAACTCCGGTCGAACCATTGAACATTGAATCTCTCCCTCTTCCGGTTCTATGTCCGGTTCGGTTTTCACAACCTTGGTATTAAAAATGATTTTATTTTATTAAGATTGAATAAGAATATGACACTTTATAGAACACATTGGAGAAAAAGGATTCATGTAGCCGACCCCATGTAGTGAGATAAAAGCTTCTTGTTGTTGTTGTTGACCTACAACTATGTGCCACATTAAATTAAATAAATAAGGTGGATTTTAAAATCCCTTAAAGCGATCCAACCGATCAAATTGCTTTTAACTGACGATTCGACGCCGCAACGCCGAAAATATTAAAATGAATTAATCGTAAAATTTTGAATCAATTAGGATCGACGGATAATTAAAATCAAATTATCATGAAATTGCGGCGATATCAAGTCGGAAGCCTCGACGCCTAAACCACCTCCGCTCGCAAAATAAATCGCCATCGCCGAAAAGGTCCTATCAAACGACACCTTCATGGCCGACCCCAAAGTATGCGCGAGGGTCGATCAATTTAAGCGCGACGGCGCACAATTTAGACTTGAATTTACTTCGACCGCCGACATTATTTAAACGACGATCACTTAAATTGATCGCGCATCATTGGCTAACAATAAACAACTTAAATTGACACCCATATTGCTAGGGTTTGTCAAAAGTAATAAAATTGCAATTAAAATGATTAACAGCAGCTTAATCCGCTAATTATCTCTTAATCACGCGTTAATTCCTTACCTAATCCCGCCGCCCACTCAACCAATCGAGATGCGCCAACTAAGCCCTAAAACCAAAAAAAAAAAGGGGAAAAAAGGGGGGGGAAAGTTATTCCTCACGCCTAAAGCAAAACGACGTATTGACTCACATTTTCTCGCGATCCTTCTTTCCTCGCTTCCTTCCTCCTCTGTTTCGACTTGCTCCTTAAGTTTCTTCCTTTTCTTCGATCTTTCTTTCGGTCCGCTTTCTCAGATTTTTTTACTTTGATCCTTCTTTGTTTCTGCTTTCGGCGACGACGTTTTATAAGATCTTCTTTCATGATCTCGACCTCTTGCTTCTCGATTGAAAGTTTTGACGATTTTGATATTTCATGATTCCTCAGATTCTTCGCTTTCAGAACGCTTGACTTCAGATTCTCGCAGACGATTCGATTCTCTTCGGCTTTCAGAACGCCTGATTTGATTTTCCGTTTCTCAGAGCGACGACTCTTTTTTCTTCTCAGAACGACGATTCTCCTTCAACTTCTGGCCCGACGCGACGGCCCCCTTCTAAACTCTCCTTCTCCCTCTTTTAGTAAATCGACACCTCCGTTCTCTAACCCTAAGCTTGTTTTATGCATTTGAGCTTCTTTGAAATTAGGGCTTTTGCTAAACATGCTATGTCTTATGTTTGGATTATGCTAAGGGTTTCCTTTAGGGATTTGGGATGATGTATGGCCCAAATCTCATTTCTTATTGCCTTTATTCACGGATTTATTGATGCATAGCCTACTAAAATGACATGATGATGTATGGCCCAAACATTGTGTTGTTTGCTGTTTTTTTATGGATCCATGTGTTTCCTTTGTTGAAAATATTTCTATCTAAAGGGAAAATTGTTACCATTGTCTAAAGGGCATGCTTGCTGAAAAATTCTTTTCTCTAAGGGGAATCAATTATTTTGTTGCTTAATGGGCATAAGCATGCTGAAAATATTTCTATCTAAAGGAAAATTGTTAGTTATTGTCTAAAGGCATGATGCTTTGCTGAAATTTCCTTTTACCTAAAGGAAAATGAATCAATTTGTTGTAATGGGTATGTGTTGAAATCATTTCTCTAAGGGGAAATCACTAATATATTTGATGAGTATAAGGCTAAACTTTCTTATTTAAAAAAATCAATTAGCTTCGCTTGATGAGATATGATATTCTCCCATGAATTTCATGCTTCTTTGATTCAATTTATTTCATATAAAGGAATTATATGTATATCATGCCTCTTTCATATGCAAGTTGAAATCAAATTAAACAGAAAGGATTGGTTACACCATTTGCTATTATCTATGAGCTTCATTCAGCATACTGCATATGTGATCATATTAACAGGAAATGCTACTATCAAAGCATGTCTTCACGACACACCCATGCACGCCTTTCTATGGCGCGCCTTCACTCAGAACGCGAGAGAGATGTAAACTTTGATAAGACAGATAAGGATTCGTAAACCGCTATATTATGCTAACCCCATGACGCCTTTCTGGCATGGGTAAATAAACTCGAGGTCTCACGACCTACCATGACGCCTTTCGGCGTGAAGGCTTTCCCAAGCCCCTATATGGGATGACGGAGGTCAAATTTTCTTAAAAAAAAAAAGAAGATAAAAGAAAGGATGAAATGCTTATTCACTGGGCTTAAAGTTTTCTTTAGTTATATACGAATACTCATACCTCCTCTACTCATATTCACACCGTGATTTACATACATAAATGATATAAAGACTAAGAAAAAATACATACGAATAAACTAAATCTACCATATAACTCGACATATATCAAGAAGATAAAAAAAATTGAAGTTAAAAGAAACTCACAAGTATGTACGACACACCTTAATCCTCCTCAAGCTTGAAAGAACTTAAACTGTGCTTTAGGGAGAGAGGAGAGAAATGTAAAGATTTGTGTGAAACCCTCCTATTTATAGCTTTTCCTTTCCTTTCATCTACTCTTACTAATCATATTGTACCTTATAAATTGACGCAGGAACTATCTAAGGTGATGCCACTTGTCATGTTGCATGCACATGACGACATGCATGACGCTCAGATCCTTATCCCTTTCTTTGAAAAGGAAAGTAAAGTCTTGCCATACCTCTTAATAAATTTATGTCCCCCCCACTACATGAGTTTGATGGGAGGTGATTTTAATTAATCCACTTCTCTTAAATGAAATACATCTACTCATATTTTTATATTCCCCTTCCTTTCAAGAGAAATAAATGGCTATAATATATACTTAAATCAATTGTTTTGCCCATTTATACTTCGATTTTATACATAAAGAGATTATTAAATTAAATCAAATCGCCCATTTTAGCCCATTTATGATCATACTTAAATCAATTATTTTCATTTTATGATGATTTAACATAAAGAGAGTGCTAAATTTAAATCAAATCGCTTCTAATTTCCATTACTTTACTTACGATCATATCTCTAAATCAATTATTTTCACTTTACGTCATCAAACATAAAGAGAGGCTATTAAATTTAAATCAACGACCAAGCCCATTTTATTACATCTTTTACTTACGATCATATTTCTAAATCAATTATTTTCACATGCTCTGATTTTGTACATGTGACATGTTAAGTTAGATAAAACCAAAGAACGATGCTATCATCCTTCTTTCTGACCGTCCGTTAACAAAACCTAAAATCCCATATATCAAAACGATGATTGCATATAATGTCAAATACAAAAGAACAGATATACATAATCCCTTGCTCTTTACCCCCGTTAACAAAACTCAAAATCAAAATCAGACTACATTTCAACTGACATTCTACGTCCATACAACATTTTAAAAGAACAGATCCAGATGTATGTAATGTTCAAACATTGCGACATGGCAAGACAAATACAAAAGAACAGATGCTATACTTCCTGCTGGTTTCTGACCGCCCCAAGTTAACAAAACTCAAAATCAAAATTGACATCGAACTTCAACATTAGACATCTTAATGTCCATGCAATTTTCAAAGAACTGTATATCCATATGCATGCCGGAGTAATTACTAAGTCAAATACAAAAGAAGATACATCATCCCTGCTGGTTTCTGACGCGCCCCGTTAACAAAACCTAAAAATTTGATATTATAAGAATTTCAAATTAATAATATCTAGTTTAATCATATATAATACAAGATAATCAACCGACATACTTCTTCTAAAATTCAAAAGAAAAGTCCCAAACCCGATCCTCTATGCTCAAACTAGACACAAGGTTTGAAGGATTATACTTTCAGAATGCACTGATCCTCCGTAAAACCTGACGGTAGCGCCTATCAATCGATATTACCTATGATCGGTAATAATTATAATTAAATTTCAATAAAATGATCATATTCAAATCTAAAATCAATCATAAATGATCAAAATTCAAAGAAAATAACAAAATATAAATAAAAAAAATGAAATGAATTATTTAAATTAAAAACTAAAAAATAAATAAAATAAATTCACCCTCCGCAATTGTTGTTTCTGTGACAAATTAAGAAAACTTTGCTCACAAAGAGCCAAATTAAATACATAACTACCTTCACACTCAAATATTCCTAAAGTCGAAGACGCTACGTGTCCTCTCGTCTCAGCTGTGGTTGCAGCGATATGGCACCACATAAATGGCATGACTGAGCTCTCTCGACCGTGGTTCACGCGATACACACTAAATTATTGCCACGGCCAGCCAGATGTTCTCAACCGGCTTTTTTGAGTGAAATGTAGAATGTATTTGGTTGGCAAAAGCTATGTTACAATTGACTTATATTCCCAGACAACTCCACCCAGTCTACAAGGACACCTGACGACGAACCCATGGTTGGCCGACAAGGATCCTTCTGTTGGGTCGACTACCTCCTCTCGACTGTTGACCGTGGATCGACTGACTAACCATGATCTTGACGGGCGCCATCGTTCCCCACAAAAGTTTTAAGTTAAAATAATAAATTTCATAAGTTCTAAACTCCACTAATTAATTATATACTGCTCTTAACGATTCATCGACCAAATTAATCGAAAGTGCTCTCTCTCAAGAGGTAATTAACTATAGCCATGTTTCATGAAACCCGAATCCGTATAAAAAAGTTCTCACCAAATGAGAACTAAATCTCTGAAGGTCTTATCTACTATTCATCCGCTTCAAATTATCACCACACTTAAACAACTCTTTCTTTCCTTTTATCGAAAGATGTCTGAATTTTCTGATCCCAGATTTCGACTACTGGGAGTTTCTCTTTCCATCTTTGGCTACCAAATCTAAGTTATAATCGGAGTATAAAAAAAAAAAGATAAATGAAAGAATTGAAATGAAATAAACGATAAGTTAAACTGACAACTTAAGCTATAAAAGTCTTAAGTTATGAGATTTTATTTAGTGCATGTTAGTATGTTTATCTTATCATCCATATTTTTTTTGGAAGTGGATAGTCGCTTATTTTAATTGCTTTTTACCTTTAAATTCCGTGAATGATTACGTAACACACCACATCGTTAATTTCTAGCGCCAACATCCGCTTTGGCAAACGCCATTAACGCTAAACGGAGCTACCATCCGCGTGGATTTCCATCTGAACGAATAAGTTCTACCTCTTGAAACTCGTCTCGACGCCATGTGCGCAATCTTAAAAGGCTGTTGGTTGGACCTACCGCTGTAGGGTCACTAAAAGAAACAATCACCAGAGCGCCTTGAGACACCAATCATGAAAAGGGTCACTGGACGCCTTTGTCCCTTAATAATACAATCCACCAACCATTCGCCCGGAGGATGTCAAGCTTTCATCTGAGTTAGAAATAGGCAAGAAAAGAATTGAAATGACGCTCAACACTTATCAGGCCACAGACAATAGTGAACCAAGAAGAGTGTTCACCCACATCTTGATAACCTTAAGTGGGTTAAACGAATGTACTCTGTCACAAACAAATTCTTCTCGACCCCACAACATCGTTCAGCCTCCTCGCGAGAAACCCAAACTATATCAGACGAGTGCATCGGGTTCTCTCCAACAAGGAGAGGGGACTGAAAGAAAATACCAAGGCCCCGTTATTATGAGCGCTCCTCCAAGAGACCTCATCCCAACTCAAATGGCAGACGCCAACATATTCATGTCCCACACGGTGAACATCGGTGACACTGGACACAGACCGGTGAATCCACCACCGAAAGGTCCCTGGAAGGGTAAGCAGATCCGAGGCCAGCCTCAAAAGAAATCCAGAGAAAGGCATGGCGTGACATCCGTGAATTCTGAGATCCAAACTCAAATTTATCGATGGGAGCCTAAAAAGAGGCCCCATGATAAGATATCGACGGACACCTTGGAGAATCCTCCGGGATCCCGCCATCAATTAATTCCATCATCAAGAGAGGTTAACTTCGATCTCTAACTAAGAAATTTCATTCCACACTGGAATCTAAGTTCATCGGAGACGACCAAATTCGTGTCCAAGAGGACGAAGAAGAAGAAGAGGAGGCAACGATCACAAGTAAGGTGGTGCAACAGTGAGCCATCCGGCCAATATCAACCAGGCGTCATACACAATACCTCCTCAACCTCAACAACAAAATGTTCAAATAGAGGAAGCATCCTCCGAAGTCTTCGTGAGAGAGCAACAAGAAGAGGAAGAAGAAATGGAAGAAAATCCCACCTTCATCGATACTACTTTACAGGCAGCAAATTCAAATGATGAAAGCCAAAGATAAAGAAATCGCCGCTTGAATATGAAAATGAGCGAAATGATGATGCGATCATGCGATGCGCACGAAGAATATCGCAGCAACACTGCCCCCCAAATAATCATCAAGCCTCCAAAGAATGCCAATGACAATCCTCCAATAAATTTGATCTCACATGCTTCAAGGGTCCAAATTGCAAGCGAGGATTGAAATAAACGAGTCACCGAACCCGCTTCTCGAATATACAAACTACATTCAAGCCGCGACGCTTCTCAACTTGATATTATATTGAATGAGAAAATCGTATACGGGCAAAGTAAAAATTGGTGAGCAAAGGTCGCCCATATCCCGCGGAGTATGATCAAATTTCATATCCAAAAGGATATTCAATGCCAAAGTTCAATCTATTCGACGGAATGGTAATCCCAAAGATCCCAATTCAAAGCATCCGCTGTAATGATGCATTATTATTCCGCCAGCCGCCAAGAATGACCGAATCGCCGAATGGTATGCCGAGTTGTCAAATGACTGATCAAAACTTTTGCCAACTTGAAAATATGTTCGTTAAAAGATTCGCCATAGCCAAAAAAGACAAGACACGATCTCGCCTTCAGAAGAGGAAGAAAGAATCAAGACCGATATATTACGCTACAAATTTGAGTATGAAATGTGAACAACAATTGAAGAGCATGTAATTCAATTAATCGATGGGCAACATCGATGATAAGAGCTTTATCTTTGCATGGCTTCAATTACCACATTTCAAGATTGGGTGGCTAAATTAAAAATTAAATTTATCCCGGCCAAAGATAAATTCAAAAGAGCAAAAGCTCCGACAAAGAAAGGTGAAACATTTCACCTCATACAAGAAGGATAGTTTGCTATATAACGACAAAGAAAGGCTACTGCCTATCAAGAAAACCAAGCATCATTCAATCCTCGCCCACAACCCAAGCTCATACTGGAGGTAATGATGTACTCGAGGTCGCTTGAAGGCGATACCAAGACAAACAAAAGGAAATGACGACTCAACGGCCCCACCCTAAAGAAAAGTCGAACAAAGAGTATTCTTTGGGAAAGCCAAATTGTTTAAACATGCACTCAAAGTAGTCTCCAAGTGTAAAAGACTAAAGAGGTCGGACAAGCGATAATCCTAACTATTGTCCATATCATCATGCGGGCCATCCTGTTGAAGATTGCTACATATTCAAAGATATTAGAGCTAATACCGGTGAATTCACATTATCTGACAAGAGTAGGTCAAGAAAGAATAAAGTAATCACCATCTCCGACTATCAAGCAACGATAAAGGCAAAGAGAAGTCGATGATGAAGGATATAAGTCACAGCCTCTAAAAAAGATCAGAAAAAAGAAGGCGTTCTGTATTAAGTGGAAATCACCACTGAGTCTGTGATTGAGAGACAAAACCTAAGTTATGGAAGGCTAGTCATCTCACGAAAGACAAATTAAATACCGCAATGGGCTAAGAAATCGCCAAACAAAAAAATAAATTAAATAAAAGAAGAAGACAAGAACGCAAAATGTTACTACTATGGATGGTCGCAAATAACACAAAGATCATCAATAATATGGAAGATTACATACAAAGAAGCCACCTATCACGCTTGCGAATTCTTTCAAATCTTCGATCAACGAAGAAGGGGAAGAAGTCAAGAACTTCCTACCGAAGTCTTGCTCGATGATGCATGAAGTTGAGCAATGTAAGAACTGTTTCCATGAAGATGAACGAGCTCACCATATCAACAAACATAAAAAAATATAAATCAAGGATTCAATCTTCTACCTATCATTGACGGGTAGCCGAAACCGAAATCATCAAGATTCGATGCAAATGAAGTAGCGGCCGGAGTGGTCGAAAGTGCTACCATCTCAACAGGAAAAGAGCCAATAAATAAAGATAAAGGAAAAGAAATCAAAGTCAATAAAAAAGTTATCCCTAAGGATTCAAATAAGAAGCCTTCATCAAAAGGGATCGACTACAATATTCTATCCCATCTAAGAAAATTCCAACTTAGTGTAAGCACTTCTAATGTCAAGATCTCCAGAATACCTTAATTGAAGCTCAAAGAGCGAAAATTCAAGCATATTTCTTTAACGCCTAACTGAGACCTTGCATGTTCAAGAGCCTCCAACCGTCACATTTTCGTAAGATGATCTAATGCTGGACCGCAGAGCACAATCGCCTCTCAGATGTTACAGAAAGTGATGAAATTATAATAGGATCTTAATTGATCCTGCCTCCGTGAATCTTATGAATTTGAGAACTTTACTATCTCTGACAACATCTGACGATAAAGTCATGGTTCAAGGTTTCAATGGAGACAAAACTATCGTCATTCGTCCTTCCTCTTAAATTTGGAGACCTACACGTAAGTTAAATTTCATGTGATCGATGCATATTTCATTCGTGAGCTCTTTCCTGCCATGGTTTCATAAGTATGGCATTGTCCCATCTACATTGATCAATGTATGAAATATACAAAGGATGGAAGAATGCCAAATTGGTGACATGCAACCTTTGCATGAAATGAAGATTTATCAAGATGCCGCCATTTCCTTCCAAGGAATCAAAGCTAACAAAACAACTAAAGAATACCGCATCTACTTCAAAACCCATAAAAGAACAAGTTAAGAAGAGAAAGATAAAATGAATAAAGGAAAGGAAATTGTTCCAAATATTCCTAGGGATATCAAGAACAAGTCCAAAATCAATAACACTGTCCCTCATCTAGTAAAATGAATCAAGAAGAAGATGAATGTGTTCTTCTAAATCCAAAGGTCCATAATCTTCCAAGAAACACGACAGGAAAACCACTGACATGAGTTTGAATCGCTTTGAAGGTAGGTGCAATGCACCTACTTTAAAACAATCATAGATCCATCACAGAGAGACTACACTCGTAGTCACCCTATCCTCCCCAACATTTTAAAGAAATCACCCCTCGAGAAACTCACAAAGTCGAGAATGGTGACCTTCTACCTCCTCTCCCTGAAAGCACGCCGAAGCGCTTTATAAACTGAGGGTGTCAAGAAGATCCCGATTGTAATGCAACTATCTCAAGAAGAAGAAGCTATGCCCACAAGGATGCCAAAATATTACTCTCCAAAGATGCAAAATCGCGCAAGCACGGGTCCAGTCGGAGAAGCAAAGGACTAAGCTCTTTGAAATGATGTGGTAAAAAAGGTTCTCAAACCATTGGTAAGAGAAATAAACACACTACTAAAGGCCTTTTTTATCCAAGACAACGGTCCCAAAGGATATACGTTATTGCAGAATGGAATGTGAGAGTGATGACAAGATGAGAATGTCATTCTTAACATTCCTCATAAATAATGAAGAAGTAGTGCACCTACCAAGAGCTTGAAGATGGTGGGGAGGCACTGGATGAACTTAAAGAAATTAACTGAACCGAGGAGGATCCTCGCCCAACGCTCATCGCTCTACTCAAGATAAAGTGGAAGAATTAAAAACTCGCGGAATTCGTGGATCGCTTGGACATATGCAAATGCCGCTTATCCCCATACGTTCACAAATTAAGCAATTAAGCCGACGCACACCGTCAAGCAAGCCTCAGCGAATGAGATTGGAGGTTGAAGAACGTGTAATTGCGTAAACCAAGAAGCTCATCAGTTGGTTTTATTCGAGAAGAAAAATACCGACCGGATACTAATATTGTCCCCGTGAAAAGAAGAATGGTCGATTCAGATCAGATCGACTTCGTGATTTAAATAAAGCATGTCCAAAGGATGACTTTTCCGCTCAGATCGAATGCTGGATAACACTTCAAACCACGACATGTTCTCATTTATGGACGGATCGCCGTTACAATCAATCAAGATGGCTCAAGAGAGACATACCTCATTCGACGCCAATATATATTGCTATACGCCATGCCTTCGGCCAAGAATGCCGAGCTACATATCAAAGCGGCTATGACATCTAATTCGACGAGTTGATTCATGTAGAGTGCTATGTTGATGACCTCGCTGTCAAGAGTATATCGCAAAGATCATCTCGATGATTTAAGGATCGCCTTTGAAAGAATCAAAATATGATCTCAAGATGAATCCTCTAAGCGCTTTGAGTTTCTTCGAAAGTTCTCGATATGTTGGCCGTGGAGGGATTGAAATCGATCCCAACAAAATCAAAGCAATTGTCAAATGCCTCCTCCAAGGAGTCTTCCAACTTCGCCCATACAAGGACATCTGCATTCAGAAGATTTATATCAAATCACGCGTGACGCACTTTGCAAAATTAATGAAGAAAGATACCTTTCAAGTGGGACTAAGAATGTCAAGAGGCCTTCGACAAGATCAAAACATATCTGTTGAATCCACCCATTCTTGCAGCTCCAATCCCAGGAAAGCCTCTCATCTTGTACACAAAAGACTGAGAATCTCTAGCTGTTGGCTCAAAGATAATGAGGAAGGAAAGGAGAATGCTATACTACACAATTACTGAGCTAAGCGCCAAGATTCTCCAATTGAGAAGCATTGTTTGACGCTTAATTTTGCCCAAAAGTTACGCCATTACATGCTATCTCATAAAATTACCCTTATCTCAAGGATCGATCCGTTGAAGTTCTTGATGACAAGACCAACGCTGATGTGTCGCTGGCAGGCCGTTTCTCCGCAGCTTGATATTACATATGTTCCCCGTAAAGCGTGGCGGGCAAATTTCGGCAGATTTTCTGCCGCCATCCCATCCCAGATTCATTGCTTAACGATGATCTTCCGATGAGCAAATCATGCACATATATGAAAAGAAAAGCAACAAATGGGGAATTGTATTTTGATGGAGCTTCCATTGATACACTCAACCCTCAAATCTTCCAAAGGCTCGTCAGACGGCCTCATTCGATCAAAGGTGGCATACCGAGACATTCTTATAAATTAACTCAACCACCAACCAACAACGGCGTAATATGAAGCGTGGCAGGTTTAGAAGCCATTTCCATGGGAGTCCGACGCAAATTTATGGCGATTCTCAACTCACATTAATCAAGTGTTGGGCCTTTACAAAATCAACAAGCTTGAATTGGCCTACTATCTATCACAAACGAAGTTCTCGAGCTTATGAAATTCCAAATGTCATTATGACTGAGTGAATAAGAGCGGAAAGCAATTGCTAGCTAAAGAAATTGTATGGATGACACCACATACTAATTAAGCGCATCGAGTCCTGTAAGTTTAAGATCCGGAAGAGGGTCATCAAACATAAATCGCAGGTGACATGTTGCTCCTTACACTCCTTACAAATTACTTTCAAAGTCAACAAGACAAGCTTCAAACCATTCAAGAAAGACTTCAACCTCATAAGTGCCAAAACCAATGATGAAATCTTATAAGAGAAGGAAGACGGAGATTTCTTCACTACCAAAGGCAAATTGCCAAATCCTTCGAAATGATAAAGGGCTAATGATGTTCGAATAAGAAGCCAACAGTAATCGTTGAAATCCATCACGACTTTGGGCACACCAATCGTGTCCTAAAATGGCTTTCAAAATTAAAAGAATTGGATACTATCGCCGTCCTATGGTAAAGATTGATCAATCACGCCAAGAGATGCCATGAATGCCGTCCATGGTAACATAATTCATCGCCCTCCAAATCACAGATCCAACGATAAAGATCTCGCCGCCAGTTTGGGGACGATGTAATCGGACCAATCGATCCGCCATCATCACCGGTCACCGCTTCATCTTAACACCGATTATTTCTCCCAGTCGCACCATTTAAAGTTACAACAAGTGACCAACTTCTTTACACAATATTGTTTATGATTCACCACGCCAATCATTTCATAATGGGTCACCTTCCGCGCTAAAGTTTATAAATTTGTCGACGGCATAAGATTGATTGGCGATATTCACAATTTATAATCCGAGAGCAAATGAGGCATTTAATAAAACACTAGTCAAATTGCTGAAAATTCTCACAAGAAATAAAAGCGAGTGATACCAAACTCGTTACATAGTTTACTGCACCACTTACAAAACTCCTACAAAGTCTACCCCCCATGCACTAGTGGGTCAAGAAGCCACTGTTGAACTACCTTCGCCCGAAGTATTCAACAAAATCTTACCCAAGATGAGAATGCTCGCCTACGGATGGAAGAGCGCGCCGAGTCGCCCAAGCTCAAAGAAAATCTAAGTATATCGCCGAATGTCCAAAGCATTCGATCATACAATACGTCCTCGAGCTTTTCAGGAAGGAGAATTGGTCCTGGTGCTGAGAAGACCAATCATCCCTCATCGCAGAATCCAGAATTTGAACCTAATTGGGAAGGACCTTTATCGAAAAGATATCGCTGGGAGCCTATCACCGCGGACTTCAAAGGAAAAAGACCAACGCCCAATCAACTCCGATTTAAAGAAATATTACACACGAAAGGTGATCGACAAATCAGATTTGAAAATCTTTGTCAACACTTATGAAAATTTTCATTGGAAATTCTCAGAACACAAGAATGCATTTCAAAATAAAATAAAAATCCTCGTTACAGGGCATTTTTTTAAATTTTATAAGAAAGTATCGCTCCCCGACAAGTAAAACTTTCTTTCTCTTTGGGTTGACATCGCTTTCGTCGAGATCCCTACATACTCAAAATTATGTATTCAAATGCTCAAATTTAAAAGTCTTCCGACCAAAAGAAAAATTTTTCAAGTCGCAAACTTCAACAAACCAAGTTGGAATACATTTTCCATCCCACTTCAAATCTAAAGGCTGTCGGTATAAGGTCGACTCAACACGCCAAAATATTCCGAAGTCAGCGCTGTTTACTCAACACGCCAGTAGTAAGAGATCCCCATCTCGTTCCAGGATAAAATCCTTCATCAATTGCTCAAGTCCACACTCGTGTATAAGGTCTGATTCAACACGCCAAAATATACCGAAGTGCCGAGACTGCTACTCAACACGCCAAAGGCCGTAGTAAGGGATCCTCCTACTTCATTAGCTCAAAGACAAGAGCATCCAAATCCCCAAATCTCTCCAACTTGGTGAGTTTAACCCTGATCGGGAAATTATCCCTATTGGTCGTAGGTCATCTTTCTCAAAATTCTACAACAAACAAAGATATCCTTACTCGAGAAAGCACTAAGCCGAAGTTTGGAATCAAATACAAATGTAAAATCTCAACTCCTTCAATAAGTCTATCAAAGCGTAGTAAAGACCGAAGGAAAATCTTCTTCGAAGTCCAATAAAGCAAAAGCGAGGACCGAAGCTATCCCAATGTTCGCATAAGGCTAAAGGTCAACTGGAGTTTTGTCATCAAGATGTTCATTACATGTGCAAAGCACAGATCGATGACTTTTGCCATTGATCCAACACAAGCTCTAAGAGTTCGGTGATTTATCCTTCTACAAGCCCAAAAGCGTAGTGAGGCGTAATCAGACGCCTCGACAAATCTCCAGATAAGTGATTTTACCCATCAATCCGCCAAGGCATGAAGCCGATAAAAGGAGGTACAAGATAATAATCATCGAGATGAAATCTTCAACAAGTCCACAAAGCACAAAGCACGTGGACCAAGACATTTCTATCTCATCAACTCCATCAAGTCCGGCATAAAGCCGTGACAGAGGAAAATGCAAATCCAAATTCGAGATGAAGTCTTCAACAAGTTCACAAAGCACAAAGCACGGACCAAGATATTCTCATCTCACTAAGTCCACCAAGGCACAAAGCATAAAACCAATGGGATTTTCATCTTTTCAATGATCATTGACCTCGTGAGCAGAGAAATCATGGGACAACATGATTATTGGTCTAGATTTTATTCATGAAAATTGCACAAGTACATACAAGATGACACATAAAGTAAAGAGAAAATACATCAAGTAGACGACCGTAGATCTCTAAGTCGAGATACAATAATAACAAGAGCCTCACTTTCCGCCTCTAGCTTGTAAATCCTCTACACGACTCGAGTCAAGATCGACCATGGCACGATGTCGGGTCAAAACCGCCGCTGTTCTCTGTGCTCGCCGAAGTTCGCTTATCATGCTCGCTTGGTGTGTCCGTTTCATGACACCGATTGCTTGAGCTCCCTCCAGAGGCTTCGAATTTTGGCAGTGACGCTTTCAATTTGGGCCCCAATGTCAGTAGACTCACCACGAGGACCCCTTAAAGCCGCAGAGCTCTTTTCGAATTCATCGAGCAAAGTCACCGCCGCCAAGTCTAACGCGCTTCTCGCCTCGACAATGAAACTCTTGACTAACTATGCCAAGGTTTTTCATCCGTTTGACTAGAATTCAAATTCTCCCGACATAAAGCCTCCCAATAGAATTGCCTTCACCCAATCCAAAGTGAGCCGTGAAGTCAAGACTATGTCATGCCTCTGAAAAGCTTGCCGAATGATACCGGCGAGTGGTCCAACCGAGATCACCACGAAGAAAGTCACATTCTCTTCATAAATACGCCATTGCGGTCCGATGTGATGCGTGCTCCAATGAATTTCAAGAGTAATCGCCCCTTCAAGCTCTAGAAACGGAGGAAGATAAGGAAAGGTAAGAACATGTTAAAGAAAAGAGAGGGGAATTATCGTCATACCCAATTAAAAGCCCCAACATGTGTACCTTCAAATGATGGTGGCCAAGGCTATGACACCTACTACCGCTTTCATCGTAAGTAGGTATGACAGAAGCCTCACCGTAATCTTGGTCTCTCATCCCGATGTTTCACCGAGTGAAAAGAAACTCGTAAGGAACTAGTCCGCAAAAGGAGCAAGAGGTGGGAACGAAAGGTTCTGCCGTTGTTTCGTGAAGATCTCAAAATCTTCAAATGGAATCGACGAAGGTGAGCAATGCCGCCATACTAGAAAGTCTCCAAAATCCCCAAAGGAAACCGGCTCCATGCTAACAGACATTCTTGGCCCAAGATTTGCTTCTTCTGAGTTAAGAGGCCGTGGAACTGCCTGACCAATCAAAGCTCTTGGGGATCTTCATAACGAGGACGCTCTCACATGAGATGAAGATGGTACCGATGACTAATCTGGTTCTCGAGTCCGCACTCGAGGAAGTGTACCTATTCCCGCTGTTGATTCGACACGCCCTCTCTCACCTATCATACAGAAAATATAAACATACGTATGTTAGGAATAAAAGGGGTTTAGAGGAATTAAATAATGGTTTAAATAAAAAGACATGGAAGATCATACCTCTGCTAAGCCGCCACGACGAAGCTTGTTGCCTCGAGGCTCCAAGTCTCCACTGCCGTCAGATTTGGCGGGCTCCACGCTCCAAGATCGCGAAAGGATAAGCGCACTGTTGCATACCTGTAATCGAAAGGGCGCCTGACGAAACTTCAATTGCATCGAGCCCGAGTAAGTGAAGCCGACAATTGAAGCGAAAACAACCGAAGTCTCGATAGGATCAGATCCATCCGACGCGATTAACAACGCCAGAATGAAAGGCCGCCATTATTATGCGCCGCTATGAACTGAACCGCCGCCACTGATTTGGTTGATATCCCTCAGATGACTGTTTACCGATCGACAAGATAGCTGCCGACGCTAATGAAATATTCCATCCGCGAAATCGACTAGTATGAATCAAAGTGGGTTACCTCTATGGTCAATACCGCCTAGTATATCAACTTCCTGCTGAGGCAACCGGCAACCTCGAAGTTGATGAATCACCGAAATCTATCGACTGGGATGTGGGGCAAAGAAAAATAAACGATTCTTTCTCGCTCCAAGGTAGAAGAGGCCATGCTTGCATAACTACGGATAGCCCTTCTAAGAAATACAAAGGACATTCTAAACAAGCAAAGCCCCGCTGAACGCGTGAACGTGAACCCAAGCATGAACGATTGCCAAGGCAAAATCAAATCATGTGACTGTACTTGCTTCGATATGCTTCTTAAAATTCTAAACATTCTAAGAACAGAGGAGCCAAGGAAAGCGCTCACCTGAGAGATTTTACTACTAATAGGGCACTGGAGCGAACAAACCCCTCTTTGGTGGGCAAGACAAAAGTGCATAACCAAGTAACTAAAAAACCAGCTAAACATAAATCTTCATCCATACCAGTGAGAGGGGAAAATGTTCGCGTGGCAAGCATGGCTCAAGAATTTCTCCGAGCAATGACCGCCAAACGGATATACCCGCTTCAAAAGGATCGCAATGAGCCGAGACGGTAAGTCCCTCCCTCAAGAAGTCGCTAATCCGTGATGTCTCAGGTATATTTACCCAGCTGAAGGAAGCCTAGCACCTCAGAGTCTGTTGATAAAGCAACGCAGATAGATTAAGGGTAAAATCGCCTCACCTTGTCTATTTTTGTCCGTGGAAGGTCGCCTACGAAAGAGCTCACCGTCTGAGGAATGCACTCGAAAGTGATTGCCATGATAGAAGTCCGATACCCGCAAGTCGCTCAAAGTAATGGTCAATTCTTCAGGACCTACCCAACAAGTGTTACTTTCAATGTCCCAGAACTCAATCAAACCCCTTATCCATGACGAAGGGATATTTTTGAAATCAAACATGGAAGCATAAACTGCCTTATATACTCCAGCCGCTTTTAGGATATCCTTATGAGCTTGGAGGATATATCGGGCCCAGATAACATACCCCTTCGCTGGACTGTGAATCCTTCCTATGGATGAGTTTTGGGGCCACTCTAATGAGCCAGATTGTAATTGACGGTCGAGTAAGGACGCCTCGCTCCAATAACATCCGCTACCGGTTCAAGAATTTCACATAGCCCATGACTTACTTGATCAACAAGTTATCCAATGGATTGTATTCACCGCATTTTAACTTGATAAGTAGTCACCCACTCGGAGGATTGTCCACGTGTTCTCCGAACAACTGGAAGAACGGAGAGCGAAGAAGTTTTGAATGTATCGCTCAAAGATGTCGTTGTATCGCTTCTAGTCTATCTAGAACGCCCACATTGTTGTTGGGTCGTGGAATCAATCATAGACCAAATGACATCCTCTAGGCTCGCGAAGCCAAACCCGATGATCTCCTCCAAGGAACATTTTCCTGTAGTTATACAACAAATGAATATTTAAAGAATAATCCGCATTCGTGAATAAGCATGGATCACCAGAAATTTGATAAGATGCTTCTTCAAATAACGCAATGGGTACAAAGAGTGCATGACAAGAATAAAGAAAGAGGAAAGAGTCAATTAGTGTACAACAAACACGGCCCGCCTACGCGATCATGTTTGTCATTTGTTGACCTACAACTACGCTACATTAAATTAAATAAATAAGGTGGAAATCCCTTAAATCGCGATCCAACCGATCAAATTGCTTTAACTCGACGATTCACGCCGCAACGCCGAAAATATTAAAATGAATTAATCGTAAAATTTTGAATCAATTAGGATCGACGGATAATTAAAATCAAATTATCATGAAATCAGATATCAAGCCGGAAGCCTCGACGACGCCTAAACCACCTCCTCGCGAAATAAATCGCGCCATCGCCGAAAAGGTCAAAATCTATCAAACGACACCTTCCGCGGCCGAAAAAAGTATGCGCAGGTCGATTAATTTAAGCTGACGGCGCACAATTTAGACTTGAATTTTCACCATCGCCGACATTATTTAAACGACCTCGATCATTTAAATTGATCGCGCTTATCATTCGACAATAAACAACTTAAATTGACACCCATATTGCTGGGTTTGTCAAAAGTAATAAAATTGCAATTAAAATGATTAACAGCAGCTGAATCCGCTAATTATCTCTTAATCACGCGTAATTCCTAATCCCGCCACCACTCAACCAATCGAGATGCGCCTAAGCTCTAAAACCAAAAAAAAAAAGGGGGGGAAAGTTTTCATTCCACAGCTAGTAAACGACGTTGACCTCATTTTTTCTGATCCTTTCTTTCGCTTTTCTTTCCTCCTCTACTCGACTGCTCTCATTTCATTGCCTTTCACGATCTTCTTCTGCTCTCCTGTTTCAGATTCCTTTACTGATCCTTCCTCTTGCTCATGTTTCAATAAGCACGACGTCTTCTTTATAAAGATTCTTCATGATCCTCGAACGACCTCAGAGCCGCTTTCTGGCCTGATTCTCGACGACGGTGATATTTTCATGATCTCCTCATTGACTCTGTTTCTCTTTCTTGTTGAACGCTCTTCGACTTCTCTCCAGACGAGATTCGATTCTCCTCGGCTTCTCCCCAGAACGCTTCCTTTCGATTCTCCGTCGCTTCTCCTCAGAACGACGACTCTCTTCGCTTTCTCCCAGAACGACGAGCTCCCTCTCCTTCAACTTCGCGACGACGGCTTCCTCCCGAAACTCCTCCTTCTCCTCTTTAGTAAATCGACACCTCCGTGTTGTTTCTCTAACCCTAAGCTTGTTTTATGCATTTGAGCTTCTTGAAATTAGGGCTTTTGCTAAACATGCTATGTCTTATGCTCGATTATGCTTTTCCTTGTGGGATGATGTATGGCCCAAATCTCATTTCTTATTGCCTTTATTCATGATTTATTGATGCATAGCCTACTAAAATGACTTGATGATGTATGGCCCAAACATTGTGTTGTTTGCTGTTTTTTTTATGGATCCTTATGTGTTTCCTTTGCTGAAAATATTTATCTAAAGGGAAAATTGTTAGTTGTCGTCTAAAGGGCATGCTTGTTGAAAAATTTCTTTCTCTTTAATCAATCATTTTCTGTTTAATGGGCATAAGCTGAAAATATTTCTATCTAAAGGGAAAATTGTTAGCTTATTGTCTAAAGGCATGATGCTTGCTGAAATTTCCTTTTTACCTAAAGGAAAATGAATCAATTTGTTGTAATGTATGTGGCTGAAATCATTTCTCTCTAAGGGAAATCACTATGTTATTCATGAATAAGGCTTTGCTAAACTTTCTTATTTAAGGGAAAAATCAATTAGCTTACTGCTTGATGAGATATGATGTTATTCTCCTATGAATTTCATGCTTCTACTTTGATTCAATTTATTTCATATAAAGGGAATTATATGTATATCATGCCTCTTTCATATGCAAGTTGAAATCAAATTAAAGAAGGATTTGGTTATAACCATTTGCTATTATCTATGAGCTTCATTCTTGTATACTTGCATATGTGATCATATCAGTGGAATGCTAATATCAAAGTTTTCACCACGTCTCACGACACACCATGACGCCTTTCTTGGCAGGCCACCTTAAGAACCCGGGGAGAGGAGGTCATTGTAAACTTTGATAAGACGGAGATAAGGATTCAAAAGCCGCTATATTATGCTATCCCCATGCACGCCTTTCATGTGTAAATAAACCCGGTGTGGTTCTGACACCATTACGCACGCCTTTCTGGTGGCGCTTATTAAGAAATTTGCGGATGGGACGACGGAGGTCAAATTTTCTTAAAAAAAAAAGAAGATAAAAAAGAAAGGATGAAATGCTTAGTTCACATGTATTTAAAGCGCTTTTAGGTTATATATGAATACTCATACCTCTACTTTATTCACAGTGATTTACATACATAAATGATATACAAGACTAAAGAAAATACATACTAAATAAACTAAATCTACCATATAACTGACATATATCAAGATAAAAAATCAGTTGAAGAGAAACTCACAAGTATGTGACACACCTTAATCCTCCTTGAAAGAACTTAAACTTGTGGCTATAAGAGGAGAGAAAATGTAAGATTTGTAAAAGGAAACCCTCCTATTTATAGTTCTTTCCTTTTTGCCATCTACTCTTATGGAATCGACATACATGTCAAATCAATAAAGTGAACTATCTGGTGATGCCACTGCATTTATACATGCATGACACGTGATGCCTCAGATCCTCATCCCTTTCTTTGAAAAGGAAAGTAAAGTCTTTGCCATATCTCTTTAATAAATTTAATTGTCCCCCCACTTGCCAAGTTTGGTGAGGGAGGTGGATTTTAATTAATCCACTCTTTCTTAAACGAAATAATCTACTCATATTCTTATATTCCCCTTCCCTTTTCAAGAGAAATAAATATAAGGTATACTCTAAATCAATTGTTTACCATTTATACTGATTTTATACAGAGAGCTTATTAGCCTAAATCAAATCGTAAGCTCATTTTAATTACCTTACTTATGATCATATGCCTCTAAATCAATTATTTTATTATTTGATTTAACATAAAGAGAGGGCTATTTAAATCAAATCAAGCCCATTTTGATTATTACTTTACTTATGATCATATATCTAAATCAATTATTTACCTTTATGTTGATTTGTAACATAAAGAGAGGCTATTAAATCAAATCAACCTGCATTTTCCATTACCTTACTTATGATCATACGCCTCTAAATCAATTATTTTACTCATTACGCTGCTGATTTTGTACATGTACATGCTGTTAGATAAAACCAAAGAACAGATGCTACATCATCCCGGTTTGGTCTTCGGACCGGGTCCGGGTTAACAAAACCTAAAAATCCCATATCAAAACGCATGATTGCATTACAATCAAGTCAAATACAAAAGAACAGATACTATAATCGGCTGGTCTTGACCCCCGGGTTAACAAAACTCAAAAAATCAAAATTACACTTACATTTCAACTGACATTCCATGTCCATACAATATTTTAAAAGAAGTGATGTCAGATGAATGTTCAAAACATGTGACATGTGCAAGACAAATAAAAGAATAGATGCTATACTTCCGGTTTGGTCTTCTGACCGGGTCCGTTAACAAAACTCAAAAAAAATCTTGACATCGTTCAACATTGACATCTTAATGTCCATGCAATTTTCAAAGAATGATATCCATACGTGGGAGTAATTACTAAGTCAAATACAAAAGAATGTACTACATCATCCGCTGGTTTCTACGCCCGTTAACAAAACCAAAAAATTTGATATTATAAGAATTTCAAATAAATAATATCAAGAAATTTATCGTCATATAATACAAGACAATCAACTCGACATACCTAAAATTCAAATTCAAGAAAAGTCCCAAACCCATCCTCATGCTCAAACTAGAGGTGAAGGATTATACTTTGAGATGAATGAATTCATCCTCGTAAAAAACCATGAGACAACGCCTATCAATCGACATATTTACGATCGGTATGTAATTATAATTAATATTTCAACGATAAATGATCATATATTCAAATCTAAATCAATCATAAATGATCAAAATTCAAAGAAAATACAAAAATATAATAAAAAAAAATGAAATGAATTATTTAAATTAAAACTAAAAAATAAATAAAATAAATCCAATTCTCCTCAATTGTTGTCTTCTGTGACAAATTAAGAAAACTTTGCACAAAGAGCCAATGTCGATTAAATATATAACTACCTTCACACTCAAATATTCCTAAGCAGGACGTGGCCTGTCTCTTGTGGTTGTCGCTGATATGACCACATAAATGGCGACGACTGAGCCCTCTGACCGGTTCACGACATTAAGACCACTAAATTACGGCCACTACCGTCAGATGTTCTTAACGCTTTTATAAATGTAGAATGATTTGGTTGGCAAAAAAGCCCTATGTTGGGTTGACTTATATTTGTCCCCTGACAAACTCCACCCTGCAGTCTACAAGGACACCTTGACGACGTAACCTGTGTTGTGACAGGATCTTTCTACGGGGTCGACTACCTCCTCCTCGACTAAGTGACCGTGACCACATACCGGATGACTAAACCATGGGATCTTGACCGGCCATCTCCCCACAAAAGTTTTAAGTTAAAATAATGAATTTCATAAGTTCTAAACTCCACTCACTGCAATTATATACTCGTTTCTAACGATTCTGACTATTAATCGAAAGTGCTCTCAAGATGAGGTAATTAACATAAGTGCGCCATAGAAACCCAATCCAGTATAAAAAGTTCTCACCAAATGAGGACAAATCTCGGTAGTCTTATCTACTATTCATCTCCAAATTATCACCGACACTTAAACAACTCTTTCTTTCCTTTTTTATCGAAAGATGTCGGTGGCGAATTTTCGGATCCCACAGTTGTATGATTATTAAAACATGAAATAATTCCAAAAAGAAGCTCTTCCTTTGGAAATATTAGTATTCAATAAACCTTATATAAGTCACCAATTAAATACTTAAAAAGGGCTTAGCATAAAAAAAATTAACATCAATGTAGTTTCTCAAAAGGGCATGGACTTGAATGCCTTTAGTGCCCAAAATGAAAGTCTATGATCTTGGGATGCCTCCTTAACTCAAGCTCTTTATTCGCATTTAAAGAACTATATCATCATAATCATCAATGGGTTAACACGATAAATAATTGACATTGGGACCATCTATATCACTTGTTCATTGGTTCTTAATTTAGTTCTCTTGGTTCTTAAACTTTTCAACAACTTATCAAGAATTTGTAAAATTATTAAATGAATAAAAGATCAAAATGGTCTCCCAATTGTATGTGAAAGACTAAAATAATCCCAAGCTATCAGAGGAATGATCAATTTAGTCTATTGATTATAAAAACAGATACCAATTTAGTCCCACCATCAAAATTAGAATGACAAATGGTGAATAACATTAGGTTGGAAGTAATTTTAGAATTTAAATTTAAATTTTATTTTACAAAGTTGTAATATACGAGCCAACAAGGTAGCCACTATGATATGAACATGCAGGTGATGTGGCAATTGCGATGTGCATGAGTATAATAGCAAAATGATGCACGCAAGTGCAGTGATGTGAGGGGCATGAGTGTTCAGCAATATGAGGTTTGAGCGAGTCTCGTGAGGCGCGTGTGAGCAGTTATGTGGCACACATGAGTTCTAGCCCAACACGAGCAGCTGCTATGCATGCAAGCTGCGATCGTAGGCCCTTGATTTGCATTAATGAGCTATGACAAAGGTGCAAGTAAGAGTCTTGGCAAGTTCATGCGGGCCATTAGCACGAGCAGTGCACGTGAAGGCGTGAGTGTAAATATAAGAAATACGTCTCCAAAGGGAGATAAGTGAAATCAAAATAAAAAAGTTAAACTAAATTATGTTTTATAGATAATTAGCTTGCTCTAGAATATACATGATCTTAATTCATGCCTATTGAATGTGATTATAGTTGTTGTACATGAGAAAATGGAATTAGTAGGGAATTAGTGATGCTATAAAAAATTACTAATAAAATTTAAATTTCAAAATTACTTTCTTTTTTAATATCCTAAATTATTAATTTGGATGTTGGGATTGAAATGGCTCCTTTAATATTTAGGAAACTAAATTGGTTCTTTTAGATAGAGTTGGACTATTTTGGTCATTTATAGATAGTTGGGGGACTATTATGATCATTTACTCATTATTAATTATCTAAATAATATTATGTTATTCATTCTGAATTTCAGGATATGGATTTGGGAAGAAAAGTCAACAACAAAAAGGAAAATGTCATCCTCAAGGTTCTTAATTTTTGAAGGGAATCATGAAATAAAATAGAAAATTATTTAATATATTATTGTTCTCTAATGAAAGGATAATAATGTTATGACACTTTAATCTTAGCATTTAAATTTCATGTACGTAAGAAAATTATTTTTCTTTCTCTTCATTAGCATAAATCTTGAAGCATTTTAATGTGAAACTTGTCATTGATCTAAACACTCAAACTTCATATCCTAGTCATCCATGATGACATATGGAGACCATCTTTGGTGATAGATAGTTTATATTTTTCATTTAGATCACACTAAAATCACTTGATCTTTCTAATGAAAGATAAATTTGAAGCTAGTTTAGTTCACAACTGAAAATTATGAAAAAAATAGGCGGATTTTGAACCCTAATAAACCATCAGCTCCATGTTATCAGAACCTCACACCATGAGAATTGCGAACGGTTATTGGGTTGGTCAGCTATAAGAGGAGGGGAGCTATAAGAGGAGGGGAGAAGGGTGCCAAATTTTACACACTCACGTGACACCTCACAATGTAATACTTACCCGTGTCACCCAAGCCCTTGAATGCTCAACCAACCCTACTCGAGGTTGTCTGTAAGGTATGTATTTATCTAATAATCTATATTAATAATAATTAATTTTTTAATTATACTTATAATTTAATTAAACCCATAATTAGCTTACATGGTTTTAGCTGGGGACAGTAAACGACTTCTTCTCGCATTGGATTAGAGAAATTAAAAATTGCGTCAATAGAGTTTAAATTGTACAAACTCTTTTTTTTTTTTTCGCATATCCTTCCCTGGCTCTCGGTTCGGCCTTTCATGCGAGAGACGAGAGGCGTGAGAGAGAGACGGGATGCGGGAGGGTCTGGAGGGGTCGGGTGTGGTCGCTGTCGAGTCGTGGGGGGCGACATGAGGTTCTCACGCTGAAGGATAGTCCGCGAAATGGAGCGGGATCGCAGTGACGCAGGTGTGGCTCTACCGAGGGAAAATGTTGGTAATAAGGTTTATATATATTTTTTAATACATAGATAGTTATTATGTGGTAAAAACTGAAATGATATTTATTATTTTTGTATATAAAGAAATTAATTTGTAATAAATTGGGATATTTTTATGGAATTAAATAAAGTATTAATAAATTTTGTTATGTTCGCTAAGTGAAATGTGGAATGATAAGATATTGGAAAACATTGAATTTATGGATTTTAGTATATCTTATATATAAATATATATATATATATATATATATATATATATATATATATATATATATATATATATATATATATATATATATATATATATATATATATATATAATACTAAAGAATAAAGCTTTAATTATATAATTTTAAAGATCGAAAGAAAAGTTACTTATATTATTATTTTCTTTAAGCAGGATTAAAGCACGAATAAGAAGAGTTGTCGTAGGAAGCGGTGACAATCGTCACATTCAGTAAGTTTTAATAAATGATAATGAATCATGAAATTACGTGATTGATGAACTATTTAAAATTTCGGTTTTGTAAGATCGCCGCTTTTGGAATAATATCATTTGAGGAAAAGCCTGATATTGTTTACGTATAAGAGGTTTTGACACGTTTTGCGAGAGAAGTTCGTCACTTAGGTAAGATTTATAAATTCTAATACAGATATGTTTATCCTTCTGCAATGTCATTTAATACAATATTGATTATCTACATTATATGTTTTATTTGAAACTAAGACATATTCATAGTTTTATGTTTATGCCACGCAATGATAAGTTTGTTTTGTTTCTTGATGCATATCCATAATTAGTATATGTTTTCAGTTCATTTCTGAGCATATTGCATATTGTGTTTCCTACTGTTGAAAACATGGGGCATATTGCATATTGTATTTTCTACTATTGAAAATATGGGCATGCAACAACTTAGCTTATACATATCATGTAAATCAGAAAATTGGCCAAATGTTATGATATTATCTATGCAGGAATTGGGACAAAAGGGTTCCCAGTGAGCCAAACTGGTCCTTAAATGTTATGATATGGAGCAAAAGAGTCTCCTATAGAAAGAAAGGAAATTTCACGTAATATATACGTTATGATATGTTCATCAATGAATGTGATAACTATACATGACATAAATTTAAAGCTATTGTGACATATATATATATATATATATATATATATATATATATATGAATATGCATGCAACATGTATTTTAATTGTCCACACGTGCATGTTAATGTCTTACCTTCATAATTTTATTTCGTGGAAGGGTGGAGAAGAGATACTCTTTTGGAAGTCTGGGAAATATTATAAATAAGTTTTAAAGGTAAGTTTAGTAATTTTTAATAGTATTATTTGATATTAAACGTTTTAGATGCTTTGTAGTTGATATGAAAAGCTGGGGAAATATTATAAATAAGTTTTAAAGGTAAGTTTAGTAATTTTTAATAGTATTATTTGATATTCAACGTTTTAGATGCTTTGTAGTTGATATGAAAAGTTTTAATTTGGGTTATATTCGCCTGCTATGAATTGATAGATTTATTGTTTAAATGTTCTTATGATTTGTTGGGTGAATTGAGATGATTGTGTTGATCTTTTACACTATTCTATGGTATGTAAAATATTCAAAATAGTTGTTTAAGAAAAATGTAGTCACCTAAATTTACTCTCTGTGTTACATATCTTCCGATGGGTCTTAAGTTATTGTTTGGGATGTGACACCGTCGACCTCCCATGCATGTTCGATTAAAGCCCAAGCCAACTCCTTTGCTGCTTGATTTGACCGAAGTTGTTGATGCATCCTTGTCGTTGATCGAGGGCCTATCATGCCGAGCTAGGGAAAGCCATCAAGGAAGAAGGAAGCCAGAGTTGAGTAGACTTTTACGCTAATTAGGACAAAGTGCTTGGTCGCATGAGATAAAAGTCGATCATGCACACCCTAGCTTGATCGAAGCAAGTGGAGGATTCAATTGAGCCAAACACACATGAAATCACGTGAAACAGGCCAAATCGAGGGCTTTAAAGAGAAATTTCAGTTATTTCTCTAAATTTTGGACTTTAATTTGGGTATAATAATTATTAATCTTCAAAATCTTAAATATTTTTTTTATTACAGGCTTTTAATTTATGAAGACTCTCGTCCTTTTATCTTAGGTCCGATCGGGATAAATTTCTAAGGGTTCCATCATCGATTTTGGGTCTAGTGTGAGATGATCATATCCCTCTGTTGATCTTAAGTTCGAAGCAAGGGAGAAGAGTGTTAATTATGTTAAAATTCACAAAATCACAATACTGTTAAATCATTACGCTATTGAAATTTTGTGAAAATTGGTCTTAAATTTACACACAATTGGAATCAAAATAAAAAGAATGGTCTAATCTCAAACTATTAAATAACCTATATTCTAACGACTTGATATGCAATTAAATTCACAGTCATTCAATATATTTTTCTGCTTGTATTAAAACATTGCAATCTAATCAAAATTCTAAAGGGTTTAGATGTAAATTATTTAATCTCTTGATGATTTAAGAATTATTTCATTTGTATAATGTGGATTTTTGTAAAATCCATATTCCTCAGGATAAAATATTCGCATAAATGGATTCACTAGTAATTATCAAGCATTCAAATAACTGAATGGAAGTATTTGTGAATAATTATCAATTATTCAAATAATTGGAATACAAGTGTGCCCACATATTTTGCAAGGCAATTTCCAAATTTGAAACAATGATATTCCAATGGATGTAAGCCCTATGTATGTCTGCAAGGCGGACTTCAATCACATTTCAACCTCAAATCACATACCTTGTCCAAGGGACTAAACCATAAAACCGAATGATAGGATAAAATTACAACCTAAGTTTAACCTAAATAACTTAACAAATACCTACACAACAAATTTCGTCTACTCAGGATTCCTCGGAGGTGGCAACTCATGGCTATTAGCCATTTGATATTGATAGATTGGAATAATAGTAGTCTTGAAATGACGGAACCGTAAGATCTTGATCATGACTACTCTTCTTTGTCCCAAATAGTCATCGACACAACACTACTAAGTGCTAATTTATACTGAAAATTAATGTCTATTTCCAACCTTAATTAAGAATGCCTCTCTCGTAAGAGATATAATTAACTATGGATGCTTGCGTTCATAGGATGTAAAACCTAGATGTAAATAAACTCTAACATAAGTATAGGAGAAATCTAATTGAATAAAAATCATTCTGCCTCATGAAGATTGAACTCCCTAATATCCTAGGATGGTAGAGATTTCGAGATATTTTTCTGAGCGATCAAGTTTCATTGTTTTCAAATTTTTTTCTTACATACTTAATTTAACATTAATTCTAGTATTTAGGATTGCCAATGGGAAAACGCATTATTATTTCATTTTTAGAGAATATATCCTCCAACAAAGCTTGGTAACCAAAACATTTGTATCAATACTCTTTAACAAAATGGAATTACAGAGAAAATATATCTTTTGGTGGTTGTTCAATCAATTATGATATGCAGTAACTTGTCAAAATATTATTGAAAGGTTGTTATCCTTAGTTTTACATATCATTAATTGTAAGCCGCCAAGAATCCTAAAATTCAAAAATCCTTCTCAAATTCTTACTCAAGCATATTCTAAATGTAGATTTATCTTTATCATTTCTCTCAGCATGTTTGGTTGTTCTACCTTTAATTATATCCTTCATTAAGGAAGCAAACTTGGCCTAAAAGCTATAAAATGCATTTTCTTGATTTTTTTTGTCTCAAATATGGTTACATATGTTATTTTCCAAATGCTGAAAATTATATCACTATCAAAGATATAACCTTCTTCTAAAATCATTTTTTCTTCTCCATAATTTAATCAAGGGGAGAACATTAACTCTCTCTATATGAGTATGAGTTTTATGATAATATTAGTACTACCTTATTGGTATCTCAACTAACTCCTCTTTCAAATCTACTTAAATCTCACTCATCTGAATCTTAGCCTTGTCAAGATCGCCTACAATGAGCAAGTACAACTAGATTATCTATTATAAATGATAGAAAATTCAGTTTATGATATTCAACATTTGTTTTTTTAATGAGCTAAACCCAATGTCTAAAGGTCAACCTTAGAGTCTAAAGGTTTTCGTTTAAGTAGATCTAAAACTGAATATATGGAGTGTAATTTTAGTTGTAGAAGTTATAGTAGTGACACTAGAACAAGTCATTAAACGAAAGTGATTTAGATATTTAGGCTCTATTATTTAAAATGATGGTGAAATAGATGGAGATGTTATTAGTAGAATTCAAGTTGGATGGCTGAAGTGGAGGAATGCATCTGGCCTATTGTGTGATAGAAAAGTACCGCTTAAACTTAAGGAAAAATTTTATAGGATGGTGGTAAGACCTGCAATGATTTATGATACAAAATGTTGGCCAATAAATGAGAAGCATGAGACTAAGTTAAGTGTCAGAGATGAGGATGCTGTGGATGAGTGGCTTTACTCTTAGAGATAAAATAAATGAGTACGGAAAAAAGTTGGAGTAGCGCCAATGACAGATAAGATTAGAGAGAGTCACCTTAATGTTGTAAACAGAATAAGGTATCTTAAAAGGGAATTTCAAAAAGGTTCTTCAAAAGGGTTTTAACACATGTATATAAATCTTCATTAATGTTGATGGGCTAGATTAAACAACCGAAATCTTTAGGTTATTGCTCATTCATATGGAGAAATTTAGTTATTGAATTAAAACTCTACTTGAAGTAGTGCTAAAGTATAATTTAGAATCATGATGTCACAACCTTGAAGTTTAGAATATCAAGACGAATGATCCGAATGAAAAATACTTAATTTAAATATATTCAAGTGAATACAAAATACAAAAGATCTTTTAAAACATAAAGCGCCTATTATAAATTCAATCCACAAAGTACACAGATTTATCTAAAGTGCATATATCCACGATTGAAATCATATAAAACATAAAATAATCAAGTATTTATCTCCTGAAGTTCTTCTGCATTAGTAAATAAAATCCTCTGTTTTAATATCCATTTAATTATGTTGGTTACCAAAAAATTTATAACAACTAGCAAATGAATAACATATTTAATATATAAGTATGTTTCTACATTACAATAAATCAAGATCATAGAAAATAATATGCATGAACAATTTAAGTAACAATTGAACATGTAGGTAAAGTGTAGTTAAACAGTTTGACATAAAAAAAATAAGTGATGCAAATTTTATTTAATTTATACATTAATTTTATTTTCTTATTTTTAATTATCATCGTAGTTATTATCTAAAGAACCTTTTCCAAAAAATACTTTCTCAAATTCATACAATGGATAGGCAATCATTTTCATTTATGTACATATCAGATCCCAAGAGACCGTTGAAGTTGAACTTTATCCTCAAATGATGACATACAATCATAAATATATGTGTACGACATCTGTTTTCTTTATCTCAAACATTTATATATGCACTTTAAAACATAAAGTTATTAGATCATTGCATTCAAATTTTATGAGTGACATATGGGCTTATATGCATGAATGACATGAGTTTTTATTTATCCAACATGGAGACTTTATAAATGAAGCATAAGTGACTATAAAAAGGCATGAAAAACTTTCTCTATTCATTCATAAATAATTGCATTTGATTTAAGAGAAAATAGATAGATCTTTATATTTAAAAAATATAGTTACCCAAATTAACGTACTGCTTCTTATGTCTCCTTTCCTTCAAAGATTTCTTCCTAAATTGAAATAATTATAATAAAATTATTATTTTGATTAGTACTTGTATATATACATACATGTATACACGCATGCACACACGCACGCACAAATTTGATTACTTATCTCTAACATTATTTAATATTTATTAAATTTTAAATGTTGTTTAACTAATATACATGTAAAATTATTATTTCTCATTCTTTCCCCTCTTTAAAATTCAATGTAGTTAAAACCTATCTATTTTCTTCTAAAATTTTCAATTAATTATTTGATTAATTTCATATAATTGATATATAATAATTTTTTTATATTTATTAAGCCCAATGTCCTTCCAACAATGCGTAATGTTCCTCCAACCATAAAGTGTGTAATCTGCATAAAGATGTTTGGCATTTTAATAAATTAAATGGTGATCTATGCTATAGATTAAGAAAGTGTAAAATTAGGTACTTCCATTCTTGCTAGAACCAACTAAGAACTAGATTTAGGTTAATATTAATTAATTCTTGTGATTTCTTACACCTAAAATTGTAATTTAAGATCAGGATTTTACGTTAGTTTTAAAATTCATAAACTTAGAGAGAAGAAGAGTATCGTAAGTCTCACCTAGAAGTTTGTGAAATTCATTTTTCCCCTCCAAATTTGTCTCCTTCGTTTCAATCCATAATCAATTTAATAATAGTTATTTCAAATTTGAATTAGAGTTTCCTATGCTTCATGGGACAAAAATTAAATTAAAAAATTTGCGTTCAATTAGAGATTTTTATGTTTCATGAGAAAATTTAAATTTGATGCTTTTAGTTTCTTTGTGTTTGTGTTCAAATTTGAGTTTACATGCTTCCAAGTATGTGATTTAAATATGAATTCATTATTAGAGGAATTCAAAATGTAAGAGTTTGTTCATGATGATTTAGTAAGATTCAGTTTTCACCTACTTGGCTCGAGTCCTTACATGTCAGGATGAGTTGGTGAAAGCTGTGTTTGACTAAGTCATCTCATTTTGTTACATCCTAGATTGACTCTGGGATGGGGGGTTCATTTGAGGCGTGACACATGACCTTTTATGTTAAGGTTATCTTACCAGCATAGGTGCTTAAGGAAGACATTTTATGTTGAATGAGGTTATTTAGACCTTCAGGGATTTAATCCTATTCTATTGGTGACATAGGAGTGTTTGACATCTCTTTCGTAGCCTCAGGAGTTGGAGAATTCATCTCAAAGTTGCTTTCAAATGTCCTTGCATGAAGGAATGTTTAAAATTGCACTTTTTGGTGTTGAATCATTTTTCATCTGAGAGGCGAGGTGTAAGCCTCAAGGCGGTTAGAGGTGTAAACCTCACAATAAAAAAATTACATAAATTCTGAAAAACCATATAAAGCAAATAAAGTCGTATAAAAGGCAAACTTTAATATCCTAATATGATTATATAAAATCATCACGCATATAATGTCATAAAAATCAAAATTTAACACAAAATAACTCAAAATAACATAGTTTGCAACAATATTCTTCCCAACTCATCTAATACAAAGACCATATTAAAGCAATAATTCAAACATATGTGAATTTAGAAATCTCCATGACTCTCGTTACTCAATGGATCTTCATTTGAATCGTCATTATAGTGAATTGCATTCTCACTTGCCTCATTCTTGGTAGTATCAATGTTCTCCCAATCTTTCTTCTCATCTTCAACTTTTATCAATTTTCTTTTCCCTAATGAAGAAAAATTAATAACGATAATAATTGTGTTTTGAAATAAAAAAAATTATTTTTTTGTTAAGATGCTTTAAGCCTACTTATAGCGGCCTTCTCTTTCTCCCCATCAAAAGAGTCAATATTGAGATTTTCTTCTTACAAATCAATTGGATTATCTTCATATGCATAATCAACTAGTCATTCATCATTTGATGGCATGTCATTGCAAACTAAAGGATTCTTTTTGGTGTTTAGAAGCCCTTTCTTCAAATAATTTTCTTTTAACTTCTTTTATACATAATGTATACCAAGGAGTTCATTCACAATATTGTTCTTTTATTTCTTCGTTTAGTATGCACTTGATTGTATGTGCACTAATTTCGCTTACAAACTAGGTGATCAACAAGTCAGCCCAAGCATTTTCACAACAAATCATTGTAGATCTGGAGTAGCATTACGAAATTGAATTTGCCATTCAACTATTATTAAAAAGAAATTTGGAGTTTACCAATACATATTAACAAAAAAATTCTTTCTAGTTTAAAACTTTAACTAAAGAAGCTATAAAAATCACTTGGAGACCATTTTTTATAGTATCTTTAGCTTGTTGCATTCCAAATAAACATGTTTTATCCCTAAAAGCAACAAGCTATAGATCTGCTTTTGCTCTCTTAAATTTATCCTCTATCAACCTATCCATGTAGTCATATAAATTCAATTTGATCTCAAGGTCAGTTGACTTATTATCAGTATATTGAAATTGGGGATTCAAATAATATCTAGCAACATGTAAATAGCGATGAAATTGAAGCTCCCACTTCTCATCAATGATCTCCCAATTTTTTTTTTCTAACTTGATTCTTCTTCTCTCAAAGTTTTTGCAATAATCTCATTAGCCTCGTCCATAGCATTATAAATAAATCCCATGGCTAACATCTTTTTTGTATCCACTAGCCTTAATACTTGGACTAAATGTTTGGTTGCCATGATAGCATAGCACATGCTTGTTCAAAACCATTCATTCAATGTAATTTTTCATGTTTCTTTTCCTTCACATTCTTTGTGAACTTCCTCCTGAATGCAAGTATCAAACTGTGTTTATAAATAAATTTTTTAATTTTCTTTGCCTTGATCAAAGCATTTTTATGTTGTGGCAAGTCATCAAGTTTCTCAAGCATAAAATCAATACAATGCTCTACACATGATGTCTAATACATCTGCTTCCTCTTCTCCATCATTTAATTATCATTATCTTTGTAAGCACTAACATTATCAGTGATAACTTGCATAACTAAGTGCTCTCCAATCTTTTCAATTACTTCATCTAATATACTAAAAAGATAGTTTGCACTTTTATTTTATCTTATGAATCAGCAGACTTCAAGAAGATTGTGCCATATGGGTTGTTATTAAGATATGAATCAAACTTTTATTTTTCATGTTTGACCATCCATCAGACATAAGGGTAACACTATCTGAGCCCATGTTCTCTTAATCTTCTCAATATTGTTTTTTCCAGTGTTAGTTAACTCTTCTGTCAATATCCAAATCCTCAACTCATACATAGTAGGAGGTCTATGCCCTCGATCATAAGATCCAATAGAATGGACCTTATTAATGTAAGTTGGAGATGTCGCCACGTTGAAAGGAATGTGTTTTTAAATGAAAAATCTTCTCGCCTCCCTTGCATGCTCAGGAGAAACATGACGGGTTACCCTCATTCCATCATCCTTATCATCAATCACATTCATCATGTACTGATTCATGGGTCCTCATGCAACTCTATTAGATTGTGGTGGCAACGACGATAAAGAATCCTTGGCACTGCCCTCACTACCAAAATATGAGCCTAAAAGAAAAGAGGGAGAATGCTTTACTAATCCCTAATGGAACCTAAACAAGGAGGTAAAGAGAGGCGACAAAAAGAGTAATGTTGGTGACAACGATGTTGATGGCGGCAAGAGGCGATGGCAAACGGTGAACGATACGACTGTGACAGAGATCAAGCACGAGGTGTTGAGCGAGATCAGGCACGAAACTACTCAATTTGATTAGGTCATAAGATACAGGGTTTGATTTTGTGACTTTTGAAAAGTGGGGCTAGCTAGTGAGACGTGCACTTCATCGGAATTGCGATGAGGCGTGCCTCAAAGTGGTGAGGCGCGCCTTAATGCTAGCAATTTTAAACATTGGCATAGACCACATTTAATTTATTAAAATATCAAACATTTTTATGTAGATTACAATCTTCATTGTTGGAGGGATATTAAGCATTGTTGGTAGGACATTAAGCTTAGTCAATATGATGTAATTATTATATATCTATTATATGAAATTAATTGATTAATTGATAAATTTAGGAGAAGATAGCTAGGTTTTAACTCCATTAAATTTTAAAGAGAGCAAAGAATAAGAAATAATTATTTTACATGTATATTAGTTGAACCATATTTTAAATTTAATAATGAATAAAGTAAAAATGTTAGATGACAAAAATAAATAAATTAAATAATGTTAGAGATAAATAATAAAATTTAAATGAAGACAGTAAATTGATTAAGAAATTTAAATATCTATAAATAAATAAATTAAAAAGAGATGATATAATATTATATTAAAAGAAAGATGTTTTAATAATGTATATCCATATACATACAAGTACTAATCAAATTAATAATTTTATTATAGGTATTTCAATTTAAGAAGAAATCTTCAAAGGAAAGGAGATATAATAAGCTGTACGTTAATGTGGGTAACTATGTTTCTTAATTATAGTAATTTATCTCTTTTCTCTTTAAATCAAATGGGCTTATTTATGAATGAATTAAGGAAGCTTTTCATGCTGTTTTATAGTCACTTATGCTTCAGTTATAAAGTCTCCATGTAGGATAAATAAAGCCCTTGTCTTCTGTGGATATAAGCTGATATGTCAGTCATAAAATTTGAATGTAGTGATCTAATTGGTTTATGTTTTAAAGTTTATATATAAATGTTTAAGATAAAGAGAACAAATGAGGTACCCATATATTTATGATTATATGTGCATGACTTGAGGATGAAGTTCATCAAATTATGGTACTGACTGAGAATGCAAGTATCTGTGCACTTAAATAGTAATGATTGTTTGTCCATTGGATGGATTTGGAAATGATCTTTTTGGAAAATGTTCTTTAGACAATGACTTTTGTGACAGTTGAAAAATAAGAAATAAAATTTATGTATAAATTAAGCAATGTTTCCTTTACTTATTTTTTTATGTCAAGCTGTTTAACCACACTTTACCTAGGATGTTCAATTGTTACTTAAACTATTCATGTATATTATTTTCTATGGTCTTGATTTATTGTAATATAGAAACATATTTATCTATTAAATCTATAATTTATTTGCTAGTTGTTGTATTTTTGGGTAACCCTTATAATTAAATGGATAGTAAAATGGAGGATTTTATTTAGAGATGCATCTAACTTCGTGAGATAAGTACTTGATTAGTTTATATTTTATATGATTTCAATCGTGGATATATGCACTTTAGATAAATCTGTGTACTTTGTGGATTGGATTTATAGTTAACTCTTTATGTTTTGGTAGATTTTTTGTATTTTGTTTTCACTTGAATATGTTTAAATTAAGTCTTTTCCATCCGACCGTCTGTTCCTGTCTTGATATTCCAAACTTTTGAACCGAGTCGTGACACATGACCTTTGTTTTTGTGAAGGTATGCAACTTAAACACCTTGAATGTTTGCAAGTTTCCGTTACAGAATCTATGATAAGGAGATGGATAATCATGCTATAATTAATATTGCTAAGAATCCCATTCACAATGATAGGACTAAGCATATGATAAAATTGAACAAAGCATATTCTTAGTTCACACTCCAACAAAACTTCATTGTTGATATCATTCCTATAGCTCTCAATCAATCACAATTTAAAAGCTTATTTCCAAGCTAGGAATGATAAATATATATTCCCATCTTATGAGAGTGGAAGTTCTGAAAGGATTATTGACAACTCTCAAACTTCCAAATCTGTTTCCACTGTTGTATGGAACCTTAAAATCACCTTGCTAGTATTTTTTTTTTCCAAGTCTACCTCACAGGTAGGTACTTTCTGCTGGCTTTCATGTTTACTCCTTGCTATATTGAGTTCTGTGATTTGGATCTTAAAATTCGTTTTTCTGGATTAGTTAGCTCTTGTTTTGGTTTACCCAACGAGCTGTATTTCTTCTCCAAATTTGAGAATCATGAGATTGTTGTAATTTGATCTGTGTTTCCATATGAAGAGGGTGTTATTTAGTAGTAATTTTTTTTTTATTATGTATTAAAAATCTATATATTCTTTCTTATTTTTTTTCTATATTTGTTGTGGTTGGTTAGGAGAACTTCCATCCTTAATTGGTTATCTTGTGCTTCCAGTTTAGACACTCATTTTATTCTCCTTTATATATGATGTATTTTTACTTTTGTGAAATATGAAAAAAGAAAAAAAATTGTTTCGCCCTTTATATGTTTTTTCAGCGCTATTCCTATCCAACACCAATAATATTTGGTTTTCCTATCTTCCTAGGTAACGAAATTATGTGTGACTTTCCTCAAAATTTCCTAGTATATCACACAGATGTCAAGTGCGTTAGAAGATAAAGTGACGCAAGTTCGCTAGGTTTAGACATCCTGGAATGTATCATAATATGAGGAAAAGTCTCTTTGTTTAACAAGGAAATTGTTAAATCACTATTTTTGACGTCTAAGGATAAAATAGAAGATTATTTTCACATGCTTTTGAGCTTTAGTCTTTGTATCTAATATTTGGAAGAGTCTTTAACTTTTTTGGCGTAATCATCCCTGTTGGATGCTTAGGTTATACTTTTTACTGGCTTGAGATATGGATTTATCAACAAGAATTCCAGGAATTATGTGATGCTTTCTTCCTTTCTTCTATTTCATCATTTGGAGTGAAAGGAATGGTAGAAGCTGTTCTAATAAGTAAAGAGATGAAAATGTTCATTGGTTTGAAATTATTGATACACTTTATCAACAATGCAAAAGGAGAAAGATCTTTAGAATCAATAAAATTCTAGAAGAGATTCATGTATCAACTAGTTCTCTTGGGCTTTATGCTTGAATTATTTGAGAGTTTTTCTTCCGATTTTAATTGTGTACTTGTTCCTGTAATTTCTTTTTTTTAATGAGAAATATTTTCCCTGCTGTTAAGCAAAAAAAAAAAAAAAAAAAGGTATAATACAATTTATTTTATTATATTTTATTTTTGTTTTATTTATTTATTTATTTATTATTTATTTTATTTTTTATTTTTTATATTATTTGTATTTTTATTTTTTTATATTTTTTTTGTTTATTTTATTTTATTATTATTTTTTTTGTTTTTTTATTTTTATTTTTTATTTATATTTATTTTTTTTCTTTTTTTAAATTTTTTAAATTTTATTTTTATTTTATTTTATTATTTTATTATTTTTTTATTTTTTTACAATTAAATAAGCATAAGTTTTAAAGTAGGATATTCTTTTAATGATCATAATCTCCATCTTATTCATTTTGGGATAATCTAATTAGTCTAATATGATTTGCTTCGTAGGCTTGCTTAATTTGTACAGTACATGAAGTAAGTTTATTTTGAATTTATGTTTCATCAGTTATTTTTCTTTGAGTTATTAAGTATACTTTTGTCTTCTTGGAACGTAAATTACTTGAGCTAAAATATTTTATGAAATATAAAGTGATTCACCTTATTACTTGATTTTATATAGTATTTGTGATCAGAAATTATATAAATTTTATAATTTTAAATTATTCTAGACAGTATATTTATTGCATCAGGAGAAAGCTTCAAAATGTTGTCTGTAGGGAATCAGCTTCACAAAGTACTTCCTATACGTCCTTGCTATCCAAATTTTAAGTAAAATATCTAACTTTCAGATGATAGTACCAAAATTGCTTGTAAATAGATTCTCACGCCATGATTAAAGAGTTTAATCGGTTACACAAATTTTTGATATAACCTGCCAAAAATTTTCCTTGTATCTACAACATTCAATGTTAGTTTATAACTTTTTTGTACTATTATTTTTTCTTTTCTAATTTTCTGCAAATGGGGGTGTTAGGGTAAAGGAAGGTGATTGAATTTGTTGGAATATTGATTGTTTTGGTGATCTTTGGTAGAGCATTTCTTATTCACTGCTACAAAAACAAAAGACTTTTTTTTTTAAATTTTAAAAATTAAAGTGTATAAGTCTCTCAATTAATGTAGTTCTGTAGATTGTACTGCATCACTTGGTGAGTACTATGTTAGCACAGAGGTGATGTCTAGTCAGTTTGTGAAATTAAACTACGCTTAAACGTGTAATACCAGACAAACAATCTACATGCATACCCGACATTGTTATGTCATTGCCTCAATTGCAAGAGAATTCTTTGGATTTTACCTCATCACTTTCTCAAAAATTGGACTGTCTAAAGGTTCATTCATATTTGAAATTTGTGTATGCTATATCCTTCAATAGAAACTTCCGTTTATCTGTTATTTTTTTTAATACTAATGCTATATTTGATAAGCCAAGTTGGTGTAAAATCGGAAGAGTAATTTCATCAAATTTCATTGATAATTTTGTTGTCAGGCTTTCATCCAAGTCAAACTAGGAAGCAAAATTTATTGATATGGGGGTTGAAAAAACCTGTTTGCTAAGCAAATATGTACATTATATATGTGTATGTTAGGTATGGATGGATTGTAAAAAAATTCTTGTTTAACTCTGGGTAAAGTAAAATAGGAGATGATTGAGTTTTATTTTGCTGGTTTTCAGTTCATTTTGCAGGCAAGGGCAATTTGCCCTTCAGATCCTCTGGTCTATAATGAACTTGGAGTTGTTGCTTATCATATGAAGGAGTAAGTAACTGTGTTCTTGTGTTTTTTCCATACTCTTCTCTAAGTTTTTCTAATGATTTATTTGAATAATACTTTTGTTTTTCTGGTTCTTGGTGCATTTGTCAATTGTATCATCAACACATTGACTTATTTTAATGGGCATATGAGAAATGGTGATCTTGTGCTTTTGGTTTGCCAGTTTACTCTTGTTTCTGAAATGGTCATATTATCCCAGGATTAAATTATACTTGTAAATACAAATCTGCACATGTAAGCTGTTTAATCTCTTCCTCCCTGTCTTTCATGACAATGATGAGCACGTAGTAAAAATAGAAAACTATGATGAATTTTTATTTTTTGATTTATGGGATGGGTGTATTTTTTTGTACGAGAACTTGTGAGATAAGGAGAAGGGGATTAACAATATTAAACGAATATATGTCTCATAGGGTGGCATACAATAGAGAAACAAATATGACAACAAATCCAAAAGAAGAATGATTCCCCATAGGGGAGGCCAAAGTATTATTTTTTTATTCAATATTGATCTAATTGAATTACAATATCTTGAGTACCATTTATAGAAATAGGCCTTATTCACAATGATAAAAACTCCACCAAATAAATATAAAAGACCAAACTATTTATAAATAATAAATGATATTAAAATCATTTATAGTAACTTTAATACAAATAATAATAGCCATAAGATACATTAAGTAATGCTAAAACACTGACCCTTGAATAAAATATTGAGGTAGATTACACTACATAAATTCTTCTCTGTTGCAAAGAACTTTATTTTAGAGAGTTGAAATATTAATGGAGGAAGATTTTGTGGTCTTCAACCACACTATAAATCTAGTGAAATTCATCCTAAAGTAGATGTACAAGTGGAAATTCATTCCTAGAAAGAGGTGATGATGAGAAATCTATCCGTCAAAGGAAGAGATGAAGAAGAAGGGGAAGAAACCTCCTTCAACTACCCTCTATCAGTTGCCAAGAACATTACTACAAGAACTTGAATCTTAGAAGTCCTCATTGCATTTTTTAAGTTTGTTCCAATCTAATGAAATGTGTTCTAATTAAATTTGAACCTTTTTTTGTACTTGGATCTGTGGTTTTGTTAGCCTAATGCTGATTTGATTTGGCAGTTAGGATATTGGGATGATTTGAGCGAGTCCAACCACTCAAATTTGCAAGTAGGGTTGCAGCTGTGCAAAAATGTGAGTGCATGTTCAATTCATTAGGTATGGTTGCAATGTGTGTAAGATCATGTTATATGGTGACACGATTAAGATGTAGGCGA
The DNA here is from genome assembly GCA_021442155.1 of Cymbidium sinense. Classification (NCBI taxonomy): domain Eukaryota; kingdom Viridiplantae; phylum Streptophyta; class Magnoliopsida; order Asparagales; family Orchidaceae; genus Cymbidium; species Cymbidium sinense. The sequence goes on along the minus strand of JAKCPB010000782.1, from coordinate 8,225 downwards.
GCAATTACGAAAGCTTGATGTAGCGGATATGTGAGTTTGATACAATATGTGAATTGCCGCATAGTTTGGCTTCGTCAAATAGTCCAGTGAGATAAGTTGTCATCACTTGGCTTTGTAATTGGAGACTGTCTTCTAAAATAATAGCTTACATGATACCGTTCTTGGCTACAAGAAGGTGACAAATGGGTAAAAATAACAGCTTAAGAAGGTAATAACCTGAATTTTAAGAGGGATTCCAGGGTCAGTTGCTATAAGTGGAGGTTAGGATGACATATGGCTGACTGATATTACATGGGTGGAATCGTGCTCCTCCCCTGCAGTAGGTTGCGTCCCCAAACTGAGATATAACAGCACTGGAAAGCTGAATTGGGAACAAAAGAAGCAGATCGAAGATGCTGGGGGCTCACGACTGCAGTTTGGAGGCAAAGACTGGTTCCCGGGACAGGACAGCAGCAAAGGAGGTTGGGAATTTCTTATTCTGTACGAAGTTGATTCCAAAACAGCAAAAGGAAACTAGATGGAGGTAGATCCTTGGCTGATTGGTGCAAAACGAACTGGAAAAAGGCTGGAATCAGATTAGACAGCAGAAAACAGGCTTCGTTGGAGTTATTAGGAACAGTACAGCAGTGGGTATGAGCTGGACGGCAATCTGAAAAGCAGAATCAATCCCTGGACTGAAATTATGCACTTGTGCAGCAGTTGGAAAGGTTTCACAATGCCGAGACAGCAATCAGATGGCAGAAAAGTAATAAAAAAATAGATTTAGAAATCCAAAAGGGAGATAAAAATCAGCACCAACAACGATAGGGATATAGAGTCATAGACACAGCACCCAACGTTGAAGGATACTGTGGTTCCAATCCAAGAACCATAGAGAAACACAGTCTAATGCAAAACAACAGAAAACTGAAACCTTAATATATAAAACATCCTATTTATATCAGCAAACAAACCCTAATTGAACTAGAATCAGCATAATCTGAATCGGCCCTTGGTTCACGTGAACCGGTTCAGGGAAAAACAGTGAAAAAATCCCTGTATGCGAGCTGCCCCGTTGCAGCACAGGCACTCATGTCATTCTTCCTAGGTTGGGGAGACGTCACCTTCATCCACTAGAGCATCTAAATCTCCAAAATAGGGCGATAAATCTACGACATTGAAGATGGCGTAGATGTTATAATCACCCGGTGAGTCATCCTTATTGGCATTATCATTAATCTTCTTGATGATTCTAAATGGACGATCTTCTCTAAGTTTAAGCTTTCTAAATGAACCTATGGGGAGCCTCTCTTTATTCAATCTGATCCACACTAAATCATGTTCCTTAAAGTTCTGGGCCTTTCAAGACTTGTTTGCTTGTTTCTGATACCTAGTATTATGCTTAGCAATTTCTCCTTTTGACTTGTTCATGCAAAGAACAATGACAAAATTTCTTTCACTCTCACCTCAGCATCGACACTAGGTTCTGTGGCTGGAAGTATAGGAATCAACTCTAATGGAGTGTGGGGATTCATCCTATAAATTATCTCTAAAGGGTTGTGTCTTACATTGGATTCTATTGTAAGCAAACTCTACTTGGAGAAGAATTAAATCCCACTGCTTTATGTTTACTCCCACAAAACATCTGAGGAGACTTTCCAAATTGTGATTCACCATCTCTGTTTGTCTATCAGTCTAAGGGTGTGCTGCCAACTTGCCTCATAAAGTCCTCCAAAAATGACCAAGAAATTTCACATCTCTGTCTTGAGTGATGGTCTAGGTAACCATGAAAACAAACTATTTATTTGAAATACAAATCTGTTACATGCGACACATCCATCGTCTTATAGCACGGTACAAGATGTGTCATCTTGGAGAAATAGTCTACCACTGCCATAACTTAATCCGTGCTCCATTAGGTCCGAGGAAGACTAATCACAAGGTCCATGCTCACATCCGCCCATGGTGACTCTGGAATAGAAAGCGGAATATAGAGGCCAGTATTTTGACTTTAGATCTTAGCAAGGTGGTGTACTCTATTCTATCGAACTTGTCTCTCCACATCTCGAGCCATCCTTGGCCAATAAAAACTCTCTTTGACTAGGGAAAAGGTTTTATCTCTGTTAAAGTGTCCTGTCATCCCCCCATTGTGACAGTCCTATTGGATTGCCTCTCTGAGTGAGCCCCTTGGGATGCATAATCTATTTTGGAGGAACAAATAACCATATGATCGGTGGAACTGCTCATATGGTCTATCTCGACAATCCCAAATTTCTTGAAAGTCTCATCATCCATATATGCATCTTTAAGTCAAACCCCACGACCTTAGATTGCATAGTAGTGATCAGTAAATGTCACCGACTTAAAGCATTTGCTATCTTTTTTTGGCTTCTTAATTTGTGCTTAAGTTCAAAATGAAAGGATGATATGAATTCCTCCCAAGATGCATGCCTACCCTTCAATTTGTTCTAATTATTCAAAAATTTTAAAGCCGCATAATCAGTGTAAAGAGTGAATACTAGATAGCAAATAATGGCTCTAATGGCCAAGGGCTTCCTAACTTGTGCTTAAGCTCAAAATGAAATGATGATATGAATTCCACCCAAGATGCATGCTTACCCTTCAATTTGTTCTAATTATTCAAAAATTTTAAAGCCTCATGATCAGTGTAAAGAGTGAATTTACTATATAGCAAATAATGGCTCTAATGGCCAAGGGCTTTCACTATAGCATAAAACTCTTTATTATATGTAGAGTACTTTTGCCTGGAATCATTCAGCTTTTCACTTAAGCAGGCAATGGGATGTCCACTCTGACTCAGTATAGCTCCAATCCCAAGGTTAGAGGCGTTACACTCCATCTCAAACCTTTGGTTGAAATCTAACAGAGTTAGAACTGACGCCCGAGTGACCCATTGTTTTAGCATCTCAAAGCTGACTTGTGCTTCCCCAGACCATGATTTTTTTTTGTTTAATAGCTCTGTTAGGGCTGCTATTATAGAACTGAAGTTTCTAATGAATCTTCTATAAATAGAAGTCAATCCAAGATCATCTAATGCAACTAGTATGCTTCCATTTAAAACCCATTGTTAATAAATTTTTTATATGTTGTCAAAGCTAATATTCATAGTTGTTGAAGAATTTAATGGTAAAGCTTTGATATCATACATAGTTATACATTCATTTGTTCAACAAAGCCAACCATTCTTTTCCACTATTATAGGTGGTGAATCTAGGAAATTTGTTGGGAAAGAAAGGGAATGTGTAGTGGAGAGAGTGGTAACATCGAAAAAAAATCAAATTATGGGTGCAAGGTGGAGAGTATCGGTGTTATCAAATTCCAGGTATATTTTTCCCGTATTCTATGTTATGAGAAGAAGGAAATTGCATTGTGAAAAGTTGTGCATGGTCGTAGAGAGATGACAAACTGATACACCCCAAATGATCTTCCTTATCTCTGGGTCTATTTGGGATGTAACAAAATAGGATGACTTAGATGCAGTTTCCACCAACTCATCCCGACTTAAAAAGATTCAGGACAAGCAGATGAAAATTGAATCTCACTAAATCATTACGAATAAACTCTACATTACGAATTCCTCTGATAATCAATTCATATTTAAATCGCATATATGGAAACGTGTAAACTCAAATTTGAAACATAAATACAGAGCAACTAAAAGCATCAAATTACAGGCACCCAAAGATGTACAATTCAAAACTCCTATTTGGCCACCATTCTTCTGGTCTTGCTTGAAAGTCGTGTAATATCATAAGTTAAAAAATACTGACAAATAATGCTAAAGTAATATATATATATATATATATATATATATATATATATATATATATATATGCATGATTGTAATAAGTAAGTAAATTCATGCATATATATATATATATATAAACTGAACAGTAGTAAATGCATGCTTATATGTATAGGAATTGAATAGTAGTCTATAAGGTTATGAAATTTAAACAATAAATAATTGAGATGTCTATATATGTAAGCAAGTCATTTGATGAAGTTTTGTTCAGTTTTAAATCAAATTTTTTTATTTGAAATGTATTTATATTTGTATAAGTTTACTCATGTAAACTATATGGGTCATCATTTGGCTCGTCGGCCAAAATTGCTGATAAGGTTGGTTATATCCACTCTGCATGCCAACATAGATCCCCTAACACTAATTTGTGTAGTCTAACCTTAATGCCAAGAGTTGAAAATTTAAGATTCTCTAAGGCTCATCTTATCAAAACTTTTGTCTGTCTATGTAGATTCATAAAATAGTTCACCTATAATAATTTCAAGGTATTTTCTTGTCTATCATATGCATTACTTTTTCTTTGACAATTAGCAGTACTTGTACTAAACATTTTCAATATGCATTATAATGTAGTATGATATCAAGGCATTTGATTGAGTTATAATCATAGTAAATCAATAAAACATAGTTGTAGGTCATGCAAGCAATCATTTGTATATGAACAAAGTAAGATAGAATTGTCTAGATACAATATACAAGACATTTACAAGAAGTAGTAAAAATATGGCATCCAATAGTTTTATAGAAATTTGAATTTTAATTAGCAATTATATGTTTCAGCTCAATATTTTGGCTAGTATTCTTACGTGCTTGATGTCTTCTTGAATATACAACCTATCATTGAATATACTTTATCAATACATGAAATTTAGAATTTAATTAAACTTAGTACTTATCCTCATGTGAACCTTCCTAGCTTACATCTAAATTGTTCTGATTTACTGTTAAATGCTGATTGTTTGATAGAAATTATATAATGTTACAATGATTTGTCTTAGAAATATATATATAAATGCAATGCTTCCCAAAATTCCTTTAAATTTCTTTTCTATTTTTCACACCATAATCCATTGCATACTTGATGAGGTCATAATAAAGTTAATAGGTAATCCTTAACGCCATAATCCTCAATACTCTTTTTGTTTTTGATTTTTTTTCTTCCAATACCTGCTGGACTTTTTCTCTCAATTTCAACCACCAAAACAAGTTTTTGCTTACTAAAAATATGATGTATAGTTATTTTAAACTAATTATCTAAAATATAAATTTATAATTTCTTCGTTTACCTGAATTCCATTCATTTTTTTTTTCCAAGACATCGGTTTCAGGCTTTACCCAGCAGGCCTTCCGCGACCTCTGGCTCCACGTCCATGGCTCACTTCACAGAATGAAGGCTTGGTAAATGAGAGAATAGGATACAGGGAAGGAATTGATTAACTTTAAGTTAACAGCTAATGTCTCTAATTAAATAATCAATTTAATTTATCTCTTTATTTTCTTTAAATCTCTTGAAATTGTGATTTGCTACAGTACATTAATTTGGATAAACAGTAATTTAATTGAAAGCTTAGGTCATTTTTGGATATATAAATTTAATTCATAACTATGAATATAATAATAATTTATATACACTTCTATATATCAAAATGTATAAAATTGAGAGTAGAATTTTATAAAAATGTGCATGATGAGTTTTGAGGTGTGTGAAAAATGGGGTATGTTTTAAAATATGTAAAATGTGGGAATTTAAATAACCTCCTTTTTTTTTAAGTTTTGGGTATTGCACAAACAATTTGATGAAAGGAAAAATTTGTTGGTGATTATTCTACTCGAGTCAATAATGACAAGGAATGGATAAATTTTAGAGCAAAATAAGGGATTTAATTTTATGCCAAATTGACATTATTCTATTCAAATCATATCAAATTGACAAGAAATTGAGTAGAGCTAGAGCTTGTTTTCACCAGTATGAGTGGAGAATCCAGGAAATTGTAGAAGAGAAAGAGGATGAGAGGTGGAGAAAGAGGAAGCATAAAAAAAATAACAAGAGGATGTGCGATGGAGACTCTACTAATATTATTAAGTTAGAAGTTAATTTTTCTCATGGGAAAAAGAAAACTGCATTGTGCAAAGAGTAGTACGTCTTATAGAGAGAAAATGAAGAAAATTGTTTTGGAAAGTGATATGGTTATTAATGTGATAAAGTATGCCTAATGCATGAGATGCTTGCTTAAGCAAAGTATGGCACTAAAATAATAATTATTTCATCTAATAATTATATTTCATCTTTTAAAGAGATTTTTGAGAGTATAGAATATTAACCAGAACATTGACTTGTTGGGGTAAATACTAAATTTTCAAGTTTTTTCTAGAGTTCCAAGATTTTACTTAGGTGATGATTAAGCATGTCAAATTCTTATGGTTTATTACATATATAATATAGGATGAAATTTATTCCTTCTAAGCGGGTGGATGTCAAGTAGTAAGTTGGTAAAGACTTTAAAAATTGTTGCCATTTCCCAAGTTTGAAGCCCATCAATATCAATATTAAGAACAAAAAAGTTGATCTTAAATAATTGGGATAAGGCTAATGCTAATGATGATGATGACTATTTATCTCATCATCATTATCATTTATGATCTTTCACCATTATGAGATTCATAACTCTTCATTTCTTCCTATCCTCAAATTTATCCTAATCAAGGTGTGGGATAACTCTTCATTTCTTTCACCATTATTATGCAAGAACTTCTCTTACAACTAAATTTGATCTGATCTGTCCTAGTGTGCATCATTTTTCTCCATTTTAAATATTTTTTTGCATGAACCATGTGAATGTATTAGCCTCTACAAATGAAGAATTACCACCAATATCTCTTATCAAGGTGTGGGGCTCTCTCATTGACTCTCAAGGCAAGGTATTCACTAGGTAGTGTCTTAGTGATTGTGCCTACCTGATAGTTGCATGAGACTTTATTTTCTCACTTTGTTGCCTAAGCTTTAAGGCAAGAACACTGATTTTTTTGTTAAGAAGAGTTCATGTATCAATTTAGATGGGTTCATTTTATTAACCCATTTAATAAATGGGTAGTGTTCAGATAATCTCCATTCTAGTGATGTCATTGGGTTGAGTTTGAACTACCCATTAAGCAGATTAACACTCTTAATGCCAAGCCATTGTCTTGTTTTAGGGTGACATACATAATGACAATACCATTTAGTGTGTGGCATACGGCTTACTATGTATCTCGTTCAGGGCATGACATCAAGTAACATTTCTTTTTCGCTCTAGGAAGGCCCACCCCACTGCCACTCCCTCCCTACCTCAACCTCACACATTCTATAAAAATTTAGCTTGAATACAAAAAATATACCATGCCTCTTTTTTTTAATAAACGCTGATTCCATTAGTAGAACATGTCTAAGTTTTATTGTTGTTATTGCTTTCAGGTATCAGAAAGCTGTTCAATGGTTTGAAATGACATTGGTTAATGTCACATCTTCGATGAATGAAATGTGGGAGCCAACATTGGTGAATCTTGCACATGCACAGAGAAAGCTAAAGTATGAATATACTTCATACGAGTAGGAAATTATGGTGGAACTTGATTTTTTTAATATTAAGATACGTTGGGAATTTATATACTTGTGTGGCTTTTTTTATTCTAAGAGTATTAAAACTAATCGATAGGTGATTCCTTTTACAGGATGTATCACAAGGCTGTATCAAGTTATGAGAAAGCACTTGTTCTTTCCACTCGAAACTTGAGTGCATTTGCTGGTCTTGCATATACTTATCATCTAATGGTACCATCTTCGCTTTGAAGAATTTATTTATTTATATTTCTTGCACATGCTATATTTTACCACCAGTGACCTTACGATTAATTTGTAAGAATATTTCTACAACTTTACTGAGTACTTTATGTAAGGCAGATCTGTATCTGCTATGCCGTGCCTTATGTGATGCTTTAGTCCTTTTTATGTTAATTTCTGGCTAGAAAGCATCATGAGCAGCATTATGTTGGGATGATAACGAAAGATAGATTTTTAAATCTCGAAGTCACAGACTCACAGTAATTATTTGTGAGTTTCTGTTCCCTATTCATCCTTCCTTGATTTGGTCTTTTTCCTGTTGACCATCTAGTCCAAAACCCAATAAATACATAGAAATGGGCAGTTGAAGTTTACATATTTGTCAAAAAATTTCATATATTATTTGCCTCAATAATATATGGCTCCAGTCTTTTGCCATGCGCTCTTAATGTTTATTTAATATCATACCACATTGATCTTAAATGTACTTTTGAGCTCAGGGTCTAGAGTATTTGATCTTAGAATGCATATTGATGCTAAAACTGGTTGAAACAGGCGAAAGTGCATTTTTTCTCAAAATTCAATGCAGTCCTTCTAGTATTT
>JAKCPB010000781.1:0-102051 GCA_021442155.1 Cymbidium sinense | reverse complement strand
CGGGTTTAGGGTTTAGGGTTTAGGGTTTAATGTTTTTTTTAAATTAAGTAAGCAGATGGTTTATTTAGTTTTCTTAGTTTATTTTTTTATTTATTATATTTTATTTTATTTTTTATTTTTATTTACGTTTATTTTTTATTTTTAGTTATTTTTGTTTCTTTATTTTTTGTTTATTTATTTTTTTTTAGGTTTTTTATTTTTGTTTATTTTTTAGGTTTAGGTTTATGTTTTGGTTTATTTTTTAGTTGAGTTTTATTTTTATTTTAACTTTTAGCTTAACTTTTAGGATTTTATGCTTTAGGGTTTAGGGCTTAGGATTTAGGGTTTACATTTTAGGATTAGGGTTTTGGGTTTTGGGTTTAGTGTTTAGGCTTTAGGACTTAGGGTTTTTATGTTTATTAGGGTTTAGGGTTTAGGGTTTTTGGGTTTTGGGTTTAGGGTTTTGGGTTTTGGGTTTGGGTTTAGGGTTTTAGGGTTTAGGGTTTATGGTTTATGGTTCAGGGTTTAGGGTTTATGGTTTAGGGTTTTGGGTTAAAAAGGGTTTAGGGTTAGGGTTTTTTTAATTTTTTTTAGGGTTTAGGGTTTAGGTTTAGGTTTTAGGTTTAGGGTTCAGGTTTTAGTTTAGGTTTATTTTTAAATTAATTAAACTATTAGGTTTAGGTTTTTTTTAGTTTATTTGATTTATTTATTATTTATTTTATTATATTTGTTATTTTTATTTATGGTTATTTTTTTATTTAGTTTATTTTATTTATTTTAGGTTTATTTATTTTAGTTTAGGTTTTTTAGTTTAGTTTATTTTTAGGTTTAGGTTTAGGTTTATGTTTATTTTTTAGTTTAGTTTTATTTTTATTTTATTTTTTAGGTTTAGGTTTTTTTTTTTATTTTAGGTTTAAGTTTAGGTTCTTATTTTATTTTTTTTAGGTTTAGGTTTTAGGTTATTATTTTAGGTTTATTTTTTGGTTTTATTTTTTAGTTTAGGTTTTGGTTTATTTTTAGTTTGCTTTATTTTATTTAGTTTAGGGTTTAGGTTTAGTGTATTTTAGATTTAGGTTTAGGTTTATTTATTTAGTTTAGTTTATTTAAGTTTAGGTTTATTTTATTTTATTTTATTTTTTGTTTTAGGTTTTATTTTATTTATGTTTAGGTTTAGGTTTTTATTTAGTTTTTATTTTATTTCATTTTAGGTTTATTTTATTTTTATATTTCATTTAGTTTTTATTTTATTTAAGTTTTTTATTTTTAGGTTTATTTTATTTTTTAGTTTAGTTTAGGTTTTTATTTATTTATTTTAGTTTAGTTTTATTTTTTATTTTATTTTATTTTTAGGTTTAGGTTTAGGTTTATGTTTAGGTTATAGTTTTTTTTTTTTTTTTATTTAGGTTTAGGTTTTTTTATTTATTTTATTTTTAGGTTTTATTTAGTTTAGGTTTTTTGGTTTCTAGAGTTTAAAGGTTTAGGATTTAGAGTTTAGGGTTTAGGGTTTAGGGTTTAGGGTTTAAGGTTTGTGGTTTAGGGTTGTACATTTAGGGTTTAGTGTTATGTTATTATTATTATTATTATTATTATTATTATTATTTTTATTTTTAGGGTTTAGGGTTTAGGGTTTAGGTTTTAGCTTTTAAGTTTAGGATTCAGGTTTTAGTTTAGGGTTTAGCATTTTTGTTTTTTTAATAGAGAACAAATTCATATTCAACATTTCTTCTTTTTGATTTCAACAACCAAGTAACACACTATGTTTTCTAAGACACAAGCGATGACATAGATTAAGAATGAGCATGCTTAAAGAAAATCAAAATCCCTAGATAACGAGAACAGTCTCTTCTGCAAAGATAGTTCCAAAAGTAGTAGATCGAATATGCTATTCTTCAGTTTCTCCAGTTCCCATTATAACCACCCAAGGCCTCTCGAGTAGCGGGATCCGCCATCATATCCCTGATCACTCCCTCCACCACCACCATGATTATAACCTCCATCTCTCCTTCCGCCTACATAACCGCCACTGCTCTGACCACCATCTCCATATCCACCAGCACCTCCATATCCTTGACCACCATTGCAATAACTACCACCTCTACCTTTGCATCCACCACCTTCTGCACATTCTTATGGTTTAAGTTTAGGTTTAGGTTTATTAGGTTATTGGGTTTATGTTTATTTTTTAATTTCTTTAGTTACTTTAGGTTTAGGTTTAGGGTTTGGGGTTTAGTGTGTAGGGTTTAGAGTTAGGGTTTAGGGTTTAGGGTTTATGATTTTAGTGTTTATGCTTTTACATTTTAGGGTTTAAGGTTTTGGGTTTAGGGTTTAGGTTTTAGGGGTGTTAGGGTTTAGGGTTTAGGGTTTAGGGTTTTAGGTTTAGTGTTGTAAGTTCAGGGTTTAGAGTTTAGGGTTAGTTTTAGGGTTAAAGGTTTAATGTTTACAGTTTAGTGTTTAGGGTTTAAAATTTAGGGTTTAGGTTTTAAAAAAAATAAGTAAACTGGTAGGTTTAGGTTTATTTAATTTACTGTAGGGTTTAGGGTTTTAGGGTTTATGCATTTAGGGTTTAGGGTTTAGGATTTAGGGTTAGTGTTTTAGGTTTAGGGTTTAGAGTTTATGATTTAGGGTTTTTAGGGTTTAGGGTTTAGGGTTGTAGGTTTAGTGTTGTAGGTTTAATGGTTTATTAGGGTTAGTTTTAGGTTTTAGGGTTTAGCCTTAAGGATTTTCTTATTATTTTTTTTAGGGTTTAGGGTTTAGGGTTTACGATTTAGGTTTTAGGTTTATGGTTCAAGTTTTAGTTTAGTGTTTAGGGTTTTTTTAATAAAGAAAAAATACAGATTCAACATTTCTTCTTTTTGATTTCATCAACCTAGTAACACACCAAGTTTTCTAAGACACAAGTGATGACATAGATAAAAAATGAGCATACATAGAGCAAATCAAGAACCCTAGATAACTAGAATAGTCTCTATCTTAAAGACACAATCCATAAGTAGCATATCAAATCGACCGTTCTTCTGTTTCTCCAGTACCCATCAGAACGACCATAGCCTCTCGAGTAGCGGGATCCACCATCATATCCCTGATCTCTCCCTCCACCACCACTAAGGCTGTAACCTTCATCGCTCCTCCAACCTCTATAACCACCATTAGTCTGACCACCACCTTCATATCCACCCAGCACCTCCAGATCTTGCACCACCACTATGATAACCACCGCCTCCACCTTGCCTCCATGGATCTAGGCAGCACCTTGGCGGTGATGTTCACGCCATCAAGGTTCTACCCATTCTTAGGGTTTAGGTTTAGGTTTAGGTTTATTAGGTTTATGATTTAGGTTTATTTTTAATTTATTTAGTTACTTTAGATTTAAGTTTAGGGTTTAGGGTTTAGGGTATAGGGTTTAAGGTTACGGTTTAGGGTTTAGGGTTTAGGGTTTAGGGTTTATGATTTTAGGATTTAATTTTTTAGCGTTTAGGGTTTAGGGTTTCAATTCAGGGTTTTTTAAGGTTTAGGATTTTGTGTTTAGGGTTAAGGGTTTAGGGTTTAGTGTTTAGGGATTAGGGTTTAGGGTTTAGTGTTTAGGGTTTTTATTAAAACAAATTAAGTAAACCGGTAGTTACATTTATTTAGTTTATTTTTTTCAGTTTATTTCATATTTTTAATTTTATTTGGGCTTATTTTTTATTTTTATTTAATTTAGTTTATTTATTTTAGGTTTATTTATTTTAGTTCGGGTTTTATTTAGTTTATTTTTAGGTTTATGTTTAGGTTTAGGTTTAGGTTTATTTTTTTTAGTTTAGTTTTATTTTTTTTTAGGTTTGCATTTTATTTTTTTTATTTTTAGGTTTTAGGTTTTATTTTATCTTTTTAGGTTTAAGTTTTAGGTTTGTATTTTAGATTTATTTTTAGGTTTTATTTTTTGTTTTAGTTTAGGTTTATTTTTTACTTTATTTTATTTTATTTAGTTTAGAGTTTAGGTTTAGGTTTTATTTATTTTAGTTTAGCTTTTTTTAGTTTAGGTTTAGGTTTATTTTATTTTGTTTATTTTATTTTAGGTTTTTCTTAGTTTAGGGTGTAGTTTTTATTTTTTTTCATTTTAGGTTTTATTTTAGTTTAAGTTTTTATTTTATTTTATTTTTTTATTTAATGTAGGTTTAAGTTTTATTATTTATTTTTTTTAGGTTTTATTTAGCTTAGATTTAGGTTTTTGGTTTTTAGGGTTTAAGGTTTAGGGTTTAGGGTTTATGGATCAAGGTTTAGGGTTTGGGATTTATGATTTTAGATTTACAGTTTAGGGAAGGTTTTAGGGTTTAGGGTTTAGGGTTAGGGTTTTTTTTTGTTTTTTAATTTTATTTAGTTTTTTATTTTTTTAATTAAGTAAACTGATAGGGTTATGTATATTTAATTTATTTAGTTGATTTATTTATTATTTTAGTTTATTTTATTTTTTTACTTTTATTTAGGTTTATCTTCATTTTAATTTAGTTTAGTTTATTTATTTTAGGTTTATTTACTTTAGTATAGATTTTTTATTTTAGTTTATTTTTAGGTTTAGGTTTAGGCTTAGGCTTATTTTTTAGTTTAGTTTATTTTTATATTATTTTTTAGGTTTAGGTTTTATTTTCTTTTAAGTTTAGGTTTAGGTTTTTATTTTATTTTCTTAATTTTAGGTTATAGATTTTTGGTTTATATTTAAGTTTTATATTTTAATTTAGGTTTAGGTTTATTTTTAGTCTATTTTATTTTATTTAGTGTAGGTTTAGTTTTAGGTTTAGTTTATTTTAGGTTTAGATTTACATTTTATTTATTTAATTTTAATTTAGGTTTAAGTTTATTTTATTTTTTATTTTCAGTTTAGGTTTCTTTTAGTTTAGGGTTTAGGTTTTTTATTATTTATTTTTAGGTTTTATTTTTAGGTCTATTTTTTAGGTTTAGGTTTTTATTTAGTTTTAATTTTACTTTATTTTAAGTTTATTATATTTTATTTTATGTTTAGTTCTTCTTTTATTTAGGCTTTTATTTATTTATAGTTAAGTTTAAGTTTTTAATTATTTTTATTTGAATTTTTCTTAGGTTTAAGTTTAGGTTTTAGTTTATGTTTTTATTTTATTTCATTTTAGATTTTTTTTATTTTTTTGGTTTTATTTAATTTAGGTTTAGATTTTGAGGGTTTAGGGTTAGTTTAGGGTTTAGGGTTTAGGGTTTAGTGTTTAGGGTTTGGGGTTTAGGGTTTGGCATTTATGGTTCAGGATTTAGTCTTTATGGTTTAAGGTTGAGGGTACTGGTTTAGAGTTTTAAGATTTAGGGATTAATGTTTAGGGTTTAGCTAGGGTGTAGGTTTTAGCATTTAGGTTTTAGGTTTAGGTTTTTGTTTAGGGTTTAGGGTTTCTAGCTTTTTTTTTAATAGAGAACAAATTTAGATTCAACATTTCTTCCTTTTATTTCATCAAATAAGTAACACATCGAGTTTTGTAAGACACAAGTGACATCATAGATAAAAAATTAGAATGCATATTCACCAACACCTCGGATCCCCACCACGCTCCTCAGCCTCCATTACCACTGCCGACCACCACCTCCATATCCACAAGCACCTTCAGATCTCAACCACCACTGCGTAATCGCCACCTCCACCTTCGCCTCCACAACCAGATCTAGACTTAGCCTAGTTGATGATGTTTCATCAGGTTACGCCCATTCTTAGGTTTAGGTTTATTTTTATTTTATTTAGATACTTCAAGTTTATGTTTAGGTTTGGGGTTTAGGTTTTGGGTTTAGGGTTGTGGGTTTAGGGTTTTTAGGGTTTAGGTTTAGGGTTTAAGGTTTAAGGTTTTTTCAATTAAGTAAACGAAGGTTTTATTTATTTAGCATATTTAGTATATTTTTTATTTATTTTAATTTACTTTATTTCTTATTTTTATTTAGGTTTATTTTTGTATTTAGTTTAGTTTATTTATTTTAAGTTCATTTATTTTAGTTTAGGTTTTTTTTTGAGTTAATTTTTTAGGTTTAGGTTGGTTTATTTTTTTAGTTTAGTTTTATTTTTATTATATTTAGGTTTAGGTTTAGGGTTTTATTTTATTTTATTTTTTTTGGTTTAGGTTTTAGGTTTTTATTTTAGGTTTTTTTTAGGTTTTACTTTTCAGTTTAGGTTTTAGTTTAGGTTTATTTATTTTATTTTAGTTTAGTTTAATTTAGGTTTAGGTTTATTTTATTTTGTTTATTTTAATTTTATTTAAGGTTTAAATTTTTTTTAGTTTAGGGTTTTAGTTTTATTTTACATTTATTTTTAGGTTTACTTTTTTAGGTTTTGGTTTTGATTAAGTCTTTATTTTAGTTTGTTTTTTATTTATTTTATTTTTATTTTACGTTTTATTTTTGTTTTATTTAGGTTTTTTATTCTTAGGATTATTTATTTTTTAATTTAGTTCAGATTTTTATTTGTTTTATTTTAGTTTATTTTTAATTTATTTTGTTTTTATGTTTAGGTTTTAGTTTTAGTTTAGGTTTTTTAATTTTTTAATTTTATTTATGTTTAGGTTTATTTGTTTATTTTATTTTATTTTTTTATTTAGTTCAGGTTTATGTTTTTAGCTTTTTAGGGTTTATGGTTTAGGGTTTAGGCTTTTAGGGTTTAGGGTTTTATGTTTAAGGTTCAGTGTTAGGGTTTAATGTTTATAGATTAGGATTTAGTGTTTAGACTTTAGGGTTAGCTTAGGGTTTAGGGTTAATTTATGGTTTAGGATTTAGGCTTTAGGGTTTATGCTTTAAGGTTTAGGGTTTTTGGGGTTTAGGGTTTAGGGTTTAGGGTTTAGGATTTTTAAGGTTTAGGGTTTAGGGTTAGTTTAAAGTTTAAGGTTTATGGTTTTAAGGTTTAGGGTAGGTTTAGGGTTTAAGGTTAGGGTTAGGTTTTAGGGTTTAGGGTTTACGATTGATGGTTTTGGTTAGGGTTTAGGATTTAGGATTGAAGGTTTAAGGTTGTAGGTTTAGGGTTAGTTTTAGGGTTTAGGGTTTAGAGTTTTTTTAAAAAAAATTAAGTAGGCTAGTAGGTTTAGGTTTATTTAGTTTATTTAGTTTATTTTTTTATTTATTTTAGATTATTTTTATTTTTATTTAGTTTAGTTTATTTATTTTAGGTTTATTTATTTTAGTTTAGGTATTTAATTTTAGTTTATTTTTTAGGTTTAGGTTTAGGTCTATGTTTATTTTTTAGTTTAGCTTTAGTTTTTATTTTATTTTTGAGGTTTATGCTTTATTTTTCTTTTTTTAGGTTTAGGTTTAAGTTTTTGTTTTTTTTTTTTTAGGTTTTTTATTTTAGGTTTTATTTTATGTATATTTTAGGTTTTATTTATTAGTTTAGGTTTAAGTTTATTTTTAATTTAACTTTTTTTATTTAGTTTAGGGTTTACGATTAGTTTATATTAGTTTTAGGTTTAGGTCTTATTTATTTTAGTTTGGGTTTAGGTTTTATGTATATTTTTAGGTTTTTTATAGCTTAGGTTTAGGTTTATTTTATTTTGTTTATTTTAGTTTTATTTTAGGTTTAGGTTTTTTTTGTTTAGGGTTTAGGTTTTATTTTTTATTTCTTTTGAGGTATTATTTTTGTGTTTATTTTTTCAGGTTAGGTTTTTATTTTATTTTACTTTAGGTTTATTTATTTTTAATTTAAGTTTTTTTTATTATATTTATGTTTTTTATTCATAGGTTTATTTTATTTTTTAGTTTAGTTTAGGTTTTATTTATTTTATTTTAGTTTTTTTAATTTTTTTTTTATTTTATTTTAGGTTTAGGTTTAAGGTTTGGGTTTAGTTTTAGTTTTTATTTTTATTTTATTTTAGTTTGTTTTATATTATTTTATTTTTATTTATGTTTTTTTATTTATTTATTTCTTAGGTTTTATTTAGTTTAGGTTTATGTTTTTAGCTTTTTAGGGTTTAAGATTTAGGGTTTTGTGTTAGTTTAGGGTTTAGAGTTTAGTGTTTTTTATTTTATTTATGGTTTACGGTTTATGGTTTGGGATTTAGGTTTTATGTTTAGGGTTTAAAGTTTTTGGTTTTTTATTTTTAATAGAAATAAATTAAGAATCATCATTTCTTCTTTTTGATTTCATTAACCATGTAACACACCAAGTTTTCTAAGACACAAGAAATGACATAAATAAAAAATGAGCACGCATATAGTAAATCAAAAACCCTAGATAACTAGAACCTTCTCTAATTTAAAGAAATATTTCCATAAGCAACAGAATGGATCAGTCGTTCTACAGTTTCTCTAGTTCCCATCAAAACCACCTTGGTCTCTTGAGTAGCGGGATCCACCATCATATCACTGATCTCTCCCTCCGCCATAACCACACTTGTAACGTTCATCACTTTTTTGCTCGACCACCACCTCCATCCACCCACTTATGATAAGCGCCACCTAGGTGAGCAGTTGTGGTGATGTTCTGTCAGGTTGTGCCCATTCTTAGGGTTTAGGATTTGGTTTAGTTTTATTTGGTTTTAGTGTTTAGGTTTATTTTTTAATTTATATACTTATCTTAGGTTTAGGGTTAGGGTTTACGGTTTAGGGTTAGGGTTTAGGGTTTGGGGTTTAGGGTTTAGGGTTTAGGGTTTAATGTTTAAGGGTTTAGGGTTTATTCTTTTAGGGTTTAGGATTTAGGGTTTACGGTTATGGTTAAGGGTTTAGGGTTTAAGGTTTTTAGGGTGTAGGCTCTAGGGTTTAGAGTTTAAGGTTTATGATTTATGGTTTAAGGTTTTGTATTTTTTTAATTAAGTAATTCAATAGGTTTAGGTTTAATTAGATTATTTAGTTTATTTATTTTAGTTTATTTTAATTTTTAATTTTATTAAGTGTTATTTTTTATTATTATTTCATTTCATTTATTTATTTTAGGTTTTTTTATTTTTGTTTATTTTTTTGGTTTAGGTTTAGGATTATGTTTATTTTTTAGTTTAGTTTTATTTTTATTTTATTCTTCAACTTTAGGTTTTATTTTTTATTTTTAAGTTTAGTTTAAGTTTATGGTTTTTTTTTAGGTTTATGTTTTAGGTTTTTTTTTAGTTTAGGCTTAGGTTTATATTTAGTTTATTTTTATTTAATTTAGTTTAGGTTTAGGTTTAGGTTTAGTTTATTTTAGGTTTAGGTTTAGGTTTTTTCTTCTTTTTTTTTTGGTTTTTTATTCTCAGGTTTATTTCTTTTTTAGTTTTAGGTTTTTAATTAGTTTACTTTAGTTTATTTTGATTTGTTTATTTTTTTTTAAGGTTTAGGTTTTTATTTTATTTTTTTATTTTATTTAGTTTAGGTTATCTTATATTTTTTAGGTTTTATTTCATTTAGGTTTTAGGTTAGTTTAGGGTTTAGGTTTTGGGGTTTAGGTTTTAGGTTTAGGTTTAAGTTTAGGGTTTAGGTTTAGCTTTAGGGTTTAGGGTTTAGGGTTTAGGGTTTAGTGTTTAAGGTTTATCATTTTAGGGTTTAGGGTTAGGGTTTTGTGTTTTTATTTTAAAATTTTTTAAATTAAGTAAATCAGTATGTTTAGGTTTCTTTAGTCTATTTTTTATTTACTTTAATTTGTTTTATTTTTTATTTTTATTTATGTTTAGTTTTTTACTTTTTATTATGTTTGTTTATTTATTTTATGTTTATTTATTTTAGTTTATGTTTTTATTTTACTTTATTTTTTAGATTTAGGTATTGGTTTATGTTTAACTTTTAATCAACTTTTATTTTTAATTTTATTTTTTTTAAGGTTTGGTTTTTATTTTTTATTTTTAGATTTAGGTTTATGTTTTATTTTATTTATTTAGGTCTAGGTTTTAGGTTTTTATTTTAGGCTTATTTTTTTGTTTTATTTTTTTAGTTTAGGTTTATGTTAACTTTAGTTTATTTTATTTTTTTATATGAGGTTTAGGTCTATGTTTAGTTTATTTTAGTATAGGTTTGGGTTAATTTTATTTTGTTTATTTTTATTTTTATTTTAGGTTTATTTTTTCTTAGTTTATGGTTTAGGTTTTACTTTTTATTTATTATTAGGTTTAATTTTTAAGATTAGGTTTTATTTAGTTTTTTTTATTTTATATTAGGTTTATTTGAGGTTTATTTTATTTTTATTTTCGATATTATTTTTATTTTATTTTGGGTTTTTATTTGTAAGTTTAATTTTTTATTTAGTTTAGGTTTTTCTTTATTATATTTTAGCTTATTTTTATTAGTTTATTTTATTTAATTTTTAGGTTTAGGTTTAGGTTTTAATTTTGGTTTTTTTTTTATTTTATTTTTTATTTTATTTAACCTTAGGTTTATTTATTTATTTTATTTTTAGGTTTTATTTAGTTTAGGTTTGGGTTTTTAAGTTTTTAGGGTTTAGGGTTTTGGGTTTAGGGTTTAGTGTTTAGGGTTTTGGGTTTTGGGTTTAGGGGTGTAGGTTTTAGGGTTTAGGGATTAGGGTTTATGGTTTGGGGTTTAAGGTTTAAGTTTTTAGGGTTTATGATTAAGGTTTAGGGTTTACAGTTTAGGGTTTTAGGGTTTAGGGTTTAGGGTTTAGGGTTTACGATTTATGGTTTAGCATTTAGGGTTTAAGGTTATAGGTTTTAGGGTTTATGGTTTAGGTTTTAGGGTTTAGGTTTTAAGGTTTTAGAGTTTAGGGTTTTAGTTTAAGGTTAGGGTTTAGGGATTTAGGGTTTTTATTGAGTTTTCTTTGGTTTTAGGGTTTTGGGTTTAGGGTTTAGAATTTTTTAGGGTTTATGGTTTAGGGTTTGGGATTTAGTGTATAAGGTTGTTGGTTTAGGGTTTGGGATTTAGGCTTTAAGGTTTAGGATTTATGATTTATGTTTTTTTAAAAAAAAATTAAATAAACCTATAGGTTTAGATTTATTTAGTTTAATTTTTATTTATTTTAGTTTATTTTTTTAATTTTTATTTGAGTTTATTTTTTTTATTTTTATTTAGTTTAGTTTATTTATTTTAGGTTTATTTAATTTTATTTTAGTTTTTTTTAGACTTAGGTTTAGGCTTAAGTTTATTATTTAATTGAGTTTTTTTATTTTATTAATAAGGTATAGGTTTTATTTTTTATTTTTTAGGTTTAGGTTTAGGTTTTTATTTTACTTTTTTAGGTTTATGTTGTAGAATTTTATTTTAGGTTTTCTTTTAGGTTTTATTTTTAAGTTTAGGTTTAGGTTTATTTTTAGTTTATTTTATTTTATTTAGTTTAGGTTTTATTTATTTTAGTTTAAGTTTTGGTTTATTTTATTTTGTTTATTTTATTTTAACTTTAGATTTATGTTTTTATTTTATTTAGGTTTTTAATTTTTATGTTTGTTCTTCTTTTAGTTTACTTTAGGTTTTTATCTATTTTATTTTAGTTTAGGTTTTTATTAGTTTATTTTTTTGTTTTTAGGTTTAAGTTTAATTTTTAGTTTAGGTTTTTATTATGTTTTATTTTTATATTTTATTTAAGTTTAGGTTTTTTTTTATATTTTTATAGGTTTTATTTAATTTAGATTTAGGTTTTTAGGTTTTTAGGGTTTAGGGTTTACTGTTTAGGGTTTTAGGGTTTAGGTTTTTACGATTTAGAGTTTAGGGTTTAGGTTTTAGGCTTTAAGGTTTAGGGTTTTTAGTGTTTAGGGTTTAGGGTTTAGGGTTCAAAGTTAGCATAGGGTTTAGGCTTTTTTTCTATTAAATTAAGTAAACTAGTTGGTTTAGGTTTATTTAGTTTATTTCATATTTATTTTAGTTGATTATATTTTTTATTTTTACTTATGTTTATTTTTATTTTATTATATTTAGGTTTATTTTATTATTTTTTTAGGTTTAGTTTTTATTTATTATATTTTAGTTTATTTTAATTATTTTATTTTATTTTATTTTTAGGTTTATGTTTCGGTTTTTATTATTTTTATTTTTTAAAGTTTAAGTTTTTTATTTATTTTACTTTATTTTTGGTTTTATTTAGTTTAAGTTTAGGTTTAGGTTTTAGGTTTAGGGTTTAGGAAGGTTTAGGTTGTAGGTTTTAGGGTTTAGGTTTTAGATTTAGGGTTTAGGGTTTAGGATTACTTTTAGGGTTTAGGTTTAGGGTTTAGTTTAGGGTTTAGGTTTAAGGTTTAGGTTTAGGGTTTAGGTTTAGGGTTTAGGATTTTAGGGTTTAGGTTTAGGGTTTAGGGTTAGGTTTAGGGTTTAGGGGTTTAGGTTTATTTAGGCTTTAGGTTTAGGTTTAGGTTTTAGGGTTTATGGTTTAGAGTTTTGGGTTTAGGGTTATAGGTTTAGGGTTTAGGGTTTAGGTTTTAAGTTTTATGGTTTATGGTTTTTTTTAAAATTAAGTAAACTGGTAGGTTTAGGTTTATTTAGTTAATTTTTTATTTATTTTAGTTTATTTTATTTTTTTATGTTTATTTTTATTTTTATTTAGTTTATTTTATTTATTTTAGGTTTATTTATTTTTGTTTAGGTTTCTTATTTTAGTTTATTTTTTAGGTTTAGGTTTAAAGTATGTTTATTTTGTGGTTGAGTTTTATTTTATTTTATTTTATTTTTTAGGTTTAGGTTATAGGTTTTTTATTTAAGTTTATTTTAGGTTTTATTTTTTTGTTTTGGTTTAGTTTTAATATTAGTTTATTTTATTTTATTTAGGTTTTTATCCTTAGGCTTTTTTTTAATGTTTAGGGTTTAGGGTTATTTATTTAGGAATTTTATTTTTAGGTTAGTTTACATCTATTTTATTTTTTAGTGTTTTTTATTTTTAGATTTTTAGGGTTAAGAGTTTTAGGGATTAAGTTTTTAGGGTTTAGGGTTTTAGGGTTTATGTTTTTAGGGTTTAGGGTTTTATGGTTTATGTTTTTAGGGTTTAGGGTTTAGGGTTAGGATTTAGGGTTTAGAGTTTAGTGCTTAGGCTTTAGCATTTAGGGTTTTTATGGTTTCTGGTTTAGGGATTAGGGTTAGCATAGGGTTTAGGGATTTTTTTTTTAATTGAGTAAACCGATAAGTTTAAGTTTATTTAGTTTATTTAGTTCATTTTTTATTTATTTTCATTTAATTTAATTACCATTTTTATTTATGTTTATTATTTTATTTTATTTTATTTAGGTTTTAATTTTTATGTTTATTTTATTTTTAGTTTAGGTTAGGTTTTATTTATTTTATTTTATTTTTTTTATTTTATTTTTAAGTTTAGGTTTAAGTTTTATTTATTTATTTTATTTCAAGGTTTTATTTAGTTTCGGTTTAGGTTTTTTTATTTATTTTATTTTTAGGTTTTATTTAGTTTAGGTTTAGGTTTTTAGGTTTTTAGGGTTTAGGGTTTAGGGTTTAGGGTTTAGGGTTTGGGTTTTATGGTTTTGGATTTAGGGTTTTAGGTTTTAGGGTTTAGGTAATAGGGTTTAGGGTTTACGATTTAGGGTTTAAGGTTTAGGTTTTAAGTTTTTTAGCTTAGGATTTATGGTTTAGGGTTTAGGGTTTAAGGTTTAAGTTTTAAGTTTAGGTTTCAAGTTTTAGTTGAAGGTTTAGGGTTTTTAGTTTTTTTTAAACAAAGAACAAATTCATATTCAACATTTTTTCTTTTTGATTTCGTCATCCAAGTAACACACCAAGTTTTTTTAAGACACTGGCGAAGATCCAAAAAATGACGCTGAGAAAATCAAAACAGAAACTAGAACCATATCATAACACAATTTCATAGAAGATTGGATCGAAGGTTCTTGGTTTCCTAGTTCCCATCAGAACCACCCCGACCACTCAAGTAGCGGGATCCGCCTTCATATCCCTGATCTCTCTCCCTTGACCACCAGATGTAACCTCACGAGTTCCATAACCACCATTGCTGACCACCATCATATACCTCAGATCCCCACCACCACTTTGCCACCCTGCCTCCACCCAGATCTAGAATAAGCGGTTGTGGTGATGTTCACATAAAGGTTTTCCCATTCTTAGGGTTTAGGTTTAGGTATTTTAGGTTTTAGGGTTTAGGTTTATTTTTAATTTATTTATTTTTTAGGTTTAGGGTTTGGGTTTTTTTGGTTTAGGTTTGGGGTTAGGTTTAGGGTTTAGGGTTAAGGGTTAAGGGTTTGGTTTAGGGCATAGGGTTTTAGGGTTTATAAGGGTTTAGGTTTGATTAGGGTTTAGGGATGGTTTAGTGTTTTCAATGGTTTAGGGTTTAGGGTTGTAGGTTTAGGTTAGGGTTTAGGATATATGGTTTATGGTGTCTTTTAAATTAAGTAGAGCAGGTTTAAGTTTATTTATTTCTATTTTAGTTTACTTTATTTTATATTTTTTTAAGTTTATTTTTTTAATTTAGCTTATTTATTTTTAGTTTATTTCTTTTAGTTTAGGTTTTTTATTTTAGTTTATTTATTAGGTTTAGGTTTAAGTTTAGTTTTATATTTTAGTTGAGTTTTATTTTTATTTTATTTTTAAGGTTTAGGTTTTATTTTTTATTTTTTGGTTTATGTTTTGGTTTTTATTTTATTTTTTTAGGTTAGGTTTTAGGTTTTTATTTTAGGTTTATTTTTACATTTTCTTTTTTAGTTTCATTTTAAGTTTATTCAAAGTTTATTTTATTTTATTTAGTTTAGGTTTAAGTTTAGGTTTTATTTATTTTAGTTTAATTTATTTTAGTTTAAGTTTAGGTTTATTTTATTTTGTTTATTTTATTTTATTTGGGTTTAAGTTTTTTTTAATTTTGGGTTTAGGTTTATTTTTCTTTATTTTTAGGTTCATTTTTTAGGCTTAGGTTTTTTATTTAGTTTTATTTTATTATATTTTAGTTTATTTTATTTTATTTTACTTAGTTTTATTTTATTTAGGTTTTTTATTCTTTAGTTTAATTTATTTTTTAGTTTAGTTTAGGATTTCATTTATTTTATTCTAGATTATTTTTTATTTTTTATTTAATTTTATTTTATTTTTAGGTTTAGGTTTAGGTTTTAATTTATATTTTTATTTTATTGTACTTTTTTTATTTTGGTTTAAGTTTATTTATTTATTTTATTTTTAGGTTTTAATTAGTTTAGGGTTTTAAGCTTTTTATGGTTTAGGGTTTATGGTTTAGTGTTAGTTTAGGGTTAAGGTTTAGGGTTTGGGGTTTAGGGTTTAGGGTTTAGGGGTTTTTTGGTTTAGGGTTTAGGGTTTGGGTTTTAGGTTTATGGTTCAGGTTTTAGTTTAGGGTTTAATGTTTTTGGTTTTAAAGAAACAAATAAAATCATCATTTATTCTATTGATTTCATCTACCAAGTAACACACTAATTTTCTATGACACAAACGATGACATGGATAAAAAATGAGCATCCATAAAGCAAATAAAACCAAGATAACTAGAACCTCTATGAAAAGTTCCATAAGAACTAGATCGGTCGACCATTCTTGATTTGTCCAATTCCATCGAACCACCCTTTTAGTAGCGGGATCCACCATCACCCCAATCTCTCTCTAACAGAGGTAACCTCACTCTTCCAAGACATAACCACTGCTCCAACCACCACCTCCATGTCCACCAGCACCTCAAGATTCCCCACCAGCACCGTGATAACCGCCACCACCACCTTCGCCTCCATCGCCAGATCAAGATTAAGCATGGCTGAAGGTGTTGTTCCTAGGGTTTAGGTTTAGGTTTAGGTTGATTAAGTTTTAGGGTTTAGGTTTATCTTTTAATTTATTTTGTTACTTTAGGTTTAGGTTTAGGGTTTGGGGTTTAGGGTGATGGTTTATGGTTTAGGGTTTAGGGTTTAGAGTTTTGGGTTTAAGCATTGAGTTTAGGATTTAGGGTTTAGGGTTAGGGTTTAAACTTTAGGGTTTAAGGTTTTAGGGTTTAGGGTTTAGGGTTTAGGATTTAGAGTTTAGTATTATTTTTTTAATTATGTAAATTGCCGGGTTTAAGTTTAATTAGTTTATTTTTATTTATTTTACTTTATTTTTTATTTTATTTTGGTTTATTTTTTTATTGTTATTTCATTTCATTTACTTTTTAGGTTTATTTATTTTAGATTAGGTTTTTTATTTTAGTTTCTTTTTATTTTTGTTTTGGATTATGTTTATTTTTTATTTTAGTTTTACTTTATATATTATTTTTAGGTTTAGGTTTTATTTTTTTATTTTAGGTTTAGGTTTAGGTTTTATTTTATTTTTTTGGGTTTAGGTTTTAGGTTTTATTTTAAGTTTATTTTATGTTTTATTATTTATTTTATATTCAGTTTATTTTTAGTTGATTTTATTTTATTTAGTTTAGGTTTAGGTTTAAGTTTAGGTTTTATTTAATTTAGTTTATTTTATTTTACTTTAGGTTTATGTTTATTTAATTTTATTTATTTTATTTTTATTTTTGGTTTAGTTTTTTTTGTTTGGGTTTTTGGTTTTCTTTAATAGTGAACAAATTCAAATTCAAGATTTATTCTTTTCAATTTCATCAACCAAGTAACACACCATGTTTTTTAAGTCATAAGGACATAGATCAAAAATTAGGCTTACGAAAGCAAAAAAAATAACTAGAACCATATGTACTATAAAGGCAGTTCCATAAGCGATTGGATCGATCATTATTTTCTAGTTTATGAACCATCCTAATCTCTTGGATACATCATCATATCCTTGATCTCTACCTCTAAAAATTTGCTAAATCCAGATGTTTTGAAATCTAAAAGGAGTGGGGTTTTTTAGTCTATTAGAATTATTTTAATAGAAACCAGAAGAGGAGCATGATCTGACAAGGTTCTACTTAAATGGTCAACATAAGTAATAGGCCATTGAGTAATCCAATGAGTATTAAAAAGAAATTGGTCCAACCTTTACTAAAGTATGGAGTTTGCTGAGTATAATTAGAGCTCTTAAATCCAATATCAATCAAATTACAATCAAGGATCATGTTGGAGAAATCTTCCTTGGAATGAATATTAAGAGAGCAACCACCACTTCGTGCAAAAGAGAATAAAATGGTGTTGAAATCACCACCAACTAACCAAGGTTTATTGATAGAGGTAGCAAAATTCCTTAAATTATCCCAAAGAAGATTTCTACTAGTTCTATAACAAGATGCATAAACAAAAGAGCCTAGAACACAATAATCACCATAAGAGATTTGAGCATTGATAACTTGATGAAAGTCATCAAGAATAGAGTCCTCAACAAAATTATACCAAAAACACAAAATCTTATTACTAACATGAGAGAAAAATTTATTGAAATTGATCATTCTAGCAATACGGTTAATTTTATTAGCTTGATTAAGAGGCTTTATAATAATAAAAAGAGAAATATTATGAATGTGAAAAATATTTCTAGTATGATTACGAATAGAGATGGTACTGATCCCTCTAACATTACAAAATAAGAAAATTAAACATACGGAAAAAAGGGGGGGTTTAAGCAAAGGTTAATTAAGATAGGAGTGAGAGGCCACAGCAAATCTAGTCTTTTTAGACAATTTGGGAGGGAAATTATTAACATTTCTTTTTTACCATGATAAGTTTGGAAGCCATTTTCTTTTCCCCTAGAGTTATCATCCTAGTAAGATTTAGTAACATTGGTCATAAATTTAGGAAAATTCTCCAAGTGTTTGGGGGAGTTCACCTTCTTCCAAATCCATATTTAGTTGAAATGTAAGATTAACATGATCATCAAGATTAGAAATGAGAGATATTGATGATTTAGAACTATTTAAAGCACAAGTAGTAAAATCTGGATTAGAAATGTTTTGAGCATGCTCAACATCATTTAAATCCTCTTTAAAAGCTTCATTTTCATTGATCAAAGCTGGTATAGATGCAGAAATAGAATTAGAGGAAATAGAATAGTCTTCTAATAACTTGCAGAATTTATTATTCTCTGTATTAGAATTCAAATTCAAAGAAGGAATAAGTGGTAAATCATCCTTCCCATTTTGAATATCGGTCAAATCCCTACCAACATTAGAAGCTTAAACATGTTCAACAAGATTAACCCTGATATCCAAGGAATCAACCTCAATAATAGCCTTCATACAATCCTTAGGATTTGAGGCCAATTTCTGAACATAAGTAAGAATCGGCTTATAGGTAGAGACAACATTTTCCTTAGGAGGAATTCATTTTTTTAAGTGGGGATGGAGAATAAAACATTTTGAACTATCATGACCGTGCATTTTACAGTGGGAACAAAAAACTGGAACGTTCTCCAATTCAACCTTTTGAAAATACTTATAATTTTTAGAGCCAATCCAAACTTCCTTAGGGTATTTTTTTTAGTTATGTCTAATTCCACGAGGATCTGAGCCATGGAAGGGAAAAATCACTCTACAGTCGCTTGGTCGAGTTATAAAGGCTGACCAAGTAAAGCCCCAACAGTAAAAAGCACATGATGGGTAACAAAATAAATGTGCATATTAGAAGAGATAACCACGAGGATAATAGGAGATTCCTCTAAATGTCAAAAAGTGACTTAGAAACACTTTTGACAATTAAAGATGAAATAAGAATGACATGATAAAACACATGAATAATCAGATCAAAGTTGAATCAAGATATGACGATGGTCAATAAGACCAATTATAAGGTACCCGTAAGTTTGAGATTACAGAAAAAAGAATGGATCTTACAAAAATTTGGACGATACAAAGCAAATTTACCAACAAGAGAAAATTCAAAGGGTTTTATCAACTTTTCAACATCCACATCAGAGCACATTATAGTTGGCAAACCTCTAAAAGATGTCAAAATGAGATTAACCAAATCAACATAGGGAGAAATCTTACCTGAGAGCACTACCTTAAAAGATTTAGTTGAAGATGCAGCATTAGGGCTACCAATCCACAAAATGTCAGATGCCCTAGCTAAAACATCCATATCTTTAGGTGGAACCCAATGAATCGAACTCACTGTAGCCATGGTCAATGACAAAACATCACACAAACAACCAGTTGTCATTCAAGCCTTTGAAGTTAGTTGAAATCAAAGCCAAAGCCACAGAAATCCCCAGTCGGAGGTGAGCCACCAAGAGGGATTCAAAAATTGCAAGAGAATGAGAGAGCGCTTGGGGAGGAGGGTTCTTGTTTAGGGTTGTAGGTTTTGGGTTTAGGGTTTTTTTCCTTAATTTTTATTTTTATTTTCATTTTTTTAAAATGAAGTAAACTAGTAGGTTTAGGTTTAGGTTTATTTATTTTATTTTTTTTGGTTATTTTAGGTTTAGGTTTTTTTTTAAGTTTAGGCTTTAGCTTTTATTTTTATTTTTTTTAGGTTTACTTTTTTGGTTTATGATTTTATTTAGTTTTTATTTTATATACTTTTAGGTTTATTTCATTTTTTTTACTTTTAGTTTATATTTTATTTAGGTTTTTTATTTTTAGGTTTATTTTATTTTTCAGTTTAGTTTATGTTTTTATTTATTTTATTTTAGTTTAGTTTTAATTTAATTTTATTTAATTTTATTTTTTTATTTTTTTTAGGTTTAGCTTTTTTTATTTATTTTTTATTTTTTTAGGTTTAGGTTTTTAGTGTTTAGGATTTTGGGTTTTGGGTTTTGGGGTTACAGTTTTGGGTTATAAGTTTTAGGGTTTAGACTTTAGGGTTAGGGTTTAGCATTTAGGGTTTAGAGTTTAGGCTTTTTAGTATTTAGAGTTTACGGTTCAAGGTTTAAGGTTAGGGTTTTGGGTTTTGGGTTTTGGGTTTTAGGTTTTGGGTTTAGGGTTTTAGGGTTTAAGGTTTAGGGTTTAGGGTTTATGATTTAGGGTTACAGTTTTTTTTTTCTTTTATGGATTTAGGGTTTAGGGTTTAGGTTTTAGGTTTAGGGTTCAAGTTTTTATTTAGGTTTATTTTTAAAATAAGTAAACTTGTAGGTTTAGGTTTTTTTTTAGTTTATTTTTAGGGTTTAGGGTTTTGGGTTAGCTTAGGGTTTAGGTTTATTTAGTTTATTTTTAATTTATTTAGCTTATTTTATTTTTAATTTTTTTAGTTTAGTTTATTTATTTTAGGTTTTTATATTTTAATTTAGGTTATTTATTTTAATTTATTTTTAGGATTAGGTTTATTTTTAGTTTAGTTATTTTATTTTTTTTTAGGTTTAAGTTTTATTTTTTATTTTAGCTTTAGGTGTTTATTTTATATTTTATTTTTTAGGTTTTATTTTAGGTTTATTTTAGGTTTTATTTTTTTAGTTTAGGTTTAGGTTTATTTTTAATTTATATTAATTTATGTAGTTTAGGTTTGGTTTATTTTAGGTTTAGCCTTAGGTTTTATTTATTTTAGTTAAGGTTTATTTTATTTTATTTATTTTATTTTTATTTTTATTTTTGGTTTTAGTTTAATTTTATTTTATTTATTTATTTATTTTATTTAAGTTTAGGTTTGTTTATTTATTTATTTTTTAGGTTTTATTTAGTTTAGGTTTAGGTTTTTAGGATTTTAGGGTTTAGTGTTTAGGGTTAGAGTTTAGGGTTTAGGGTTTAGGGTTTAGTGTTTATGCTTTAGGGTTTTTAGTTTTTATGGTTTACGGTATTGGCAACCATTCATGGATTACCTAAATAAAGGAAAACTTCCTCAAGAGTAGTTCCAAGCCTATCATATAAAGTAGAGAACACTTTCCTATACTGTTGTGGATGGTGTCTTGTGCCGACGGTCTTTCGATCATATGTGGTTACATTGTCTAGACAAGCAAGAAGCCCATAAGATCGTGATTGAGGTACACTCAGGATAATCTGGAGATGACCAATCCGATCCGAAGATGAAAGCCAAGATTAAGAGACTAGGATACCACTGGCCATCGATGATCAAAGATTGCATGGATACGGCTAGGCAATGCCACCAATGTCAAATACATCGTGTGATCCTACACAAACCACCCAACATTCTACATCCTACATTGGCCTCATGGCCATTCAAATATTGGGGTACCGACATAGTGGGTTCAATTGATCCACTTTCTTTCATGGGTCATCGGTTCATCTTAGCTACTACTGACTATTTCTCCAAATGGGTAAAGGTGATTTTGCTCAAAGAGGTCACAGCTGATCATGTGCTCCAATTTTTTAATACCATATTGTGTATAGGTTCGTAGTGCCTCGATGAATTATATCTGATAATGGTACTGCATTCAAGAGCACCGAGAATAACAACTTTGCCTAGAGACACAGCATAGATTAGAGATATTCTACCATCAACTACCAGAGGGAAAATGGCTTAGCAGAATCCTTCAATAAAACTCTCATCCAAATACTAAAGAAGACACTCGGCAACAATAAGCGATAGTGGCATGAGAAGATAGTAGAAGCCTTGTGGGCCTACCGCACCACATATAGAACTCCAACTTAGTGTATGGGTGAAGGCTTCTAACATTAGAAGTCTAACTCCCATCTCTAAGGATAGCTATGGGTAGCAAGATCACAGTAGAGTAGAATGCCAGGTTAGGGTTAGAAGAGCTTGAAGGTTTGGAGGAGAGATGCTTGTGGGCTTGTCAAAACCTCGAGTTGTACAAAGAAAAAAATGATTCAAGATCACAACAAGTTGGTCCATTCTAGAGCTTAATTAAGTTCTAAAGAGATTGATCGTTGCCCATCGTAAGATGGGAGGCAAGTTTGAACTGACACGGGAAGGCCCTTTTTCCATAGAGAAGGCCTACCAAGGAGGGTATTATCATTATTAATCAAAGGGAGTGTGCTTCCAATCAATGGGCTCTACTTAAATAAATAATATAAATCATGTTTTAAAATTATTATCATCAATAAAAATTCCAATTCAAATTCAATCTCTTCCATGTTGAAAGTATTCTTGTTTGTGAATCTACCATGATGTGTTTGAGATAGGTGTAAGGAACCCGAGAAACATCTTATCCTTCATTAACACATGACAAACTCAAACTACACACAAACATATATAAACAAAAACATATCTTTTATCTCAGGCTACTCTGAGTTGAGATAACACTTCTAGTGGCACTCACTCAGTAGCTGCTCTAGGTTCGACGTGCTACCACCTTTGGTGTGTTACCCTAGTGGTCTACTTGCTATGGAGGATGTAAGTCTGCTACGCTTTCCTTCCTTACTTGGCCAGTGCACACAGATGAGCACCTTGTTAGTATGGTAGGCATTACTATATGGCCGGTAGGCTACCTCATGTTGGCTTTGTTTAAGAGGATGTGAGTTTACTATGATTTCTTCTTCGATCAACCTTTATACACTAACTAGGATGAGTATATTTGAGGTTTAGGATAAGTACCCTAGCATCTCCTTCCCTCCTAAGGTTTACAGTAAGTCCTTGCTCGGGGCTCCCCGTTTAGTAGTCTCTCTATGTCAGATAGCATGTGTCCTGCCAATGACAGACTATTCTGATGATCAATTCTGCTTGGAAAGTTGTAAGCCTACATGCTTTCTTTTTAGATTAATCATTGCACACCGACGGGTACTTTTGGTTGGTTTATTCTCACTATGCTGATAGATACACCACTCAAGCTACTGGATACACCTTAGGTTGGTTGGTTCTTGCACCTTAGGATACCTCAGTCATGGTAGATGTAAGTCTCCTACGCATTCTCCTTTAGTTGGCAACCGTACACCTATAGGCTTTCTTTTTCAAGGCTCAAGATAATGCCCCTATTAGTACTTCCCCTATCGGCACTATATTTGGGTTACATCCTTTGTGAAAACATTTAGACACTACCTAGGTTACTATCGGATTGGATAGTTCCCCTTTCCTAGTAACCACCCTGTTGTTGGAGAAATTGTCCTATGGATGTGCAGATTCTCCCTTGGTCTAATAAATCTGAGATAGGTCAAAATCAACATAGCCCCTTCTCAGTGTGGTCCCATATAAAAATATAAACAGAATAGATATATATATTCACTTGTCGATTAGGAGGACACCCCTAGCGATACCTTTTCCCAAGTAGGTATTCTATCTTTAGGACAGTGTCAGAAAAACACCCTATAGGAATCGCTTAACTATGCTTGAGTTGATATAAGTCCTCAGTGGGCATTCACTCAGTAGTCGCACCTAAGTCGAGTTTGATTTATTGTGCTACTAACAAGTCACCCCAATGGTTGTTCCTTACTTTAGAAGATGTAAGTCTATAATGTCTTCTTACTAATGGTCATTGCACATAAAAAAAAGGCTTAAGTTGGCTAGCTACATGGCTAGTAGACTATCCCTTTGGATTTGTAATAGATAGAATAAATTTGATAAAGCCCCTTCTTGGGCCCATGCATGGTATCAAATTTGATTGAGTTCAGATCCCAACGGATATGTCATCAATTCAAAATCAAACTAAACCAAACAAACCATATCAAATCATATAAAATTAAAATAAAATTAATTATGACTACTTTTGAGTTGACATAAGTCCCCAATGACTTTCACTCAATAGTCACCCTCGGTCAAGTTTGATTTGTTGTGCATCCAACATGTCACCCCAACGATTGTTCCTGCTTTGGAATATGTAAGTTTGGTATGCCTTCTTCCTAGAAAAGCCATTGCATAGCAAACCAGGTTGGGTAGTTCTTGATGGTAGACTATCCCTTTGGATTTGTAAACCTGAGGTAGGTCAAGGCTAATATAGCCCCTTCTCAGTGGGTCCATCACACACCGACAGTGTCCATACATTAACTCAGATTAAATTAAAGCCAATATAATTTTCCCTAATATAGTTAAATCACACCCTTCTCCCTAGTGGAGCCCTAAATCATATATAAATAAGTCAAGCAAAAAAATTTAATTCAAAACCAACCTCCCTAGTGGAGCCAATTTAAACCATCTCCCCCAATAGAGTATAAATCAATGAAATCTGACCAAGCTTTTATCCCCAGTGAATAGCTGAACACCTTTCCTAATGGAAGGTTCATACCCAGAGCTCATATCTCTAGTAGATATGCCTCTACATCAATTAAAAAACAAATTAAAGTTGATTAGATCTTAATCCACTGGATTATACATTCTTATCCCCAGTGGATCTTATTCCATAAATCATATAATCAAATCAAATTCAAACCTTATCCCCAGTAGATTTTCTTCTTTTATTCCTTTGATATAGACCCCTCACATGTCATGTCCAGTGCATGTGTGTTCCCCTAGTGGATCTCCCTCCATGTCCTTGACATAGAATTCTCATCAAATCTTATTTCTTCTCTAACACACACCTTTAATACTTCAACCAAAAGCCTAACAATGTATTCATTCAAATTACATCATCTTAACATTATAATCAACATTTTATGATTTGTGATGGTGCAAGCTCAAACTAACTATACAATATCATGCTAAACATATTAAAGTGTTGACACACTATATTATATTATAATATAATATGATGTTATATTATAACTTGCTATAATATAATATATTGTCTAACATTACACCTCATTAAAATCACTTAAAAGAAACAAATAACAAAAATTTCTCAAAATATGATTAATGTTCATTTTGGATGTAAAATTATTATTTTTCTATTAGAAATGGTATAAAATTACATAATTTTTGTGTTGCTTCTTAGTGTGTGCCGTGAATTTGGCCAAATTCTTGCATCTTAACCTTCAAATTAACATTTTTTGAGTTATGACCAAATGTATAATAACAAAAAAACATACTAAAATGTACAATAACATTTATTAACACCACCACATTCATATAAATGTGAGGTTATATTATTATGTACATTATATTTTAATAGGCTTTCATATAATATATTATCTTACATTACACCTTAAAATAAATCACTTTAATTAAAAAAATTATAAAATTTGGTTGGAAAATCATAATTTATTTTGGATGTAAAATTCAATTCTTTTTGTTAAATGAGACACCATAGCATACCCCCAATGATGTTCCTTAAAGTTTACCTTAAATTTGGCCAAATCCCATCATCTCATTATTATATTTTTTATGAATTATCTTGATACAAACTCTACTACATCATACTATAACAAACTAAAATATGCTAAACAACAAGTAGTAATACACAATGGTATGCTATAATACATGATGCTACATTATATTATGACATCCAATATTATAATACACTATAATACATTATATTATATTATATTGCATAACACATCACAAGGGTTTGCTTCAGAAAAAATCATAAATTTATTCTAAATAATAAAAAACTATATATTTTAATCGTATCACTTACATTTTCTAAATTAAGACAATACATTATGATGTCAAATTACACCATTTTAAAGTCTAAATCAACATTTTTAAAAATAATGCTAGTGTAGGCTGGACTACATGATTATAAAATACTAAAAGAATTTAAAATGCATCGAAGAATATATTATGATATATGATGCTATATTATGTTACAACATATAATATTTATTTTGAATATAAAATCTTACTTTTTATACTACAAGTGGCATAGCACACCTTTGGTACTACAACCTAATTCCCGCAAAATTTAACAAAATTCATCATCTAATTTATTAAATCAATATGTATATGATTTATATTAATATAGACTATAGGGCATAATACCATAATATACTAAAACATTTCAAAACATCTTATAACATCCAAAAACACATCACTATATGCTCAAATATATGATGATGCATTATACTATAATATACGGTATTATAATATTATTTAGGATTAGGGTTTAGGGTATTCAAATCTTAAATAGTCAAGGGAAAGTATCTTAAAGACATTTTCTCTAGCTACCATAACTATGTTAAGATTAGGTCATTCTTTAGATCTACTCCTAATCACATCTTCATTCAAGGTTTAGGGTTTAGGGTTTAGGGGTAGGGTTTAGTACTTGTTTAGGGTTAGTTTAGGGTTTAAGGTTTCAGGTTTAGGGTTTAAGATTTAGGGTTGTAGGGTTTAAGGTTTATGGTTTATGATTTTAGGGTTTAGGGTTTAGGGTTTAGGGTTTAGGGTTTAGGATTTCAGGGTTTAGGTTTAAGAGTTTAGGGTTTAGGGTTTAGAACAAATTGATTCAAAATTTTTTTCTTTTGATTTCATCAACCAAAGCACACCCCAACTTTTGAAGACACAGCGATGACATAGATTAAAATAAATAGAGCAAATCAAAAACCTTAAATAAGTAGAACCATCTCTACTATAAATACATAGTTCCATAAGCAGCAGATCGGATCGGTTGTTCTTGAATTTCTCTAATTCTCATCTAAACCACCCCCACCTCTCGAGTAGCACCATCCACCGTCATATCCATGATCTCTTCCTCCATCTCCACCATGGTAACCTCATCCTCTTCTCTCCATAACCATTTCTCGACCACCAACTCAGATCCCCACCACCATTGCCACCTCGCCATTGCCTCTACCACCAAATCTAGACTGAGACTAGTTAATGGTGATGTTTCTACCTTCATGGTTCTACCCATTCTTAAGGTTTAGGGTTAGTTTATGGTTTAGGGTTTAGGGTTAGTTTAGGGTTAAGGGTTTGGGGTTTAAGGTTTAGGGTTGTATTTTTTAGAGTCTAGGGTTTAGGGTTTGGGGTTTATGGTTTAGGGTTTTAGCATTTACGGTTTAGGCTTTAGTGTTTAGGGTTTAGGGTTTAGGGCTTAGGGTTTAGGATTTAAGATTTTAGGGTTTAGGGTTGTAGGTTTAGGGTTAGTTTTAGGCTTTAGGTTTTAGGGTTTAGGGTTTTTTTATTTTAAATTAAGTAAACTTATAGGTTAAAGTTAATTAAAATTTATTTTTTTATATATTTGATTTTATTTGAGTTTATTTTATTTTTAAATTTTATTTAGGTTTATTTTTTTTTTATTTAGTTTATTTATTTTAGGATTTCTTATTTTAGTTTAGGTTTTTATTTTAGTTTATTTTTTAGGTTTATTTTTTAGTTGAGTTTTATTTTTATTTTATTTTTTAGGTTTAGGTTTTATTTTTTATTTTTAGGTTTAGGTTTAGATTTTTATTCTATTTTTTTACATTTAGGTTATAAGTCTTTATTTTAAGTTTATTTTTAGGTTTCATTTTTTAGTTTTGGTTTATATTTATTTTTAGTTTATTTTATTTTATTTAGTTTTGGTTTAGGTTTAGATTTAGTTTATTTCTGGTTTAGGTTTAGATTTTATTTATTTTACTTTATTTTATTTAGTTTAGGTTTAGGTTTATTTTATTTTTTACTTTATTTTATTTTAGGTTTAGTTTTATTTTAGTTTAGGGATTAAGTTTTATTATTTATTTATTTTTTAATTTAGTTTTTAGGTTTAGATTTGTATGTAGTTTTATTTTATTTTATTTTAGATTTGTTTACTTTTTTATTTTTATTTTAATTATTCTTAGGTTTATATTATTTTTAGTTTAATTCAAGTTTTATTTATTTTATTTTAGTTAATTTTATTTTAACTTATTTTATTTTAGATATAGGTTTAGGTTTTATAGTTTTATATTTTATATTTTTATTTATTTATTTTATTTTATTTAATTTAGTTTAGGTTTAGGTTTATTTAGGGTTTATAGTTTAGGTTTAGTTTTAGGATTTAGTGTGGGTTTAGGTTTAGGGTTAGGGTTTAGAGCTTAGGGTTTAGGTTTAGTGTTTAGCTTTAGGGTTTTTTTAGGTTAGTTTAAGGTTAGGGTTTAAACTTTAGGTTTAAGGTTTTAGGTTTTGGGTTTTAGGTTTAGGGTTTAAGTTTAGGATTTAAGACTTTTGAGGTTTAGTTTAGGTTTAGGTTTATAGTTTAGGGTTTAGTTAGGAGTTAGTTGGGTTAGGGTTTAGGGTTTAGTTTAAGTTTAGTTATAGTTTAAAGTTTAAGTTAGTTTTAGTTTTAAGGTTTAAGGTTTAGGGAAGTCTTTAGTGTTATGTTAGTTTAAAAGGTTTAAGTTTTAATTTGGAGTTTAGAATTTAGGTTTTGAGTTTAAGTTTAGAGCTTAGGTTGGGTTTAGTTTGGGAGTTTAGGATTGGTTTATGGTTAATTGTTTATGTTTTAGGGTTGAGGTTTAGGTTTGGTTTAGTTTTAAGTTTGAGTTTAAGGTTTAGGTTTGGGTTTAGGGTTGTAGGTTTAGGGTTTAGTTTAGGGTTAGTTTTAGGGTTTAGGGTTTAGGATTTGAGGTTTAGGGTTTAGGGTTAAGGGGTTTTAAAAAAAATCAATAAACCAGTAGGTTTAGGTTTATTTAGTTTATTTAGTTTATTTTTTATTTATTTTAGTTTATTTTATTTTTAATTTTATTTAGTTTGGTTTATTTATTTTAGGTTTTTTATTTTAATTTAGGTTTAGGTTTATGTTTATGTTTATTTTTTTGGTTTAGTTTTATTTTCATTTTATTTTTTATTTTTTAAGTTTAGGTTTAGATTTTCATTTTATTTTTTTATGTTTATGTTTTTGGTTTTTATTTTAGGTTTATTTTTAGGTTTTGTTTTTTAGTTTAGGTTTATGTTTATTTTTAGTTTATTTTATTTTATTTAATTTTGGGTTTAGGTTTAGTTTATTTTAGGTTTAGATGTAGGTTTTGTTTAGTTTAGCTTATGTTCAAGTTTATTTTATTTTGTTTATTTTAGGTTAAATTTTTTTTAATTCAGGGTTTTGGTTTAATTTTTTATTGATTTTTAGGTTTAGGTCTTTATTTAGTTTTTATTTTATTTCATTTTAGGTCTATTAATTTTTATTCTACGTTTAGTTTTTATTTTATTTAGGTTTTTTATTTTTAGCTTCATTTTATTTTTTTAGTCTAGTTTAGGTTTTTATTTATTTTATTTTTGTTTAGTTTTTATTATTTTTATTTTATTTTTAAGTTTAGGTTTAAGTTGAGCTTTAAGTTTAGGTTTAGGTTTAGATTTTTATTTTATTTTATTTTAATTAAATTTATGTTTATTTATTTATTTTATTTTTATGTTTTATTTAATTTAGGTTTAGGTTTTTAGTTTTTTAGGGTTTAGTGTTTAGGGTTTCAGGTTTAGCTTTTAGGGTTTAGGGTTTAGTGTTAAAGGTTTTTTAGGGTTTAGAGATTAGGGTTTTTAAGGGTTTAGGGTTTGGGGTTGTAGGTTTACGGTTAGTTTTAGGGTTTAGGGGTAAGTGTTATTATTTTAGGCAGAATTTAGGTTTACTTTATTTTATTTATTTTAGGTTTAGTTTTTTTTAGTTTATTATTTAGGTTTTAGTTTTTATTTTTTTTAAGTTTATTTTTTAAGTTGAGATCTTTATTTAGTATTTATTTTATTTTATTTTAGGTTTATTCATTTTATTTTACGTTTAGTTTTATTTTATTTATGTTTTTTATTTTTAGGTTTATTTATTTTATTTTATTTTAGTTTTTTATTTTTATTTTATTTTCATTTTAGGTTTAGGTTTTGGTTGAGGTTTAGGTTTAGGTTTATGATTAGGTTTTAGTTTAGGCTTTTATTTTATTATTTTTTTAATTTATTTAAGTTTCGTATTTTATTTATTTTATTTTTAGGTATTATTTCGTTTAGGTTTAGGTTTTTAAGTTTCTGGGGTTTAGTGTTTAGGGTTTAGGGTTTATGGTGTTTTAGGGTATAGGATTTAGGATTTAGGGTTTAGGGTTTAGGGTTTGAGATTTAGGGTTTAGAGTTTATTTTTTTTAATTGACCCAAATAGGTTTAGTTTATTTAGTTTATTTAGTTTAAGGTTTAGGATTTAGGTTATTTAGGGTTTAGGTTTAAGGGTTTTAGGTTTAGGGTTTAGTTTAGTTTAGGTTTATGATTTTGGGTTTATTTAGGCTTTAGTGTTTTTTTAAACAAAAAATTGTAGCAGTAGGTTTAGGTTTATTTAGTTTATTTTATATTTATTTTAGTTTATTTTATTTTTTTATTTTATTTTGGTTAATTTTTTATTTTTATTTAGTTAGTTTATTTATTTTAGGTTTATTTATTTTAGCTTAAATTTTTTATTTTAGTTTATCTTTTAGATTTAGGTTTAGGTTTAGGCTTATTTTTTAGTCGAGTTTTATTTTTATTTAATTTTTTAGGTTTATGTTTTATTTTTTATTTTTAGGTTTAGGTCTAGGTTTTTATTTTATTTTTTTTTTAAGTTTAGGTTTTTGGCTTTTATTTTAGATTTATTTTTAGGTTTTATTTTTTAGTTTAGGTTTAGGTTTATTTTTTAGTTTAGGTTTAGGTTTATTTTTAGTTTATTTTATTTTATCTAGGTTAGGTTAAGGTTTAGGTTATATTTATTTTAGTTTATGTTTAGTTTTACTTTATTTTATTTAATTTATTTTTATTTTAGGTCTGGTTTTTTTTTTTAGTTTAGGGTTTAAGTTTTATTTTTTATATATTTTTAAGTTTATTTTTTAAGTTTAGCTTTTTATTTAGCTTTTATTTTATTTTATTTTAGGTTTATTATAGGTTTATTTTGTCTTTATTTTACATTTAGTTTTATTTTATTTAGGTTTTTACTTAGGTTTATTTTACTTTTATAGTTTACTTTGGGTTTTATTTATTTTATAGTTTACTTTAATTAATTTATTTTCTTTTCTTTCTTTTTATTTTAGTTTAGGTTTTAGTTTATTTTATTTTATTTAGACTGAATCTTTGAAAACTCATTCATCATCAAGTTGAGTGTTATGTTGATGATCTGGTGAAAGTAAAGAAAAGGAAGACCATCTCTTTGACTTGAGAGTAGTTTTCGAATAGTTAAGATAATTTATCCTCAAAATGAACCCCATAAAGTTTACATTTGGAGTAGCTTTAGGAAAATTCCTTGGATTTGTTGTTCGATACCAGGGAATTGAAATTAATCCGGAGAAGATTAGGGCGATATTAGAAATGCCTCCCCCTAAAGGCTTAACTCAACTCAGATCATTCCAAGGGGAATTGGCATATCAAAGATGCTTTATATCCAACCAATCGGGAAGATGTCAGCCATTCTCAACACTTGTCAAAAAGGATGCCAATTTCAAGTGGGATGATAAGTGTGAGCATACATTCGAAGACATCAAGCTTTACATGATGACACCATTAGTTCTATAAGCCACTATCTAAGGAAAGAGCCTCATACTTAACACTGTTGCATTAGATGACTTCTTTGGTGCTTTTTTGGCCCAAGAAAATGACAAAGGGAAGGAAAATACAATGTACTACCTCAGTCGTCATCTAATCCCTACTGAGGCTAATTATCCACCCATTAAGAAGCATTGCCTAGCTTTAATCTCTGCATCCCAAAAGCTACAGCACTACATGCTTTTTGATAAGGTGAACTTAATTTCTAGGATCATTCCACTATACTATCTCATGATATGGACAACGGTATCCGGACGGTTGGCACGATGGTCCATGATCCTCTCTCTGTTTGACATTACCATCGTACCCCACCGTCTGGTAAAAGGACAAGTGCTAGCAGATTTCTTAGCAACACTCCCACTTCTTGCTGACTCTATGCTTAGTGATGATCTCCTTGATGAACAAATCATGAACTTAGGGGATACTAGCATTCACTATTGGGAGATGTACTTTGATGGTGCGGCTTCCTCCCAATCAGGAGAAGAACCATAATCTACTATTCTAGGAAAGGTAGGGGTAAGAATAGTTCTCTTAACTCCAGACCGTGATGTGATGAGATTCTCATATCATTTATCCAATCCTTGCTTTAACTACAAATCAGAATATGAGGCTCTGATTGTCGGTTTGCAGATATCCGATACTTTAAGCATCCAAAACATCAACATCTTCGGGGATTCTCAACTAATTATCAACCAAATCGCTGGGTCCTATAAGGTTATAAAGCCCAAGCTCCATCACTACCATAAGTACACCATGTAGTTGTTGGCCCAAATCCTAGAGGTTTCCATTTATAATATTCCTAGTGGAGAGAATGTCATAGCATATGCTTTAGCCAAGCTTGCCAAGGAATTGACATGTCCGAAGTATTAGTATATATAATAATGGTCTAAAATAGAGAAGTCTTATCTTTTGTTGATATTGAACTCATCAAAAAGTACTCTCTTAATGGGGAGGTTGTCATTTGAAAGAAGGATGAGGAGTTAGATTGGAGGCTATCATTCATGGATTACTTAAATAAAGGCAAACTACCTCAAGAGAAGTCCCAATTCCATCAGATGAAGCAGAGAGCACTTTCCTACAATCTTGTGGATGGTGTCTTATACCGGCAATCTTTCAATCATATGTGGTTATGTTGTTTAGCAAGCACAAAGCCAGTAAGATCGTGACCGAGGTACACTTTGGATTATGTGGAGCCAACAAATCCTACCCGAAGATAAGCCAAGATCAAGAGACTAGGATACTACTAGCCATTGATGATCAGAGATTACATGGATACAGCTAGACAAGGCCACCAATGTCAAATACATAGTGTGGTCCTACACCAACCACCCAACATTCTACATCCTCCTCCTTTTAAAGATCATCAGTTCATCTTAGCTACTACTGACTACTTTTCAAAATGGGTGAAAGCGATTTTGCTCAAAGAGGTCACAGCTCAGCATGTGTTTCACTTTTTTAGGAACCATATCGTATATAGGTTTGGATTGCCTCGACAAAATATATTTGATAATGGTACTACATCCAAGATCATCAAGATCAACAAATTTGCCCAAAGATAGCACAAATTAGAGATATTCTTCCATCAATTACCCGAGGGAAAACTACTTAGCTGAAGCCTTCAACAAAACACTCATCTAAAAACTAAAGAAGACACTCGACAACAATAAGCGATAGTGGCATGAGCAGTTAGTTGAAGCCTTATGGGCCTACTGCACCATATATAGAACTCCAACTCAGTCTACTCCTTCTCCTTAGTGTATGGGTTCAAATCCATTCCACCATTAAAATTCTAACTCCCATCACTAAGGATAGTTGTGGGTAGCAAGATCACAATAGAGCAGAATGCCAAGTTGCAGTTAGAAGAGCTTGAAGGTTTGTAGGAGAGACGCCTGTGGGCATGCCAAAAACTCAAGTTGTACAAAGTTAAAATGATTCAAGCTCACAATAAGTTGGTCCATCCTAGATCTTTTCAAGTACGAGAGCTTATTTTAGTTTCAAAGAGACTGATTATTGCCCATCATAAGATGGGAGGCAAGTTTGAACCCACTTGGGAAAGCCCTTTTTCCATAGAAGGCTTCCAAGGAGGATCTTATCGACTTATTAATCATAAAATGAGTGGCCAATTTTCCAATCAATGGGATCTACTTAAGAAAATATTATAGGTCATGTTTGAAAATAATTATCATCATTGAAAATTACATTTCAAATTCAATCTTTTCCATGTTGAAAGTATCCTTGTTTGCAAATCTACCATGATCTATTTAGTGTAGGTGTAAGAACCCGAGTGGAATCCTATCCTTCATTGACATAACACCAACACAAACTACACACAAACCTATAAAATAAACACATATCTTTTTTCTTGGGCTACTCTGATTTTAGATAACATCCCCAGTGGCACTCAATCAATAACTACTCTAGGTCAGGCTAACATGCTACCCTACTAGTGTGTCAACCCAGAGGTCTTCTTGCATTAGAGGATGTAAGTCTGCTATGCTTTCCTTCCTTACTTGGCCACTACACGTCAATGAGCGCATTGTTAGTTTGGTATGCCTTACTACATGATTGGTAAGCTACCTCATGTTGGCTTTGTTGAAGAGGATGTGAGTCTGCTATGCTTTCTTCTTTGATTAGCCTTCATGCACTGACTGGGTTGAGTATATTTGAAGTTTAGGATAAGTCCCCTAGCGGTTCCTTCCCTCCTGACTACTTCAATTCTGGGTCCAATCCTTCCTCGAGGTTCCCAGCTTAATTGTTGTTATAGGTCAGATAACATATGGCTTGCTTATGATAAACTATCCTGATGATCAGTTTCACTTAGAAAGTTGTAAGCCAACACACTTTTTTCTAGATTGATCGTTGCACAATGATGGGCACCTTAGGTTGGTTGGGTTTCCCTATGCTGACAAATACACCACTCATACTGATCGATACACCTTAGGTTGGTTAGTTCTCAAACCTTATGATACACCACTCATGGCAGATGTAAGTCTACTATACTTTCTCATTTAGTTGGCCACTATACACCTATTGGCTTTCATTTTTAGTGCTCTGGATAACGCCCCTAGTAGCACCTCCCTTTAGGAATTATATTTTAATCACATCCTTTGCAAACCCATTTAGACATTACCTAGGTTACTATAGGATTAGATAGTTTCCCTTTCATAGTAACAACCTGTGTGTTTCG
Source organism: Cymbidium sinense (assembly GCA_021442155.1). Taxonomy (NCBI): domain Eukaryota; kingdom Viridiplantae; phylum Streptophyta; class Magnoliopsida; order Asparagales; family Orchidaceae; genus Cymbidium; species Cymbidium sinense. Next base: position 68,016 of record JAKCPB010000781.1, on the reverse strand, counting down.
AGATTCCATCTTGTGGATGTGTAGATTCTCCCTTGGTTCAATAAATCTAAGATAGGTCAAGGTGGACATAGCCCCTGCTCAATGTGTTCCCTAATACACCAATAGGGTCCACGCAAACATATAAATAAAATATATATTCACTTGTGGATTATGAGGACACCCCTAGTGGTACCTTATCCCAAGCAGGTATCCTATCTTTAGGGTAGTGTCAGCAAAACTCCCTATAGGAATTGCCTAACTAATTTTGAGTTGATATAAGTCCACAGTAGCATTCACTCAGTAGTCACCCTAAGTCGGGTTTGAATTATTGTTCTAGCAATAGGTCACAGTGGTTGTTACCTTTAGAAGATGTAAGTCGCTAAACCTTCTTCCTAGCATAATCATTGCACGAAGGCAACCCCTTAGGTTTGGCTATCTTAGCTATCCCTTTGGATTTACAAATGCGAGATAGGATAAGTCGATATAACCCCATCTCGTGGGTCCACACACCACAAGGTCCATTAATTAAATCTATCAAATTTGTGAGCTCACATCCCGATGGATATGCCCTTAATTTGAAATCAAACTAAACCAAACAAACCATATCAAATCACATGAAATTAAGATAAAATTAATTCTGACTACTTTTGAGTTCACACAAGTCCCCAGCGGCATTGACTCAGTAGTCGCCCTAGGTCAAGTTTTCCTCCACATTAATTAAAACAAAATAAACTAAAGTTGATTAGTTCTTAATCTTCGGTGGATTATAATCATTATCCCCAACAGATCTTCTTTCTACAAATCATATAATCAAATAAAATTCAAACCTTACCCTCTGTAGATTTTCTTCTTCAATGCCCTCGACATAGACTGCTCACATGTCATGTCTATTGCATGTGTGATCCCATAGCGGATCTCCCTCCAAGTCCTTGACATAGAATTCTCATCAAATTTTATTTCTTCTCTTATGCACACCCTTAATACTTCAACCATAAGCCTTACAATGTATTCGTTCAAATTACATCATGTTAACATTGTAATCAACATTTTATGATTTATGATGTGCAAGCTCAAACTAATGATACAATATTGTGCTAAACAAATTATAGTGTGAATTAAAACACTATATTATATTATAATATATGATGTTACATTATAATTTGCTATAATATAATATATTGTCTAACATTACACCTCATTAGAATCACTTAAAAAGAACAAATAACAAAATTTTCTCAAAATATGAATAATGTTCATTTTGGATATAAAATTATTATTTTTCTATTAGAAATGGTACAAAATAGCCTAATTGTGGTGTTTCTTTTGGGTGTGTGCCGTGAATTTGGCCAAATTCTTGCATCTCAACCTTCAAATTAACATTTTTGTGAGTTTTTACCCAATATATTATAACAAAAGTAAAACATACAAAAAATGTACAATAACATTTAATAACACACCACCACATTCATATATATGTGAAGTTATATTGTTATGTACATTATATTTTAATATGCTTTTATATAATATATTATCTTACACTACACCTTAAAATGAATCACTTTAAGCAAAAAATTTATAAAATTTGGTTGAAAAATAAACATTTATTTTGGATTATAATATGTTATAGTGTATTATAATATACGATGCCATAACATAGTGTAGCATCATGCATTATAACATACTATTTTGTATTACTACTTGTTGTTTAGCATATTTTAGTTTGTTATAGTATGATGTAGTAGAGTTTGTACTGGTATAATTCATAAAAACATTGATTTATAGGTGGAGATGATGTGATTTGGCCAAATTTAAGATAAGCTTTAGGGAACATCATTGGGGTGTGCTTTGGCATGTCATTTAATCCAAAGAATGGAATTTTGCATCCAAAAGAAATCTTCATTTTTCAACCAAAGTATCTAAATTTTTTGCTTAAAGTGATTCATTTTAAGGTGTAATGTAAGGTAATATATTATATGAAAGCATATTAAAATATAATGTACATTATAATATAACTTCACATATGTATGAATGTGGTGGTGTATTACTAAATGTTATTATACATTTTAGTTTTTTTTACTTTGTTATAACACATTGGGTCAAAACTCACAAAAATGTTAATTTGAAGGTTGAGATGGAAGGATTTGGCCAAATTCATGGCACACACCAAAAAGCAACACCAAAATTATACTATGTTGTACCATTTATATTAGAAAAATAATAATTTTACATCCAAAATGAACATTACTCATATTTTGAGAAAATTTTATTATTTGTTCCTTTTAAGTGATTCTAATGAGATGTAATGTTAGACAATATATTATATTATACAAATTATAATATAACATCATATATAATAAAATATAGTGTGTTAATTCACACTATAATATGTTTAGCATGATATTGTATAGTTAGTTTGAGCTTGCACCATCACAAATCATTATATGTTTATTATATTATTAAGATGATGTAATCTGAATGAATACATTGTTAGGCTTTTGATTGAATTATTAAAGGTGTGCATAAGAGAAGAAATAAGATTTGTTGAGATTTCCATGTCAAGGACAAGGAGGGAGATCTACTAGCGGATCACACATGCATTGGATATGACATGTGTGGGGTCTATGTTGGGGATAAGGTTTGAATTTCATTTGATTATATGATTTATAAAATGAAGATCCAATGGGGATCAAAATCTATAATACACTAGGGATTAAGATTGAATTGACTTTTATTTGTTTTGTTTTAATTGATATGGATGCACATCTACTAGAGATATGGGTTCGAGTCCACTAGGGATTGGGTATATGAACCTTCCACTTGGGAAATAGGTTCATGCAATCTGCTAGGGTTTGGAATTTGAGTTTGATTTCATAGATTTGTTTGGGGATCTATCTGCTAGGGATAAGAGTTTCATTGGATTTCTTCTATTTATACTCTACTGGAGAAGTTAGTTTAATTTGACTCCACTGGGAGGTTGGTTTTAAATTTATTTATTTGCTTGACTTGTTTATATATGATTTGGGGCTCCACTAGGGAGAATGGTGTGATTTAATTCCATTGGGAAAAATTAGATTGGGTTTAATTTAATCTGAGTTAATGTATGGACCCTGTCAGTGTACAATGGACCCACTAAGAAGGGGCTATATCAGGATTAACCTACTTCAACTTTACAAATCCAAAGGGATAGTCTACCGACTGTGGAGTAGAGCTAGCCAACCTAAGGGGTTAGCTTTTGGTGTGAAATGGATGTGTACTAGGAAGAAGGCATAACAGACTTACATCTTCCAAAGCGAGGAACAACCACTGGGGTGACTTATTAGATGCACAACAAATCAAACCTTACCTAGGGCGACTACTAAGTGAATGCTGCTGGGGACTTATGTCAACTCAAAAGTAGTTAGTATTAAATTTATCCTTATTTCATGTGATTTGATATGGTTTGTTTGGTTTAGTTTGATTTTGAATTAAGGGCATATTAACTGGGGATGTAAGCTCGAACAAATTTGATAAATTTATTTTATGGGCCATGTCAATGTGTGATGGACCCACTGAGAAGGGGCTTGTTGTAAAAAATATTCTTGCCTTCATCTATCCTCTTTTTTTGAAGAGGATAAATGAGAATAGAAATATTATGCCTGATGGTTGGGATGCTACATAGATCCACAAATGTGCTTATTCAGGTGATCAGGTATGTCATCAAGGAATAGTGTACTACCTTGGGAGATAGAAGACACTACCATTTAATGGACCTAATCACCTCAATAAGGACTCCTAAGGATGATGGGTCTGCATATGTAGTAGAGATTCTTCCCCACTTTACATGGAAGAAGTAAGTAGGGTTTATTTCATCGGGTTCATTAGTTCCTGAGGGTAAAGCCCACATAATTAATTACATCCTAAGGGATGGAATCCCTTTGGAATACTCTCGATTAAGGTAAATGATCATTGTATTCAAATATTTTAATAGGAAAGGACTATCGATCGATTAGCTCATTTTGGAAGATTAAATGGGATTGATCAAAGAGAGGGAGTTATTATCGAAGCCAAAAGGAAGATAAGTAGGAGATGCCCACGATACTAGGATAACCTAGCGAGCATCTTAAACTATCTTATGGTTGGGATTTACATTTTTGAAATTTATTCAATTTGTTTGAGATGCATTTTTCATTAGAAATTTAGGGCTTATGATTTCATAACACAAGATTATGAAAATGCCTAAGAGGTGAGGAATTATGCTTATGGCTCATAATGGGGAGAAGCATCCTCAGAACCTAAATCTAGGGAGACTTGGCGAGGGCTGAAAGCACAACTTAAATCTATGGCAAATATGGGTAATTGGTTTGTCTCCACAAGAGAGGACAAATCACCCGATTGCTAGGACGTACACTTGCCTGGGGGTGGCCGCTAACTAACTCCTCTTATGATTTTTAAATTCATGTAGGCAAGTCTTATGCTTATGCAAGATCATTGGACTATTATTTATTTAGAAAGACTAAACCTTAAACTCACTCCCTAAAGAGACTAGATCATGTAAGTACATGCTTCAAATGGCCTAAATCTAATGAAATTCAAATTTCATTTTATTTTCATTTTTTTGGATAATTATTTTTGACTCAGGCTAATAGGATTCATATGCCTAATGCATGAGAAATAAAGTTATTATCCAAAATCAGCGAGAAGGGAGGTGTGTTTCCACCTTGGCTCTCAAAGGTCAAGCCAAGTTTCTCTAGGAAAGGTGGAACCCCTCCAATCAAGAGTGAAATAAGATACATTTGTGCATGATATTGTAAAAGAAATACTCATACAGCTTAGGAGTTGCTAATTCTTTTATTTTGATTTTAAACCTAGGCTTTAGGTGAGGTTATGAATTCTTTATTTTTAGTTTTGAGTTGTTATGTTTGCTAAAAGATTTATTTTTCCCGAAGAGCCTAATCCACATCCTGACCATGCATAAAGCAAGAAAGAAATAAGGAAAAGATGCCACTTAATGCACAAGCTAAAAAATCATCAATTAATTTATAAAGCTAATCACAAATAGAATAATAGGTTATTATGGTCGGGTACCACCACACATACCCAAAAATTAAATTAGGTAGCCGAGCTCTACCCTTATACAACCCAGATTAAAAAATGAATTAAATTACAAATAAGCAAGGAATTCATTATTATGGGGGTCTTCAAGCTTCATTCTTCATTCTTCTTTTCTTCTTTCTTCTCTTGTTTCTTCTTTGGTTCCTTCTTTTGGATGGTTGGAAGGTGGATGCTCCAAGGCTTCACATGGTGCATAAGATGAAATCTTATGACCAATGTTCATCCTAATCCCTATAACAATCATTCCAAAATCCTAATTGCACAAATGTACATGAAAAGAAAAAGAATGGAAATCTAACTAACACATGTAAAATAGAGATTAGCTAAAACAAATCACACAAATCCCAAGCATGTATATTAGACTTATCACCCCACACATTGGTGATTAAGTCCACCTAGCCTTTTGGATTATGCTTAGGGGTATAAGCACCTGCAAGCAAAAGTATTTATATTTTTATTTATTAAAGTGCCCCTTAAGAATAATCTACTACAGAAAATAATGATTATACTAAGATCACCCCACCATTCATTCTACACACATACATCCTAACATCCAGTCTAAAACATATATCATAAAATAAAACAAACATCAAAACATGCACTGACCTAACCTAAAGTTAGAAGTGGTGACTTAGGCTAATATGTGTGCTCTGAAGGTTTATGTGGTATACTTAGCTATGGCTTCAAGTTAGAAATTTCTAAGTATGAGAAATGTTCAACTTAGAGGAGGGTTTCATTTAAGTTGTTTAATTATTTTGGATTAATTTTATTTCATGTTTTGATTAGGTTCAAGTAAATCCTAAAATTAATTACTAAGTTATAAAGAGAGGGAAAGAGAAAGGACTTTCTCTTTCCTTCCCTATCGTAAGTAATTTCTAAGGTAGGTTAATATTTTAGGTTTTTTAGTGAATGTTTTGATTAAGTGTTTTAATTAATCTTAAGTTTAGATGAACTCTAAACAAACCCATTCAAAAAGAAAGACATTTTAAGATTAAATAAAATGAACCAAATCCACAAAATATGCATAACTTCATTTCCTTTTCAACATGTATAACATGCATATGAATGAGTCCTAAGCATATATATACACACAAATGAGAATATTTAACAGACTTTATAAATTTTAAGGGAGTAATTAGGAAATACATTTGTAATTTCCCAAACTAAGCATTCAATAAATCCTAAGAAAATTAGGGGAAGCAGAAGTCATCCCACAAAACATACCCATGAAATTTGGGATTAATCAAAAGATTAATTAAGAGGTAATTAGCAAAATAATATTTCCATTAAAACCCAAAATCAGAGATTACTATAATTTAAAATCCATTGAAATTATTTTTAGAATATTCTAGATTGAATTATCTATCCATAAAACTTTACCTCATATTTTTCTAAATTTTATTGAGGGAGATATGAATTTTTGAAGGTTAGGGGATTAATTAAAATTAATTAAATCCCTAATTAATCCCCTTAGCTCATAGCATGACATGCGGTGGCAACGGTTAGCACGCTTCACAGCAAACACGTGGGTTACTTAAACGTTGCATCACAGAGGTGGTGTGGCAATGGTACGTGGTTTGATCCCTGCCGTTCGATCAAGGATTGAATGACTAGGGATCACCCCGTGGTTTTAAAAGGGATAAATGATTTATAAAATGTGTGTTTAATCTCATACGTCCATCTAAAATGCGCAGATGGATGGCCGGGATTACCCCAATTTTTTTCCTAAGGATCAATGGAGACCATCCATGATCTAAGGGAACAACTGAGCTCAATTGAGCTCAGATTGAGACAAGATTTTACCCACACCATCTTATGTTAATGGCTAGCCTATCCAATGGTGGAATTCTCATGCTATGATAATTTCTTTCATAAAGGACCAATACCTCCTAAGCATAGTGGTCAGAAAATGTCATACCTCGTTGAAGATGATCACCGGTGCTCGAGTTTGATGAGGTAGTTTTGTCTAGTGGAGATGAAGCCTTGTTAAAATTTTGAAGCCTTGGGGTTGAGTAGATCTCTCTAGAGACCAACACCTCTTCCTCTTGCTTGCAATTTTGATTAAATTCAACCTCTCCTTGCTTTGGGAACTTGAAGGTGGGCTTGGGTGCATTCAAATTGATCCACCGATGGAGTGTGCAAAGAGAATTGAAATTATTTTGAGTGAAGAGGAAGTTAGAAAATGAGAGGAGCTTCTCTATTTTCTAAGGAAGGAAACTGAGAAAGCTTGATTTCAATTCCTTCCTAGGAAGCTTAGGAATGCTCTCTGATGGCTCTTAACACTCTCTAGGACTCAATCGATAATGAGGGTGTTGAATTCAAATGGAATTAGGGGGAGCATATCTCCCCTATGGAAATCGGACGACCAAAGCTTGGGTTGCCATTTTTATCCAATTGACCATATGGAAAGGGTTGGTTGGGCTGTTTGAAGTTGGCACATGGTTGGTTTGAGCTCTTGGGTGGATTGGCAACTCCCATGTGCTTCAAATCAAGTGGAGGGAGGTTTTTGTATTAGCCAATTTGTGGTAAGGGGTCAGTTTTGGCATGGGGTCCATTTGGGCTAACCCAAACACATTGGGTTGGCTGCAGCACTCTCCATTGGGTCCACTTGGGATCAAGTTGACATGAAGACTTGACCAAATTACCCATGGATTAGATCAAAATTTCTCTCTAGGGTACAATGGTCATTTTGCTAATTTTAAATTTTGATATTGTTGGGTATGTGAAGAAAATAGGTTTGGCCAAGATTCATTGGATTTGGAGGTCATTTGATATGGTTTGGCTCATGTTGACCCATTAAGGTCAAAATGGGTCAACTTGGGTCAAGTTGACCAATTGGTCAAATTGGGTCAAACCAAGGGTTGGGTCAAGTTCATATGACCATTTGAAATGTTTTTGTGGCTTTGGTTTCATTTAAGTTTGTTTATTTTTGAATTTGGCTCATATGACTTCATTTAGGTCAAATGGGCCAAGTTGACCAATTTTACCCATTTGACCTATTTGAGCTAGGTCATGGGTAGGTTTAGGTTTGGTTAGTCATATGGAGTGGAGTGGTTTCTTTATTTCCAATTAATTTTGGTTAAGTTTGAATTTGGCTCAACATGACCCCTTTAGGTCAAGTTGGGATCAAGGTCAATTTGACTAGGTTAGGTCTAGTTGACCAATTGAGGCTTTGGTCAAGTTCAACAAGTAATTTGGAATGAACTTGACCCATTGGTTTTAATCAATTTGGCTTAGATCATATTTTGACACATTTTGACTTGTTAGGTCAAGTTTGGTCGACTTGGGTCAAGTGGCTAATTAGGCTAGGTTAGGCTCAAATATTGACTTGGTGAAGTTCAAACATAGTTCATGAATGAACTTAGATCATTGATTTTAGTCAATTTGGCCTATGGTGAATTTCGGCAATGTTAGGTTTCATGTTGGCTAACTGTTGACTTGGTCAACCCGTAGGTTTGACTTGGTTTGACCCAATTTGATTGATTGATCATCCCATGATGATTGTTGATCATGATGAGAGGCATAGGTGAATTTGATTCAATCCAATTTGGTTAGGATTAGAATTTGGATAATAAGGGTACTTTATGTCACTTTCGGTCAAGTGAGCCTAAGTGTGTCAAATGGCTTGGTCAAAGCTTGATTTGAGTTTGATTGAACTTGTATATGGACTTATGACTATAATATAATTCCATTTGCAAGTGGTTTGAAATCAAATGGGTTTTGATTCATTTGACAATTTCATATTCAAAGGAAGAATATGAATGGATTTGGGGTTTGGTTTTGTAATTGGATTTTGGTTTGGTGATTGAGGTTTGTATGTATATTTGGATTCATTATTGTAGGGTTGATTGAATCATAAAGAAAAATCAAGAGTTTGGCTCGATTTGAAGTTGATTTGGCTAAGTTCAAAATTTTTACTTGAAAGGCTTAGGTTGGATTTTGAGTGGATTTGAGTTTGATTTTTGGAATTGGTTTTGATTGTTTGAATTTATATTTCATTTATATATGTGAATCTAAATGAGAATATAAATGTGTTATGAGAAAATTTCAAGGGTTTGAAGTGATTTGATCATGATTTAGGCTAAGTCCATTAAAAGGAATTTAAAGGACTTAGGAAATTTTTAGAGTTTGAAGCTTGAATTTTTGAATTTGTTTCTATTCATTTATATTTCTATTCCATTTATATGTGTGAATATAAATGAGAATTTAAATGGGTATGAGAAAATCCCATGAATTTGAATTGACTTGAACATGATTTTAGCTTGGTCCATGAAGGAAAACTTAAAGGACTTAGGAATTTCATGAATTCATTTTGAATTTTGAGATTAGTTTGATTGGTTTGAATTTATATTTCATTTATATATGGGAATATAAATGAGAATATAAATTGATCATGAGAAAATCTCATGAGTTTGATTTGGTTTAGATCATGATCTAGGCTAAGTCCATTAAAAGGGAATGAAGGACTTAAGAAGGATTTTAAATTTGGAATTTAAATTTTAGATTTGATTTGGTTGATTTATATAAATATTTTATTTATATAGGTGAATATAAATGAGAATATAAATGATTTATGAGAAAATCCCATGAGTTTGAATTGATTTAGAGTTGATTTTGGATAAGTCCTTAAGAAGGGAATTAAGGGACTTAGGAAATTTCATCATGAATTGATTTTGAATTTTGAGTTTAGTTTGATTGGTTTGAATTTATATTTCATTTATATATGTGAATACAAATTAGAATATAAATATATTATGAGAAAATCTCACAAGTTTGATTTGGTTTAGATCATGATTTAGGCTAAGTCCTTAAGAGAAGATTAAGGACATAAGAAAGATTTGGACTTAGGAATTTTATTCATGGGTTTCAATCATGGATTTCAAATATGAATTTCAATCACATGGAGTTTATTTGAGTTTGGAGAAAATCAAATAATATTGATTTGGAGTTTGCTTTAAGGAAGGAAAGTGAGGAATGGTTCAAGCTAAGGGTAGGCAAATTTTCTTAACACCACTAAGGCATGACCTATTCTTATGGCTAACTCTTTTAAATCTCTAGGGCTTGGTTGAGTGTCCACCTAATCACTAGATGTGTCTTAAGACTATGGAACTCTTAAAGTATAAGAGAAGTCCTATGTCTAAGATGGAGGGGCTGAGAGATCATCCTAAAAATAAGCTCAATAGAGCTATATCAGACTTATCCTTTCTCAGATTTTCAAGTCCAAATGGATAGTCTATTGGCCGTGGGGTAGAGTTAGCCAACCTAAGGGGTTTCTTTTTGGTGTGCAACAGTTGTGCTAGGAAGAAGGCAGAGCAAACTTACATCTTCTAAAGTAGGGAACAACTACTAGGGTGATCTATTGGTAGCACAACAAATAGAACCTGACTTAAGGGTGACTACTGAGTGAATGCTTTTGGAGATTTATATCAACTCAAGAGTAGTTAGATGATTCCTATAGGGTGTTTTATTGACACTACCCTAAAGATAGGATGCCTATAAGGGAAAATGTACCACTAGGGGTGTCCTCCTAATCCACAAGTGAATATATATTTTATTTATATGTTTGTGTGGACCCTTTTGAAGTGCGAGTGACCACACTAAGAAGGGGATATGTTGACCTTGACCTATCAACAAGGGAGAATCTGCACATCGACAGGATGGATTCTCCAAGCACAGGGTGGCTAATAGGAAAGGGGAACTATCCAATCTAATAGTAACCAAAGTAGTTTCTAAATAGTTTTGCAAAGGACGTGATCATGATATAGTGCCCATAGGGGAGGTGCTGCTAGGGGCGTTATCCTGAGTCCAGGAAAAGAAAACCTATGGATATATAGCGACCAACTCAAGGAGAAAGCATAGCAGACTTACATTTTCCATGAGTGGTGTCTCCTAAGATGCGATAACCAACCAACCTAAGGTGTATCCATCAACTTGAGTGGTGTATCTATCAGCATAGTGAGAACTAACAAACCTAAGGTGCTTGTCGGTGTACAACAATCAATCTGGAAAGAAAGGATGTAGGCTTACAACTTTCCAAGCAGAACTGATCATCGGGATAATCTATCATCGATAGGACATATGCTATCTGACCTAGAGTGACTACTAAGCAAGGAGCCCCGAGGAAGGACTTGACCCAAACTTGAAGCAATCAGGAGGGAAGGAGCCACTAAGGAACTTATCCTAAACCTTAAATATACTGAACCAAATCAGTGCATGAAGGATAATTCAAGAAGAAAGCGTAGCAAACTCACTTCCTCTTAGACAAAGCCAACATGAGCTAGCTTACCGGCCACACAGTAATGCCTACAAAACTAAAAAATACTCTTCGGTGTGTAGTGTCCAATCAAGGAAAAAAGCAAAGCAGACTTATATCCTCCAAAGCAAGAAGACCACAAGAGTGATAAACTAGTAGGGTAGCATGTCAGCCTGACCTAGAGGACCTACTGAGTGAGTGACAATGGGGGTGTTATCTCAACTCAAAGTAGCTCGAGATAAAATATATGTATTTGTTTTATATGTCTATGTATAGTTTATGTTTGTGTTGTGTCAATGAAGGATAGGATGCCACTCGGGTTCCTTACACCTACCCTAAACACATCATGGCAGATTCACAAACAAGAATACTTTCAACATGGAAGAGATTGAATTCAAAATGGAATTTTCATTGATGATAATTATTTTTAAACATGATTTATAATATTTCTTTATGTACCACACATTGATTAGAAGCATTGGGCGCTCTCCCTTATGATTAATAAGCTGATAAGAGCCTCCTTCTTATGGTAAAAGGCCTTCCTAAGTGAGTTCAGACTTGCCACCCATGTTATGATGGGCAACAATTGGTCTCCTTAAAACTAAAATAAGCTCTCCTACTTTAAAAGCTCTAGGAAGGACCAACTTCTTGTGAGCTTGAATTATTTTAGCTTTGTACAACTTGAGATTTTGGCATGCCCGCAGGCATCTCTCCTCCAAACCTTTGAGCTCTTCTAACCGCAACTTGGAGTTATACTCTGTTATGATCTTGCTACCCATAACTATCCTTAGTGATGGGAGTTGGACTTCTAATGGTTGAATGACTTCGAACCCATACATTAAGGAGAGAGGAGTAGACAAAGTTGGAGTTCTAAATGTGGTGTGGTAGACCCACAAAGCTTCAACTAATTTCTCATGCCATTATTGCCTATTATTGTTGAGTGTTATCTTCAGTATTTGGATTAGATTTTTATTGAAGGCTTCTACTAAGTCATTTTCCCTCAGGTAGTTAATGGTAGAATATCTCCAATCTATATTATGTCTCTAGGAAAAGTTGTTGATCTCAATGCTCTTGAATGCAGTACTATTATCAAATATAATTCATAAAGGAACTTTGAACCTATATACGATATGGTTCCTAAAACATTGGAGCACATGCTGAGTTATGACCTCTCTGAGTGAAATTTCCTTCACCCATTTGGGAAAGTACTCAACAGTATCTACTTTTTGAACCAATGACCTTTGGAAGAAGGAGGATTAATCAGATCTACTATATCGGTACCCCAACACTCGAATGACCATGAGGCCAATGTAGGATGTAGAATATTTGGTGGTTGGTGTAGGACCACACCGTGTATTTGACATTGGTTGCATCGCCTAGCCGTATCCATGTATTCTTTAATCATCGACGGTAAGCAATATCCTAGTCTCTTGATCTTGGCTTTCATCTTTAGATCAGATTGGTTGGCTTTACATCCCACCGATTCTATCTAAGCTTTGTGCTTGTGTAAATAACATAACCACATATGATCAAAAGATCGTCTATACAAGACACCATCTACAAGAGTGTAGGAAAGTGCTCTCTACATCATCTGATGGGCTTGGGACTTCTCTTGAGGTAGTTTACCATTATTTAGGTAATCCATGAATGGTTGCCTCAAGTATAACTCCTCGTCCTTCTTTGTAATGGCAACCTCCCCTTCAAGAGAGTACTTTTTGATGAGTTCAATATCAATAAGGGATAAGACTTGTCAATTTTGGACTTTTATTGATATGGACATCATCTAGACATGCCAACTCTATGGCAAGTTTGGCTAAAGCATATGCTACAGAATTCTCTCCTCGAGGAATCTTATAAGTGGTAACCTCTGGGATTTGGCCCAATAACTCTATGGTGTACTTATAGTACTGATGGACCTTGGGCTTTCTAACATTATAGGACCTAGCGATTTGGTTGATAACTAGCTGAGAATCCTCAAACAAGTTGATGTTATGGATGCTTAGAGTAACGGCTAACTCTAGATCGAAAATCAAAGCCTCATATTTGACTTCATTGTTCCTATAAAGATTGGACAGATAATATGAGAATCTCATCACATCACAGTCCGAAGTTAAGAGAACTACTCCTACCCCTGCCTTTTTTGGAATAGTAGATTATGGTTCTTCTCCTCTTTGAGAGGAAGTTGCACCATCAAAGTACATCTCCCACTGATGAATCTAATATCCCCTAAGTTAATGATTTATTCATCGCGGAGATCATCACTAAATAGAGAATCAACAAGATGTCAGTGCGTTGCTAAAAAATCTACTATCGCTTGTGCTTTTACTGCACAGAGGGTACTAAGGTAATGTCAAACTCTGAGAGGATCATGGACCGTCCTGCCAACCACCCTGATAGCATCGACCATGTCACGAGTTACTGTAGTGGATTAATCCTAGAGATTAAGTTCACCTTATGAGGAAGCATGTAATGCTGTAGCTTTTGGAAAAAAAATAAACCTAAACCTAACCCTAAAAAATAAGCTAAAATAAATAAACCTAAAATACCTAAACTAAATAAAAATAAAAATAAACCTAAATAAAAATAAAAATAATATAAACTGAAATAAATAAAAAATAAACTAAATAAACCTAAACTTACTAGTTTACTTAATTTAAAAAAAAATGTAAAAAGAAAAAAATAAAAAATAAATAAAAACATCCTTAACCTTAAACCCTAAACCTACAACCCTAAACCCTAAACCCTAAACTCTAAAATCTATAACCCTAAACCCTAAACCCTAAACCATAAACCCGAAACCCAAAACTCTTAACCCTAAACCCTAAACCCTAAACCCTAAACCCTAAAACCTAAAAACTTAAACCTAAACTAAATATAACATAAAAATAAAATAAATAAAAAACCTAAACCTAAATAAAATAAAATAAAAAATTAAAATAAAAATATAAACTAAAACATAAACCTAAAACTAAGCATAAAAGAAAAACTAAACTAAAATAATATAAATATAAACCAAAAGTAAACTAAAAATTAAAATAAACCTAAAAATAAAAACCTAAATATAATAAAAATTAAATGTAAAATAAAATAAAAATAAACCTATAATAAAATAAAATAAAATAAAAACTAAATAAAAATATAAATAAAAAAAAACAAACCTAAAAATAAATAATAAATAAAACCTAAATGCTAAATTTAAAAAAAATATCTAAACCTAACATAAACAAAATAAAATTAACCTAAACTTAAACTAAAATAAACTGAACGAAAACATATAAAACCTAAACCTAAAGCTAAAATAAATAAACCCTAAACTAAATAAAATAAACTAAATATAAACCTAAACCTAAACTAAAATATAAACCTAAAATAAACCTAAAATAAAACTAAAACCTAAAACCTACACAAAAAATAAAATAAACCTAAAAAAATAAAATAAAATAAACGAAAAATACTAAATCTAAATCAATTAAACTAAAATAAAAATAAAAAATAAAATTAATAAACCTAAAATAAATAAATAAACTAAATAAACCTAAAGGTTGGGTTTACTTAATTTTCTTAAAAAATCACTAAACCCTAAAACCTAAACTCTAAACCCTAAATCCTAAACTAAACCCTAAACCCTAAAAATTAACTAACCTTCCTCTACCCAAACCCTAAACCCTAAATCTAAACCCTATTAACCCTAAACCCTAAAACTAAACCTAAACCCCACTAACCCACACAACTAACACTAAACACAAAACCCTAAAACCTCAACCCTAAACTAAATCGTCCCGAACATGAAAAACTAAATAAAACCTAAAATAAAATCAATAAAAAAACCTAAACATAAATAAAGAAAATAAAATAAAATAAAAACCAAAATTAAAATCTAAACCTAAACCTAAAAATAGAAAAATAATTAAATAATAAAGATAAACTAAAATAAATTAAAGAAGAATATAAACTAAAATAAAAAAAGAAAATAAACTTAAGAATAAAAAAAACTAAATAAAATAAAAACTAAACATAAAAAATTAAAAATAAACTTAAAATAAAATAAAATAAGAACAAAATAAAAATCTAAACCTAAAAAATGAAACTAAAAATTAAAAACTAAAAATAAATAAAAACTAAAACCCAAACCTTAAAATAATAAAAAAACCTGAACCTAAAATAAAAAAATAAAAAGAATAAAATAAACCAAAACCTAAACTATAATAAACTAAACTAAAATAAATAAAACAAAAACCCTAAACCCTAAACCT
Organism: Cymbidium sinense; assembly: GCA_021442155.1. NCBI lineage: Eukaryota > Viridiplantae > Streptophyta > Magnoliopsida > Asparagales > Orchidaceae > Cymbidium > Cymbidium sinense. Next base: position 52,440 of record JAKCPB010000781.1, on the reverse strand, counting down.
AAACCAAAAGTAACTAAATAAATTTAAAAATAAACCTAAACCTAAATCTAATCCCTAAGAATGGACATAACCTTGACAGTAGGAACTTAACCGCCAACCAGGCGTAGTCTAGATCTAGCGGTGGAGGCGAAGGTAGAGGCGGAGGTTATCGCAGGGAGGTGGGGATCCGGAGGTCTTTGGTGGATATGGTGGTGGTGTGGTAGTTATGGAGGCGGGGAGGAGCGATTGAGGTTACAACCGTGGTGGTGAGGAGGGGAGATCGGGATATGATGGGGATCCCTCTACCGAGAGGGCGGTGGTATTGATGGGAACCGGAGAAATTCGATCCGATCTGCTTATGGAATTGTGTCTTTATAGTAGAGACAGTTCTAGTTATCTAGATTTTTTCAATTGCTCTATGTGTGCTCATTTTTGATCTATGTCATCACTTATGTCTTAGAAAACTTGGTGTGTTACTTGGTTGATGAAATTGAAATAAGTAAATGTTGAATCTGAATTTGTTCTCTATTAAAAAAAATCTTAAACCCTAAACCCTAAACTAAAACTTAAACCCTAAACCTAAAACTAAACTCAAACTAAACCAAACCCTAAACCCTAAACCTAAACCCCTAATCCTAACCTAAACCTAAACCCACCCCCAAATCCTAAAACCCTAAAACCCTAAACACTAAACCTAAACCATAAACTATAAACTACCTAAACCCACCTTCACTAAACCCCCTACCCTAAACTCAACTAATAACCCAAATCCTAAAACCTAAACACTAAACCTAAACCATAAATTAAACTTGAACCCTGGACACCTGACCTCCCTAACCACCCTAAACTCTACCTGACCACTAAACCCCATGACTAACCACATCCTAAACCCACCACTAAACCCTCCTACATTAAACCCTCATTAAACCCTAAACCCCAATAAAACCTCAACCTAAACTAAATAAAACCTAAAATAAAATAAATGAATAAACCAAAAATTAAATAAAATAAAATAAAATAAAAACCTAAACTAAAACCTAAACCTAAACCTAAACCTAAAAGAAATAAAATAAAAATGAAAAACTAAAATAAATAAAATAAAGAAAACCTAAAATAAAGTAAAAAAATTAAAAATTTAAATAAAATAAAAACTAAACCTAAAATAAAAATAAACTAAATGTAAAATAAAATAATTAGAAACTAAATAAAAATAAAAGCTAAAAATAAATAAAAAATAAAACATAAACCTTAAACTAAAAAAAAAACTAATCCTAAAATAAAAATAAAATAAACCTAAACCTAAACTAAAATAAATTAAACTAAAATAAATAAAACTTAAACCAAAACTTAAAATAAATTAAACCTAAACCAAAACCTAAATCCTAAATAAAATAAAATAAACTAAAAATAAACCTAAACCCAAACCTAAACAAAAATAAAATAAAAATAAAACCTAAAAATAAACCTAAAGTAAAATCCTAAAACCTAAACCAAAAAATAAAATAAAAAAAAACTAAACCTAAACCTAAAGATAAAATATAAAACCTAAACTAAATAAAATAAAATAAAAAGAAAACTAAATTAAAAATATAATCCTAATCCTAAACCGAAACCTAAATAACAAATTAAAATAGAAAACCTTAATTAAAATAAAAAACCTAAAATAAAAAACCAAACAAAATAAAAATAAAAATAAAGCTAAATAAAAATAAAAAATAAACTAAAATAAATAATAAATAAACTAAAATAAACTAAATAAACATAAACTAACCAGTTTACTTATTTAAAATAATAATGAAATTAAAAAAATTTAAAAAAATTGTAACCCTAAACCCTAAACCTGAACTTTAAACCTACAACCCAAAACCAGAAACCCAAAATCCTAAACCTTAAAACCGAGAACCCTAAACCCTAAACCCAAAACACTAAAACCTACACCTTAAACCCTAAATCCTAAATCCCTAATCCCTAAATAGTAAACCCTAAACCCTAAAACGTACATCTCTAATCCCTAAACCCAAAACCCTAAATCCTAAACCCTAAACCTTAAAACTTAAAAACCACAAAAACAAAACCTAAAACCTAAATAAACCTAAAATAAAATAAATAAATAAACCTAAACCTAAATAAATTAAAAAAATGAAATAAAATAGAAACCTAAACTGAAATCTAAACCTAAACCTAAACCTAAATGTAAAAATAAAATTAAATAAAAAATAAAAAACCTAAACTATACTAAAAAAAATAAACCTAAAAATAAAAAATCTTAATAAAATAAAAACTAAATGGCAAATAAAAATAAAATAAACCTAAAATAAAATAAAATAAAAACTAAATAAAAATAGAAACAAAAAAAGAAACCTAAAAATAAAACCTAAAATTAAATAAAAAATAAAACCTAAACCTTTAACTAAAAAAACTTGAACTTAAAATAAAGAAAATAAAATATACCGAAACCTAAACTAAAATAAACTAAAATAAAATAAATAAAACCTAAAGCTAAAACACTAAACTAAATAAAATAAAATAAACTAAAATAAAGCCTAAACCAAACTAAAAATTAAACCTAAAATTAATCCTAAATAAAAAACTAAAACCAAAACTTAAAAAAATAAAATAATAACCTAAACCTAAACCTAAAAATAAAAATAAAACCTAAACCTAAAAAATAAAATAAAAATAAAACTAAACTAAAAAGTAAGCATAAACCTAAACCTAAACCTAAAAAATAATCAAAAATAAAAAACATAAACTAAAATAAATAAACCAAAAATAAATTAACTAAACGAAATAAAAATAAAAAATATACCTAAAATAAAATAAAATAAAAACTAAATAAAATAGAAACAAAAAAATAAACCTAAAAATAAAACCTAAAATTAAATAAAAATAAAACCTAAACCTTTAACTAAAAAACTTGAACATAAAATAAAGAAAATAAAATATACCGAAACCTAAACTAAAATAAACTAAAATAAAATAAATAAAACCTAAAGCTAAACCAAAACACTAAACTAAATAAAATAAAATAAACTAAAATAAAGCCTAAACCTAAACTAAAAAATTAAACCTAAAATTAATCCTAAATAAAAAACTAAAACCTAAACCTAAAAAAATAAAATAATAACCTAAACCTAAAACTAAAAATAAAAATAAAACCTAAACCTATAAAATAAAATAAAAATAAAACTAAACTAAAAAGTAAGCATAAACCTAAACCTAAACCTAAAAAAATCAAAATAAAATACATAAACTAAAATAAATAAACCAAAAATAAATTAACTAAACTAAATAAAAATAAAAAATAAACCTAAATAAAAATAAAAAATAAAATAAACAAAAATAAATAAAAAATAGACAAAATAAACTAAATAAACCTAAACCTACTAATTTACTTAATTTAAAAAAAACCCTAAACCCTAAACCCTAAACCCTAAATCCTAAACCCTAAAACCTAGACCATAAAACTAACCCTAAACCCTAAACCATAAACCCTAAACCCTAAAACCCTAATCCCTAAACTATAAACCCTAAATCCTAAAACATACAACCCTAATCCCTAAACCCTAAACCCCAAATCCTAAACCCTAAACCCAAAAAACTAAAAACCTAAAACCCTAAAAACCTAAACTTAAACCAAATAAAACCTAAAAATATAATAAATAAAAAACTTTGACCTAAATAAATTAAAAAAATGAAATAAAATAAAAACCTAAACATAAACCTAAACCTAAATGTAAAAATAAAATAAAATAAAAAAATAAAAAACCTAAACTAAACTAAATAAAATAAAATAAACCTCAAAATAAAAAATCTAAATAAAATAAAAATAAACATCAAATTAAAATAAAATAAACCTAAAAGAAAATAAAATAAAAACTAAATAAAAAACTAAACAAAAAAAATAAACCTAAAAATAAAACCTCAAATTAAATAAAAAATAAAACCTAAACCTTAAAGTAAAAATAAAACCTAAACCTAAAATAAATAAAATAAAATATACCTAAACTAAAATAAAATAAAATAAAATAAATAAAACCTAAAGCTAAACCTAAACACTAAAATAAATAAAATAAAATAATCTAAAAGAAACCTAAACCGAACTAAAAAATAAAACCTAAAAATAAACTTAAGATTAAAACCTAAAACCTAAACGTAAAACCTAAACCTAAAAAATAAAATAAAGACCTAAACCTAAACTTAAAATTAAAAATAAAACCTAAACCTAAAAAATAAAATAAAACTAAAAGTAAACTAAAAAATAAGCATAAACCTAAAGCTAAAACTAAAAAATAAATTAAAATAAAAAAGCTAAACAAAATTAACTAAACCTAAAATGAATTAAATAAACTAAATAAAAATAAAAAATAAAATAAACAAAATTTAAAAAAATAGACAAAATAAACTTAATAAACCTAAACCTACTAGTTTACTTAATTTAAAAAAAACTCTAAACCCTAAACCCTAAACCCTAAACCTTAAATCCTAAACCCTAAAAATCTAAACCACCTAAACCCTAAACCTAAAACCTTACACCCCTACACTAAACCCTAAAAGCATAAAACCTAAACCATTAACCTAAAACCCTAAACCTTAAACTCACTAAACCCTAAAACCCTAAACCCTAACCAACCCTAAATCTAAACCCTAAAATCCTAAACCTCTAAACCCTAAACTAACCCCCTAACATAAACTTCCACCCTAAACCCTAAACCTAAACCCTAAACCTAAACTAAATAAATTAAAAAATAACCTATTACTAAACCCTAACTAACCACTACACCCTAAGAATGGCACCTCGAAAGGAACATCATCAAACTAGGCTCAATTTAGATCAGCGGTGGAGGCATAAAGTGGCGACAATTATCGTAGTGGTGGGGGTGGATCTTGAGGTGTTGGTGGATATGAAGGTGGTGGTCAGAGTACTGGTGGTTATGGAGGTTGGAGGAGCGATGTAGGTTACAGCCATATTGGTGGTCGAGGGAGAGACCGGGGATATGATGGTAGATCCTGCTACTCGAGAGGCAGGGGTGCTTTTGATGGCTGAGAATGGTGAATTGATCTCTTGCTTATGGAATTGACTCTTTATTGTAGAAATGGTTCTAGTTATCTAGGATTTTTGATTTATGCATGCTCATTTTTTATCTATGTCATTTCTTGTGTCTTAAAAAACTTGGTGTGTTACTGGTTGATGAAATCAAAAAGCAAAAATGCTGAATTTGAATTTTATTCTCTATTAAAAAAAACCAAAAGCCTTAAACTCTAAACTAAAACCTAAACCCTAGACATAAAACCTAAACCCTAAACCCTAAACCATAAAATCTAAACACTAAACCATAAACCTTAAACCCTAAACCCTAAACCTAAACCCCTAAACCCTCAACTAACTTTAAACCGTAAACCTTAAATCCTAAACTCTAAAAAGCTAAAAGATAAAAAGCTAAACTAAACTAAACAAAACCTAAAAATAAAAGAAATTAGAAAGCCTAAACCAAAATAAAATAAAATATAAAATATAATAAAAACCTAAACTAAAACTGAAACCTAAGCCTAAAAAGAAAGTAAACTTACAAATAAAAACCTAAATTAAAGTAAAAAATAAAAAACTTAAATAAAATAAAAACTAAACTTAAAATAAAATAAATAAATAAATAAACTAAACCTAAAAAAATAAAACTTAAAAAAATTAAAATAAAACTTAAATTCTAAACTAAAAACATATACCTAAAATAAAATGAAATAAACCTAAACCTAAAATATATAAACTTAACTAAAATAAATAAAACTTAAACCAAAACCTAAACCTAAACTTAAACCCTCAAAAAAATAAAATAAACTAAAAATAAACCTAAACATAAACTAAAAAATTAGAACCTAAAAATAAACGAAAACCTAAACCTAAAAAAATAAAATAAAAACCCAAACCTAAACTAAAAAATAAGAAATAAAACATAAACCTAAAAAATAAATTAAAAATAAAACTAAACTAAAAAAATAGACTTAAACCTAAACCTAAAATATGAACTAAAATAAAAAACCTAAACTAAAATAAATAAACTACACTAAATAACATTAAAAATAACCATAAATAAAATAAAAAAAACTAAACTAAAATAAAAAATAAACTAAATAACCGTAAACCTATGAGTCTACTTAATTATGAAAATAAAAATAAAAATAAAAAATAAAAATCCCTAATCCTAAACCTAAAACCCTAATCCCTAAACCCAAAACCTTAAAACCCTAAACCCTAAATCCTAAACCTTAAACCCTAAACCTAAAAACCCTAAAACCCTAAAACCCTAAACTATAAAACATAAACCCTAAACGCTAAAACCTACAACCCTGAACCCTAAACCCCAAACCCTAAAAACTAAAAAACCTATATCTAAACTAAATAAAAGCTAAAAATAAAAATTTAAATAAAATAAAATAAAATAAAAACTAAAACTAAAACCTAAACCTAAACCTAAACTTAAACTTAAACCTAAACATAAAAGAAAATAAATAAAATAAAAACTAAATTAATATAAAATAAATAAACTATAAACTAAACTAAAACATAAAATAAACTTAAATAAAATAAAAAATAAACATATAATAAAAAGAAAATAAAATAAAAACTAAATAAAGGCCTAAACCTAAAAAATAAACATAAAAATAATACTTAACAATAAATAAAAAATAAAACCTTAACTCTTAACTAAAATAATACCTAAACCTAAAATAAACCTAAACCTAAACTAAAATTAACTAAAATAAATAAATAAAACCTTAATCGAAACCTAAAATAAACTAAACCTAAACTATAAACTAAATAGAATAAGGTAAACTAAAAAATAAAACCTATAAATAAACCTAAAATAAAAACCTAAAACCTAAAATAAAAAAAATAAAAATCTAAACCTAAACCTAAAAATAAAAAAAAAACCTAAACCTAAAAAATAAAATAAAAATAAAACTAAATTAAAAAATAAGCATAAACCTAAGCCTAAAAAATAAGCTAAAATAAAAAACCAATACTAAAATAAATAAACCTAAAATAAATAAACTAAATTAAATAAAAATAAAAAAGAAACCTAAATAAAAAAAATAAAATGAACTAAAATAAATAAAAAAATAAACTAAATAAACCCTAAACCCTATATCATAAATCCTAAGCCCTATACCCTAATCCCTAAACCATAAATCCTAAACCCTAAACTCTAAACCCTAAACTCTAAACCCTAAATAGTAAACCCTAAATAGTAAACCCTAAACCCTAAACCCTAAACCCTAAACCCTAAAACCTACAACCCTATACCTTAAACCCTAACCCCTAAGCTAACCCTAAACCCTAAATGCTAAACTAACCCTAAACCCTAAGAATGGGTAGAACCTTTACAGTAGGAACATCACCATCAATTAGGCTTAGTCTAAAAGTGGCAGTCGACGTGAAGGCGATGGCGGTGGAAGCAAAGGCGGAGGCGGTGGTTATCATAGTGGTGGTGGGGGATCTATAGGTATTAGTGGATATCGAGGTGGTGTTCGGAGTAGTGATGGTTATGGAGGTGGGAGGAGCGATGTAGGTTATAGCCATGGTGGTGCCGAGGGAATGATGGCTGATCCTGCTACTCGAGAGGCGGGAGTGGATCTGATGGAAACTAGAGAAACTGAAGAACAATCTATCCGATCTGCTGCTTATTGAACTATGTCATTATCTAGGGTTTTTGATTACTTCTAAGGGTGCTCATATTTTATCTATGTCATCACTACTACCTTAGAGAACTTGGGGTGCTACATGGTTGATAAAATTGAAAAGAAGAAATGTTCAATCTAAATTTATTCTTTGTTTAAAAAATATCTTAAACCCTAAACCCTAAACTAAAACTTAAACCCTAATCCTAAAACCAAAACCCAAAACATTAAATCTTAAACCCCAAAAACCTTAAACCCTAAACCCCGTAAACCCTAAACCTTAAACCCTAAATCTTAAACCTTAAACCCTAAATCCTAAAATCATAAACCCTAAACCCTAAAACCTATAATCCTAAACTCTAAACCCTGAACCCTAAACCACAAACCCTAAACTAACCCTAAATTATCCCTAAACTCTAAACCCTAAACCTTGAATAAAGATGTTATTAGGAGTAGATCTAAAGAATGACCTAATCCTAACATAGTTATGGTAGCTAAAGAAAATATCTTGAAGAGACTTTCCCTTAACTATTAGAGATTTGGATACCCTAAATCATATTATAATACCATATATTATTGTATAATGTAGCATCACATATTTGACAATGTAGTAATGGGTTTTTGCTTGTTATAAGATGTTTTGAAATGTTTTAGTATATTATGGTATTGTGCCCTATAGTCTATATTTATATAAATCATAAAAATATTGATTTAATAAATCATATGATGAAATTTGTTAAACTTGAAGTGGGAATTTCGTGGTAGTACCAAAGGTGTGCTACGCCACTTATAGTCTAAAAAGTAATATTCTATGTTCAAAATAAATATTATATGTTGTAGCATAGTATAGCATCATATATATTAATTTATAGTTCTACTCATTTCAATATCTTTAGTATTTTACAATCATGCATGAGCCTACACTACATTATTTATAAAAAAGTTGATTTAGAATTTAAAATGGTAGAATTTGGCCAAATTAATAATAAGTAGAGCATGGCATCATAATATATTATTTTAATTTAAAATATGTAAGTTATATGAATAAAATATATAGTTTTTTGGTGTAGACTAATATTATTATTTGTTATCTTAAGCAATCCCTTATGTTGTGATATGCAATATAATTTAATATAATATGTTGTAGTGTATTATAATATAGGATGCCATAACATAGTGTAGCATCATGAATTATAGCATACTATTGTGTATTACTACTTGTCGTTTAGCATATTTTAGTTTGTTATAGTATGATGTAGTAGAGTTTGTACTAGTATAACTCATAAAAATACTAATTTATAGGCATAGATGATAGGATTTAGCAAATTTTAATGTAAGCTTTAGGAACATCATTGGGGTGTGCTATGGTGTGTCATTTAATCAAAATAATGGAATTTTGCATCCAAAATAAATGTTCCTTTTTCAACTAAATTTTATAAATTTTTTGCTTAAAGTGATTCATTTTAAGGTCTAATGTAAGATAATTTAAAGGTTGAGATGGAAGAATTTGGCCAAATTCATGGCACAGACCAAGAAGCAACACTAAAATTATGCTATTTTGTACCATTTATAATAGAAAATTAACAATTTTACATCCAAAATGAACATTATTCATATTTTGAGGAAATTTTGTTTTTTGTTCCTTTTCAAGTGATTCTAATGAGATTTAGTGTTACACAATATATTATATTATAGTATACTATAATATAATATAGTGTGTTAATTCACACTATAATGTGTTTAGCGTGATATTGTATAGTTAGTTTGATCTTCCACCATCACAAATCATAAAATGTTGATTACAATGTTAAGATGTCGTAATTTAAATGAATACATTATTATGCTTTTGTTTGAAGTATTAAAGGTGCGCATAAGAGAAGAAATAATATTTGATGAGAATTCCATGTCAAGGACATGGAGGGAGATCCACTAGGGGATCACACATGCATTGGACATGACATGAGAGGGGTCTATGTCCAGGGCATAGAAGAAGATAATTTTTTGGGGGTAATGTTTGAATTTGATTTGATTTATGGAAAGAAGATCTACTAGGGATAAGAATATATAAATCACCAGGGATTAAGACTAGATCAACTTTAATTTGTTTTATTTTAATTGATGTGATGGCATATCTATTAGAGAGACGTGCTCAAGTCTGCTAGGGATTGGGTATATGAAATTTCCACTAGGGAAGCAGGTTCGGGCTATCTGTTAGGGATTGGGATTTGAGTTTGATTTCATAGATTTATTGGGAGATGTATCCATTATGGAAAAGTGTTTGACTGGATTTTTTTGATTTACACTCTACTAGGGGAGTTGGTTCAATTTAGCTCCACTAGGGAAGTTAGTTTTGAATTTGATTTGTTTGCATGAGTTATTTATTTATGATTTGGGGCTTAATTGGAAAAAAAGTGTGATTTAACTCCATTGGGAAAAGCTAGAATGGGTTTAGTTTAATCTGAGTTAATGTATGGACCCTGTAGGTGTGTGATGGATCCATTGAGAAGGGGTTATATCAGCCTTGACCAACCTTAGGTAAATAAATCCAAAGGGATAGTCTACCAATTATGGGGTAAAGCTAGCCAACCTAAGGGGTTGCCTTCTGCAGTTAACGCTAAAAAAGAAGGCATAATAGACTTACATCTTCTAAAGTAGGGAACAACCGCTGGGGTGACCTGTTGGTAGCACAATAAATTGAACTAAACTTAGGGGCCACTATTGATAGAATTTTGATGGGGACTTATATTAACATTATAGTAGTCAGGCGATTCCTATAGGGAGTTTTGCTAACATTGTCCTAAAGATAGGATACCTTCCTGGGAAAAGGTACCACTAGGGTTGTCCTCTTAATCCATAAGTGAATATATATATATATATATATATATATATATATATATTATGTTTTCGTGGACCTTGTTGGTGTGCGAGGGACCACACTGAGAAGGGCCTATGTTAGTTTCAACATATCTCAGATTTACTAGACTAAGGGAAAATCTGCAAATCCACAAGATGGATTCTCCAACCACAAGGTTGGTTACTAGAAAAGTAGAATTGTCCAATTTGATAGTAACCTAGGCAGTGTCTAATAGGGGTCGCAAAGCACGTTATCCAAATATAGTGCCACAGGAGTGGTGCTACTAGGGGTGTTATCCTGAGACTTGGAAAAGAAAGCCTATAAGTGTATAGTGGATAACTCAAGGAGAAAGCATATCAGACTTAAATCTATTATTAGTGGTGTATCCTAAGGTGTGAGAACCAACCAACCTAATGTGTATCCATCATCATGAGTGGTGTATCCATCAGCATAGTGAGAACCAACAAACCTATGGTATCAATCAGTGTGCAATGATCAACCGTAAAATAAAGCTTGTAGGATTACAACTTTCCAAGTGAAACTGATCATCGGGATAGTCTATCTTCGGTGTGACATATATTATCTGACCTAGAGTGACTACTTAGTGGGGAGACCCAAGGAAGGACTAGACCCAGACTTGAAGTAGTCAAGAGGAAAGGAGCATCTAGGGGACTTATCCTAAACCTCAAATATACACAACCTAGTTATTGTACGAAGGCTAATCTAAGAAGAAAGCATAGTAGACTCACATCCTCTTAAATGAATCTAAGATGAGGTAGCTTACGGGCCACACAGGGTTTAGGTTTAGGTTTATTTAGTATAGGTTTAGTTTAGGTTTATTTTTATTTCTTTATTTAGTTTATTTATTTAGTTTTAGGTTTAGGTTTATTTATTTATTTATTTATTTAAGGTTTAGTTTATGTTTATTTATTTAGTTTTTAGGCTTTATTTAGATTTAGCTTTATTTAGTTTATTTTATTTCAGGATTTAGGTTTGGCAAGTTTAGCTATTTATTTTAGTTTATTTAGTTTTGCTAGGCAGGATTTAGTTTAGTTTTAGGTTTGTTTAGTCTTAAGTTTAGGGGTTTAGGGTTTATTTTAGTTTATTTAGGATTGGTTTTATTTTAGTGTAGGTTTATGGTTTAGGGTATTTATTTAGTTTTATTTATTTAAGTTTATTTTAGTTTGGGTTTTATTTAGTTTAGTTTAGGTTTAGTTTATTTATTTAGTTTATTTTATTTATTTATTTTAGTTTAGGTTTATTTAGTTTATTTATTTATTTAGTTTACTTTTTTATTTAAATTTAAAGGCTTAGTTTGGTTTAGTTTTTAGTGGTATTTAATTTATTTTATTTTCTATTTATTTATTTAGGTTTAGTTTAGGTTTAAGTTTATTTTTATTTAGTTTATTTATTTATTTAAGATTAGGTTTAAGTTTATATTTAGATTTAGGTTTAGGTTTATGTTTAGGTTTAGGTTTAGGTTTATTTTATTTAGTTTAGGCTTATTTAGTTTTCATTTAGTTTATTTAGTTTTTGTTTAGAGTTTAGGTTTAGTTTAGTTTAGGGTTTAGGTTTATTTTAGGTTTATTTTTTGTTTAGTTTATTATTTAGTTTAGTTTAGGTTTAGGTTTATTTAATTTATTTATTTATTTTATTTAGTTTATTTTTTAAGTTTTATTTTAGGTTTTAGGTTTAGGTTTAAGCTTAGGTTTTAGTTTATTTATTTAGTTTAGGTTTTAATTTTTATGTTATTAGGTTTTATTAGTATTTAGTGTTTTTTAGGTATTATTAATTTTTTGTTTAGTTTATTTTTTATTATTATTTATTAGTTTTTTATTTTAATTAATTATATTAGTTTATTATTTCTAGTTAATTATTTAGGTTTGTTTATTCTTATTTTATTTAGTATATTTATTTAGATTTTATTTATTATTTAGTTTATTATTATAATTAGTAGTTTAGTTATTAGTTTTATTTAGTTTAATTTATTAATAGTTTATTAGTTTAGTGTTAGCTGTTATTAGTTATTTAGATATTATTATTTAGTTTATTAGTTTTTCTATTTTATTATTAGTTTTAGCTATTATTATTTGGTTAATTTATTATTAGGTTTAGTTAGTTTCTTAGTTTATTAGTTTAGTTTAGTTGTTAGTTTTAGTTATTAGTTAGTTATTATTATTAGTTATTTATTAATTATTTAGTTTGTTTATTAGTTTTAGTTTATTAGTTATTAGTTTTAGTTTAGTTAGTTTAGTTATTGGGTTTAGTTTGGGTTTAGTTAGTAGTTAGTTTTTTTATTAGGTTAGTTATGTTTAGGTTTTAGGTTTATTAGTTAGTTATTATTATTAGTAAGTTATTTATTAGGGTTCAATTTAGTTAGTTTATTAGTTTAGTTTTAGTTAATAGTTTAGGTTTAGGTTTAGTTTTTATTAGTTTTATTTGTTTAGTTTTGTAGTCAGTTTATTAGTGGGGTTTTTTGTTTATGTTTAATTTAGTTATTACTTTGTTAATTAGTTTAGTTAGTTTTTGTTATTATTAGTTTATTAGTTATTATTTAGTTAGTTTAGTTTAGTTAGTTTTATTAATTTTTCTTTTAGTTTATTATTCATATTTATTTAATATTAGTTTATTAGTTTTAGTTTATTATTTATTAGTTTTAGTTTTAATTAGTTTAGTGTTTTATTAGTTTCTTATTAGGGTTTAGGGTTTAGGGTTTAGGTTTTAGGGTTTTATGGTTTAAGGTTGTTGGTTTAGGGTTGTAGGTTTAGGGTTGTAGGTTTAGGGTTAGTTTTAGGGTTTAGCATTTAGGGTTTGGGTTTTTTTAATTTTTTTATTATTTTTTATTTTTTAGGTTTTAGGATTTAAGGTTTAGGCTTTAGGTTTAGGGTTGAGGCTTTAGTTTGGGTTTTAGGGATTTTCGAATTTTTTTTAACTGAGAATAAATTCATAATCAACATTTTTTCTTTTTGATTTCATCAGTCAAGTAGCACACCAAGTTCTCAAAGACACAAGCAACAATATAGATAAAAAATAAGCACACATAGAGCAAATCAAAAGCCATGGAAAACTAGAACTGTCTTTAATGTAAAGACATAGTTCCATATGCAGCAGATTGGATCGGCTATTCTTCAGTGTCTCTAATTCCCATTAGAACCACCTGACCTCTCAAGTAGTTGGATCTGCCATCATATCTATAATCTTTCCCTCCAACACCACCACAGCTATAACCTCCATCGCTCCTCCTACCTCCATAACTATCACTGCTCTGACCACCACCTTCATATCCACCAGCACATCTAGATCCCCCACCACCACTGTGATAACCATCGCCTCCACCTTCACCTTCATCGCCAGATCTAGACTGAGCTTGGTTGATGGTGATGTTCCTTTCGTCAAGGTTCTGCCAATTCTTAGGGTTTATGTTTAGGTTTAAGTTTATTAGATTTTAGGATTTAGGTTTATTTTATAATTTATTTAGACACTTTAGGTTTAGGTTTAGGGTTTATGTTTAGGGTTTAGGGTTTAGCATTTAGGGTTTAGGTTTTAGGGTTTTAGGGTTTATGCTTTTAGGGTTTAGGGTTTAGGGTTAGGGTTAGGGTTTAATGTTTAGGGTTTAGGGTTTATGGTTTAGGGTTTAGGGTCTAGAGTTTAGGGTTTACGGTTAAGGGTCTTTTAGGGTTTATGGTTTAGGGTTTAGGATGTAGGGTTTAGGGTTTTTTTTTAATTACGTAAACATGTAGGTTTAGGTTTTTTAAGTTTATTTTATTTTTTATTTTTATTTAGGTTTATTTTTTATTTTTATTTAGTTTAGTTTATTTATATTATATTTATTTATTTTACTTTAGGTTTTTTATTTTAGTTTATTTTTTAAGTTTAGGTTAATGTTTAAATTTATTTTTTAGTTGAGTTTTATTATTATTTTTTAAGTTTAGGTTTTATTTTTTATTTTTATGTTTAGGTTCAAGTTTTTATTTTATTTTTTAGGTATACATTTTAGGTTTTTATTTTAGGTTTATTTGTAGGTTTTATTTTTTATTTAGGTTTAGGTTTATTTTTAGTTGAGTTTTGTTTTTATTTTATTTTTTAGGTTTAGGTTTTATTTTTTATTTTTTGATTTACGTTTAGGTTTTTATTTTACTTTTAGCTTTATGTTTTAGGTTTTAGTTTTATTTTTAGGTTTTTTTTAGTTTAGGTTTAAGTTTATTTTAGTTTATTTTATTTTATTTAGCTTAGGTTTAGGTTTAGGTTTTAATTATTTCTGTTTATTTTATTTGAGTTTAGGTTTAGGTTTATTTTATTTTGTCTATTTTATTTTTATTTTAGATTTAATTTTTTTTATTTAGGGTTTAGATTTTATTTTTTATTTATTTTTAGGTTGAATTTTTAGGTTTATTTTTTAGGGTTAGATTTTTATTTAGTTTTTATTTTACTTTATTTGAGATTTATTTTATTTTTACTTTACATTAAGTTTTTATTATATTTTGGTTTTTAATTTTTAAGTTTATTTTATTTCATAGTTTAGTTTATGTTTTTATTAAATTTATTTTAGTTTATTTTTATTTTTATTTTATTTTAGTTTTAGGTTTAGGTTTAGGTTTTAGTTAAGTGTTTATTTTATTTAGGTTTAATTTTATTTATTTAATTTATTTTTAGATTTTATTTTATTTATGTTTTGGTTTTTAAGATTTTAGGGTTTACAGTTTAGGGTTTTCCATTTTAGGGTTTAGGGTTTTAGGGTTTAGGGTTTAGGGTTAGAGTTTAAGGTTTAGGGTTTATGGTTTAGAATTAAGATTTAGGGTTTAAGGTTTTTCAAGTTTATTGTTTAGGGTTTAGGGTTTAGGGTTAGCTGAAGGTTTAGGGTTAATTTAGTTTAGGGTTTAGGGTTTCAGGTTTTCAAGGTTTAGTGTTTAGGGTATATGGTTTAGGGTTATGGTTAGGGTTTAGGGTTTGAGTTTAGGGTTTAGGGTTTATGGTTTAGGGTTTTTGGTTTAGGGTTGTTGGTTTAGAGTTTAGGGTTTAGGGTTAGTTATAGGGTTTGGGGTTTAGGGTTTAGGGTTTAGGATTTAGGGTTTGGTTTAGGGATTAGGGTTTATGGTTATTTTTTTTAAATTAAGTAAACCATTAAGTCTAGGTTTATTTAGATTATTTTTTATTTAGTTTAGTTTATTTTATTTTTTATTTTGATTTAGGTTTATTTTTTATTTTTATTTAGTTTAGTTCATTTGTTTATTTATTTTAGTTTAGGTTTCTTATTTTAGTGTATTTTTTAGGTTAAAGTTTTGATTTAAGTTTTTTTTAGTTTAGTTTTATTTTTATTTTATTTTTTTAGTTTAGGTATTACTTTAAAATTTTTGGTTTAATTTTTGGTTTAATTTTAGGTTTAATTTAATTTAATTTTTTTATTTAGTTTATGGTAATGGTTTAGGTTTAGGTTTTATTTATTTTAGTTTAGGTTTAGGTTTTTTTTAATTTAGGGTTTAGGTTTCATTTTTTATTTATTTTTAGGTTTTATTTTTAAGCTTAGGTTTTTATTTAGTTTTTATTTTATTTTTTTTATTTTTTTATTTATATTTTACATTTAGTTTTTAATTTATTTTGGTTTTTTAGTTTTATCTTTTTTTTAGTTCTTTGTTTAGTTTAGTTTTTTTATTTATTTTATTTTAGTTATGTTTTTATTTTTATTTTATTTATTTAGGTTTAAGTCTTTTAATTATTTAATTTTTAGATTTTATTTAGTTTGGGTTTAGGCCTTTAAGTTTTTAGGGTTTAGGGTTTAGGGTGTAGGGTTAATGGTTTAGGGTTTAGGGATTAGGGTTTGGGGTTTAGGGGTTAACGTTTAGGGTTTTGGGTTTTAAGGTTTAGTGTTTAGGGTTTAGCATTATATGTCTAGGGTTTAGGGTTTAGGGGTTAGGGTTTAGGGTTTTAGGTTTTGGGTTTAGGGTTTTAGGGTTTAGGGTTTAGGGTTTAGGGTTTAGCATTGTATGTCTAGGGTTTAGGATTAGTTTTATGTTTTAGGGTTTAAGCTTAAGGTTTAGGTTTTAGGGTTTTAGGATTTATACTTTTTGGGTTTAGGGTTTAGGGTTAGGGATTAGGTTTAGGGTTTTTTAGAGTTTAGGGTTTAGGGTTTATGGTTTAGGGTTTAGGATTTAGTGTTTAGGCTTTAGGGTTTAGGGTTTTTAGGGTTTAAGGTTTCAAGTTTATAGTTTAGGGTTAGCTTAGGGTTTAAAGTTAGTTAGGGTTTAGGGTTTAGGCTTTTTAAATTTTAGGGTTAGTTTAGATTTTAGGGTTCAAGGTTCTAGGGTTTTAGGGTTTAGGGTTTATGGTTTAGGGTTTAGGGTTAGGGTTTAGGATTTAGGGTTTAGGGTTTAGGGTGGTTAATTTAGGGTTTAAGGTTTAGGGTTTAGGGTTTTAGGCTTTTAGGGTTTAAGGTTTAGGCTTTAGGGACTAGGGTTTAGGGTTTTATGGGTTTAGTTTATTTTATTTTTTGTTTTTATTTAGGTTTATTTTTATTTTATTTATTTTAGTTTATTTATTTTAGGTTTATTTATTTTAGTTTAGGTTTTTTATTTTAGTTTATTTTTTAGGTTTAAGTTTCGATTTATGTTTTTTTTTGTAGTTTAGTTTTTTTTATTTTATTTTTTAGGTTTAGGTTTTATTTTTTATTTTTTGGTTTATGTTTAGGTTTTTATTTTATTTTTTTTAGCTTTACATTTTAGGTTTTTTTATGTTTATTTTTAGGTTTTATTTTTTAGTTTAGGTTTAAGTTTATTTTTAGTTTATTTTATTTTATTTAGCTTAGGTTTAGGTTTAGGTTTTAATTATTTTTATTTATTTTATTTGAGTTTAGGTTTAGGTTTATTTTATTTTGTTTATTTTATTTTCATTTTAGGTTTAATTTTTTTTTTAGTTTCGGGTTTAGATTTTATTTTTTATTTATTTTTAGGTTGAATTTTTAGGTTTTTATTTAGGGTTAGATTTTTATTTAGTTTTTATTTTACTTTATTTGAGGTTTATTTTATTTTTACTTTACATTTAGTTTTTATTATATTTTGGTTTTTAATTCTTAAGTTTACTTTATTTCATAGTTTAGTTTATGTTTTTATTAAATTTATTTTAGTTTATTTTTATTTTATTTTATTTTAGTTTTATGTTTAGGTTTAGGTTTTAGTTAGGTGTTTATTTTATTTAGGTTTAAGTTTATTTATTTAATTTATTTTTAGATTTTATTTTGTTTATGTTTAGGTTTTTAGGATTTTAAGGTTTACAGTTTAGGGTTTTCCATTTTAGGGTTTAGGGTTTTATGGTTTAGGGTTTAGGGTTAGGGTTTAGGGTTTAGGGTTTATGGTTTAATATTTAGGATTTAGGGTTTACGGTTTTTCAGGTTTATTATTTTGGGTTTATGGTTTAGGGTTAGCTGAAGGTTTAGGGTTAGTTTAGGATTTAGGGTTTAGGGTTTCGGGTTTTCAAGGTTTAGTGTTTAGGGTATATGGTTTAGGGTTATGATTAGGATTTAGGGTTTCGGGGTTTAGGGTTTATGGTTTATGGTTTAGGGTTTTTGGTTTAGGGTTGTTGGTTTAGAGTTTAGGGTTTAGGGTTAGTTATAGGGTTTGGGGTTTAGGGTTTAAGGTTTAGGATTTAGGGTTTGAAGTTTAGGGATTAGGGTTTTAGGTTATTTTTTTAAATTAAGTAAACCATTAAGTCTAGGTTTATTTAGATTATATTTTATTTAGTTTAGTTTATTTTATATTTTATTTTTATTTAGTTTAGTTCATTTGTTTATTTATTTTAGTTTAGGTTTTTTATTTTAGTGTATTTTTTAGGTTAAAGTTTTGATTTAAATTTTTTTAGTTTAGTTTTATTTTATTTTATTTTTTTTAGTTTAGGTATTACTTTAAAATTTTGGTTTAATTTTTGGTTTAATTTTAGGTTTAATTTAATTTAATTTTTTTATTTAGTTTATGGTTATGGTTTAGGTTTAGGTTTTATTTATTTTAGTTTAGGTTTAGATTTATTTTATTTTGTTTATTTGAGGTTTAGGTTTTTTTTAGTTTAGGGTTTAGGTTTCATTTTTTATTTATTTTTAGGTTTTATTTTTAAGCTTAGGTTTTTATTTAGTTTTTATTTTATTTTATTTTTAGTTTTTTATTTTTATTTTACATTTAGTTTTTATTTTATTTTGTGTTTTTAGTTTTATCTTTTTTTTAGTTTTTTGTTTAGTTTAGGTTTTTATTTATTTTATTTTAGTTAAGTTTTTATTTTTATTTTATTTTATTTAGGTTTAGGTTTTTTAATTATTTAATTTTTAGATTTTATTTAGTTTAGGTTTAGGCCTTTAAGTTTTAAGGGTTTAGGGTTTATGGTGTAAGGTTAATGGTTCAAGGTTTAGGGTTTAGGTTTTGGGGTTTAGGGGTTAACGTTTAGGGTTTTGGGTTTACCGATTTAGTGTTTAGGGTTTAGCATTGTATGTCTAGGGTTTAGGGTTTAGGGGTTAGGGTTTAGGGTTTTGGATTTTGGGTTTAGGGTTTTAGGGTTTAAGGTTTAGGGTTTAGGGTTTAGCATTTTATTTCTAGGGTTTAGGATTAGTTTTATGTTTTAGGGTTTAAGCTTAAGGTTTAAGTTTTAGGGTTTTAGGATTTATGCTTTTTGGGTTTAGGGTTTATGGTTTATAGTTTAGGATTTAGAGTTTAGGCTTTAGGGAGTTTAGGGTTTGAGACTGGGGTTAACAGGTTTAGAGTTTAGGATTTAGGCTTTTTAAATTTTAGGGTTAGTTTAGATTTTATGGTTCCAGGTTAGGGTTTTAGGGTTTAGGATTTATGGTTTAGGGTTTAGGGTGGTTAATTTATGGTTTAAGGTTTAGGGTTTACGGTTTAGGGTATAAGGTTTAGGGTTTAGGGTTTTAGGCTTTTAGGGTTTAAGGTTTAGGCTTTAGGGACTAGTGTTTAGGGTTTTATGGGTTTAGTTTATTTTATTTTTTTTTTATTTAGGTTTATTTTTTATTTTTATTTAGGTTAGTTTATTTATTTTAGGTTTATTTATTTTAGTTTAGGTTTCTATATTAGTTTATTTTTTAGGTTTAAGTTTCAATTTATGTTTTTTATAGTTTAGTTTTATTTTATTTTATTTTCTTAGTTTAGGTGTTACTTTTAAATTTTTGGTTTAGTTTTAGGTTTGATTTTTTAGTTTAGTTTTAGGTTTAATTTAATTTAATTTTTTTAATTTAGTTTATGGTTTAGGTTTAGGTTTATTTTATTTTATTTATTTGAGGTTTAGGCTTTTTTAGTTTAGGGTTTAGGTTTTATTTTTTATTTCTTTTTAGGTTTTATTTTTAAGCTTAGGTTTTTATTTAGTTTTTATTTTATGTTTTTATATTTTTATTTTACATTTAGTTTTTATTTTATTTATGTTTTTTAGTTTTTCTTTTTTTTTAGTTTTTAGTTTAGTTTAGGTTTTTATTTATTTTATTTTAATTAAGATTTTATTTTATTTAGGTTTATGTTTTTTATTATTTAAATTTTAGATTTTATTTTGTTTGGGTTTTAGCCTTTAGGTTTTTAGGGTTTAGGGTTAATGGTTTAGGGTTTAGGGTTTAAGGTTTGGGGTTTAGGGGTTAGCATTTAGGGTTTTGGGTTTAGGGTTTAGTATTTAGGGTTTAGCATTGTATATCTAGGGTTTAGGATTTAGGTGTTAGGGTTTTGGGTTTAAGGTTTTAGGGTTTAGGGTTTAGGTTGACGTCCAGTTTAGAGTTTAGGGTTTAACCTGTTTTAGGGTTTAAGCTAAGAGAGTTTGGGGTTTTAGGATTTATGCTTTTGGGTTCTACCCAGGTCAGGATTAGGGTTTGAGGTTTTTTAGAGTTTAGGGTTTAGGGTTTATGGTTTATGGTTTAGGGTTTAGGGTTTAGCATTTAGGGTTTAGGTTTTAGGGTTTTAGGGTTTATGCTTTTAGGGTTTATGGTTTAGGGTTAGGGATAGGGTTTAATGTTTAGGGTTTAGGGTTTATGGTAGGGAGGGTCAGAGTTTAGGGTTTCGTTATGGGTCTTTTAGGATTTAGGGTTTAGGGTTTAGGATGTAGGGTTTAGGGTTTTTTTTTAATTACACAAAGCAGGTTTAGGTTTTTTAGTTTATTTTATTTTTTATTTTTATTTAGGTTTATTTTTATTTTTATTTAGTTTAGTTTATTTGTTTTATATTTATTTATTTTACTTTAGGTTTTTTTATTTTAGTTTATTTTTTAAGTTTAGGTTAATGTTTAAATTTATTTTTTAGTTGAGTTTTGTTTTTATTAAATTTTTTAGGTTTAGGTTTTATTTTTCTTTTTTATGTTTAGGTTCAAGTTTTTATTTTACTTTTTAGGTAAACATTTTAGGTTTCTATTTTAGGTTTATTTGTAGGTTTTATTTTTTATTTAGGTTTAGGTTTATTTTTAGTTGAGTTTTGTTTTTATTTTATTTTTTTTTTTTGGTTTTATTTTTTTTTTTTTCGTTTAGGTTTTATTTTATTTTTTTTTTACTTTAGGTTTTTTTTTTAGGTTTATTTTTAGTTTTATTTTTTAGTTTAGGTTTAGGTTTATTTTTAGTTTATTTTATTTTATTTAGCTTAGGTTTAGGTTTAGGTTTTAATTATTTTAGTTTATTTTATTTGAGTTTAGGTTTAGGTTTATTTTATTTTCATTTTAGGTTTAATTTTATTTTTAGTTTAAGGTTTAGATTTTATTTTTTATTTATTTTTAGGTTGATTTTTTAGGTTTATTTTTTAGGGTTAGATTTTTATTTAGTTTTTATTTTACTTTATTTGAGGTTTATTTTATTTTTACTTTACATTTAGTTTATATTATATTTTAGTTTTTAATTCTTAAGTTTATTTTATTTCATAGTTTAGTTTATGTTTTTATTAAATTTATTTCAATTTATTTTTATTTTTATTTTATTTTAGTTTTAGGTTTAGGTTTAGGTTTTCATTTAGGTGTTTATTTTATTTAGGTTTAAGTTTATTTATTTAATTTATTTTTAGATTTTATTTTGTTTATGTTTAGGTTTTAGGATTTTAGGGTTTACGATTTAGGGTTTTCTATTTTAGGGTTTAGGGTTTAGGGTTTAGGGTTAGGGTTTAGGTTTTAGGGTTTTTGGTTTAGTATTTAAGATTTAGGGTTTAAGGTTTTTCAGGTTTATTGTTTAGGGTTTAGGTGGGTTAAAGGTTAGTTACGATTTAGTGTTTGACTTTTAAGGTTTAGTGTTTGGGTATATGGTTTAGGGTCACTGAGGGTTTAGGGTTTTAGGTTTAGGGTTTGGTTTAGGTTTGGTGGTAAGGTTGGGAGTTTGAGTTTAGTGGTTAGGGTTGGGGTTTGGGGGGTTTAGGGTTTTGGGTTTAGGATTTAGGGTTTAAGGTTTAAGGATTAGGGTTTATGGTTATTTTTTTTAAATTAAGTAGACCATTAAGTCAAGGTTTATTTAGATTATTTTTTATTTAGTTTTGTTTATTTTATATTTTATATTTATTTAGGTTTGTTTTTTATTTATATTTAGTTTAGTTTATTTGTTTATTTATTTTAGTTTAGGTTTTATTTTAGTTTATTTTTTAGGTTTAAGTTTCGATTTATGTTTTTTTTAGTTTAGTTTTATTTTTATTTTATTTTTTTAGTTTAGGTATTACTTTAAAATATTTGGTTTAATTTTTGGTTTAATTTAATTTAATTTTTTATTTAGTTTATGGTTATGATTTAGGTTTTGATTTTATTTATTTTAGTTTATGTTTAGGTTTATTTCATTTTATTTATTTGAGGTTTAGGTTTTTTAGTTTAGGGTTTAGGTTTCATTTATTTATTTATTTTTTATTTTTTGGTTTTATTTAGTTTTATTTTATTTTATTTTTAGTTTTTCATTTTATTTTACATTTAATTTTTATTTTATTTAGGTTTTTTAGTTTTATCTTTTTTTTTAGTTTTTTGTTTAGTTTAGGTTTTTATTTATTTTATTTTAGTTAAGTTTTAATTTTTATTTTATTTATTTAGTTTTAGGTTTTTTAATTATTTAATTTTTAGATTTTATTTAGTTTGGGTTTAGGCCTTTAAGTTTTTAGGGTTTAGGGTTTAGGGTGTAGGGTTAATGGTTTAGGGTTTAGGGTTTAGGGTTTGGGTTTAGGGGTTAACATTTAGGGTTTTGGGTTTTAAAGTTTAGTGTTTAGGGTTTAGCATTGATGTCCAGTGGCCCAGTGGAGGGTTTAGGGTTTTGGGTTTTGGGTTTAGGGTTTTAGGGCTTAGGGTTTAGGGGTTAGGGTTTAGCATTGTATGTCTAGGGTTTAGGATTAGTTTTATGTTTTAGGGTTTAAGATTAAGGTATAGGTTTTAGGGTTTAGTTCTTGGGTTAGGTGGGGATTAAGGTGTGGTTTTAGAGTTTATTGTTTAGGGTTTATGGTTTAAGGTAAGATATGTACTTTAGGGTTTAGGGTTTAGGTTTGAGTTCTGATTTAGTTACTCAGGTTTAAAGAGTTAGTTTAGGTTTAGCCTTTATATCTTTTTTAATTTAGATTTTAGGTGGTTCCCAGGGAGGTTTAGGGTTTATGGTGTGGAGGGTTAGGGTTTAGGATTTATGGTTTAGGTTTAGGAGGTTAATTTATGGTTTAAGATTTAGGGTCACTAGGTATAAGGTTTAGGGAGGGTTTTAGGCTTTTAGGATTATGTTAGAGCTTTAGGAATAGGGTTTAGGGTTTTATGGGTTTAATTTTTTTTTATTTTTTGTTTTTATTTAGGTTTATTTTTTTAATTTAGCTTAGTTTATTTATTTTAGGTTTATTTATTTTAGTTTAGGTTTTTTATTTTTGTTTATTTTAAGGTTTAAGTTTCAATTTATGTTTTTTTTTATAGTTTAGTTTTTTTTTATTTTATTTTTTTAGTTTAGGTATTCCTTTTAAATTTTTGGTTTAGGTTTAGGATTAATTTTTTAGTTTAGTTTTAGGTTTAATTTAATTTAATTTTTTTTATTTAGTTTATGGTTTAGGTTTAGGTTTAGGTTTATTTTAGTTTAGGTTTAGGTTTATTTATTTTATTTATTTGATATGGTTTTTTAGTTTAGGGTTTATTTTTAGTTATTTTAGGTTTTATTTTTTTAGGTTTTATTTAGTTTTATTTTATTTTATTTTAAGTTTTTATTTTATTTTACATTTAGTTTTATTTTATTTAGGTTTTTTTTTTTTTTAGTTTTAGTTTTAGTTTAGGTTTTATTTATTTTATTTTAGTTAAGTTTTATTTTTATTTTATTTTATGGTTTAGGTTTTCTAATTATTTAATTTTAGATTTTATTTTTGGGTTTAGGCCTTTAGGTTTTTAGGGTTTAGGGTTTAGGGTGTAGGGTTAATGGTTTAGGGTTTAGGGTTTAAGATTTGGGTTTTAGGGGTTAGGGTTTTTGGTTTTAGGGGTTAGGGTTTTAGGGTTTAGTCTTTAGGGTTTAGCATTGTATGTCTAGGGTTTAGGGTTTAGGGTTTTAGTTTTGGGTTTATGTTTTGGGGTTTTTTAGGTTTAGGGAGCATACATCCAGGTTTAGGGTTTAGGGTTTAAAGCAAAACTTAAGGTTTAGGCCTGTTTAGGTTTAGGAGAATTATTTTGGGTCACAGTTAGGTTAAGGATCAGGTGGTTTGTGAGAGGAGGGTTTATGGTTTAGGAGTTTAAGATTTAGGTTTCAGCTTTAGGGTTTAGGTTTGGAGTCAGTGTAGGTTAAGTTAGGGTAGGGTTATAGTGGGTTTAGGCTTTAAATTTTAGGTATTTGGAGTTTTAGGTTTTAGGGTTTTAGGTTTAGTTTATGGTTTAGGGAGGAGGTTTAGGATTAGGGTTTTAGGATCAGGGTTAAGGTTTTAAGTGGTGGGTTTAGTTAGGTGGGTTTAGGGTTTAGGTTTAGGGTTTAGGGTTTTTTTAGGGTTGTGGTAGGGTTTGGGTTTTATAACTTGGGTGGTTTATTTATGAGGGTGGAGGGTTTAGGGTTTTGGGGTTTAGTTTAGGGTTTATTTGTTTAGGTTAGAGTTTATTTAAGTGGGGTTTAGGTTTATTATTTTTTAATTTTATGTAGCTTTAGGTATAGGTTTAGGTTTATTTACTTTTAGTTTAGTTTACTTTTTAGTTTTATTTTAGTTTAGTTTTTATTTATTTTTTAGGTTTTATTTTTAGTTTAGATTAGGTATTGGTTTATTTAGGTTTATTTTGTTATTTATTTATTTAGGTTTTTTTTTAGTTTAGGTTTTGGTTTAGGTTTATGCTTTATTTTTTTTTCAATTTATTTTTTATTTTAGTTTAGCTCATTTTTATTTAGATTTAGGTTTTAGGTTTAGGTTTATTTTAGGTTTAGGTTTTGTTTATTTTCTGTTTAGTTTATTTATTTTAGTTTATTTAGTATGGTGGTTTGATTATTTTAATTAGTTTTTATTTTACACGTTAGGTTTAGGTTTATTTAGTTTAGTTTAGGTTTGGGTTTAGGTTTTAGTTTTATTTAGTTTAGGTTTTATTTAGTTTATTTATTTTTCTTTTATTTTTATTTAGGTTTATTTAGTTTAGTTTATGTTTTATTTTTATTTCAGTTTAGGTTTACGTTTAGGTTTTATTTAGTATTTATTTTAGGTTTAGGTCTAGTTTAGGTTTATTTTATTTTCATTTAGGTTTAGGTTTATTTTTATTTGTAGTTTAGTTTATTTATGTTTATGTTTAGGTTTAGGTTTTTAGTTTATTTTAGTTTAGATTTAGGTTTAGGTTAATTTAGGTTTATGTAGTTTAGGTTTTTAATTTTTAGGTTTAGGTTCATTTATTTTTACTTTAGTTTTTATTTATATTTTATTAGTTTAGTTTATATATTTAGGTTTATTTATGTTTATTTTTTGGTTTATTCTTAGTTTAGATTTAGGTTTATTTATTTTCATTTAGTTTAATGTATTTTTAATTTTAGGTTTATTTAGTTTTTAGTTTTATTTAGTTTAGGTTTAGATTTAGGTTTATTTTTATTTATTTAGGTTTTAGTTTATTTTAGCTTAGTTTAGGTTTATTTATTTAGTTTATTTATTTATTTGGTTTAGCTTTAGGTTTATTTATTTAGTTTGTTTATTTATTTAGTTTATTTATTTATTTAGGTTTAGGATTATGTTTTATTTAGTTTAATTTATTTAATTTTATTTTGTTTTGGGTTTAGGGTTTAAGATTAGGTTTATTTAGTATAGGTTTAATCTAAGTTTATTTTTATTTCTTTATTTAGTTTATTTATTTAGGTTTAGGTTTAGGTTTATTTATTTAAGTTTAGGTTTTTTTATTTAGTTTTAGTTTATTTTGGGTCTAGGGTTTAGGTTTAGGTTTGGTTTAGGTTTATCTTCATTTATTTATTTATTTTATTTATTTAGGTTTATTTCTTTATTTAGTTTATTTTTTATTTATTTTTATTTAAATTATTTTATTTTAGTTTATTGTTTTATTTATTTTTGTTCATTTTTTTATTTTTAGTTAGGTTTAGGTTTAGGTTTTTATTTTAGGTTTGTAGTTTTATTTTAGGTTTAGGTTTTATTTAGTTTTAAGTTTTTATTTTATTTCTATATTATTTATATCCATTTAGTTTAGTTTATTTTATTTCCATTTATTTTAGGTTTTTAGGTTTATTTTATTTAGTTTATGGTTTATTTTATTTTAGGTTTTTTATTTATTTTATTTTAGGTTCAGTTTAGCTTTATTTTAGGCTCATCGCCAGTGGTCTGTAGTTTATTTTAGTTTAATCTTTTTTATTTAGTTTTAGGTTAATTAATCTAGTTTAGTTTTTTTTTCATCTCAGCTTTAGGTTTATCACGTTTAGCTATATTTAGCTTTATTTTTAGCATAGGTTGTTAGCTCTTATTTATTTATTTATTTATCTTAGTTTAGCCCATTTAGTTATTTATTATCCATTATTATCTCCCAGCTCAGTAGGGCCCAGTGTTAGCCCAGGCCCAGGGCTCAGTGGCCTCAGGGCCCAGTGGCCCAGTGGCCCAGGCCCAGGGCCCAGGTCACTCAGTGCCCAGGCCCAGTGGCCCAGCAGTAGTGGCCTTCAGTCTAGGGCCCAGGGCCCAGGGCCCAGGGCCCAGGGCCTAGGGCCCAGGTGCTCAGTGGCCCAGGGCCCAGGGCCCAGTGGCCCAGGCCCAGCCTGGCCTGTGGCTCAGGCCCAGTCCCATGGCTCAGTTTCCCAGCCCAGTGGCTCAGTGGCCTATGGCCCAGGGCCTGGCTCAGGGTCTGTTGCCTCTTAGAGCCTAGGCTCAGGGTCAGCTGTGGTCCTGGGCCCAGGGTTTAGGATTTAGGGTTTGAAGCTAGTGATTAGTGGTTTATGGTTATTTTTTAAATTAAGTAAACCATTAAGTCCAGTTTATTTAGATTATTTTATTTAGTTTAGTTTATTTTTATTTTTATTTTGATTTAGGTTTATATTTTATTTTTTATTTAGTTTAGTTCATTTGTTTATTTATTTTAGTTTAGGTTTTTTATTTTAGTGTATTTTAGGTTAAAGTTTGATTTAAATTTTTTAGTTTAGTTTTATTTTTATTTTATTTTTTTAGTTTGTATTACTTTAAAATTTTGGTTTAATTTCTTGGTTTAATTTTAGGTTTAATTTAATTTAATTTTTTTATTTAGTTTATGGTTATGGTTTAGGTTTAGGTTTTATTTATTTTAGTTCAGGTTTAGATTTATTTTATTTTGTTTATCTGAGGTTTAGGTTTTTTTAGTTTAGGTTTGTGCTTCATTTTTATTTATTTTAGGTTTATTTTTTTCAGGTTTTATTTAGTTTTATTTTATCTTTATTTTAGTTTTATTTATATTTTACATTTAGTTTTTATTTTAGCTCTTTTTAGTTTTATCTTTTAGCTTTTGTTTAGCTTTAGGTCTTATCCATCTTTATTTTAGCCAAGTTATTTTTTATCTTTATTTATTTAGGCCCAGGTTTTTTAATCATTTAATTTTAGATCATCATTTAGCCCAGCCCCCTTAAGTTTTAAGGCCCAGGGCCCACTGCAGTGCCAATGGTCCGCCGCCTGGCCCAGGCCTTGGGGCTCAGGGCCAACGCCAGTCTTGGATTCCATCAGGCTGGGGCCCAGCACTGCATGTCCAGTCCAGGGCTCAGGGTCAGTGGCCTGCAGGGCCTTGATCTGGCCCAGGTCAGGGCCTGGCCTGGGCCCAGGGCCCAGCATCTTCATCTCCTGGCTCAGGATCCTTTATGCCTGTGGCCTGTCAAGCCTGTGTGGTCTTAGGACTATGCCTGGGCTCAGTGGCCCAGGTCAGTGATCAGGCCTAGGCCTTTTAGAGCCCAGGGTGGCCCATCATGGCTTCAGACTCCAGAGCCCAGCCTGTGGCCAGTCCTGTGCCCAAGGCCCACTCACGCTGGGGTCAAAGGCTGTGCAGTCTGGGCCCAAGACTCAGGCCTTTAAACCCAGTTCCCTAGATCTTAGGGTCCGTCCCAGGGTCCAGTGGCCTGGTGGCCTCATGGCCCAGTACTCAGTCAGGGCCTGTGGCCATGGCTCAGTTTAGTGGCAACCCAGTGGCCTAGGCCTGTGGCCCAGTAGCCTTGTGGCCTAAAGCCCAGGCCTCAGTGACCAGTGTAGGGTCTATGGGCCTAGTTTATTTTATTTTTTTTTATTTATGTTTATTTTATTTTATTTAGGTTAGTTTATTTATCTTTATTTATTTTAGTTTAGTTTCTATATTAGTTTATCTTTAGGCCTTTAAGCTCAATTTATGTTTCTTTGTAGTTTAGTTTTATTTTATTTTTCTTAGTTTAGGTATTACTTTTAAATCCTTGGTTTAGTTTTAGGTCTGATCTTTAGTTTAGTTAGGTAATTTAATTTAATCTTTTAATTTAGTTTATGGCTCAGTTTAGGTTTATTATCTTATTTATCTGAGGTTTAGGCTTTTAGTTTAGGGTTTAGGTTTTATTTTATTTCTTTTATCTTTTATTTTGCTAGGTTTTATTTAGTTTTATTTTATGTTTTATATTTTATTTTACATTTAGTTTTTTATTTTATTTTATGTTTTTAGTTTTTTTAGTCTTTAGCTTAGTTTAGGTTTTATTTATTTTATTTAATCAAGATTTATTTTATTTTAGGTTTAGGTTTTAATCATTTAAGCCCAGATCTTTATCTATCTGGCCTTAGCCCTAGGTTTTGTGGCCTGTTAATGGCCTAGGCCTATTTGGCCTGGGGCAGTGTTAAGCACTTATTTGGGGTCAGACTCCAGGGTCTTGGGCCCTTTAGCACCAGTGGCCTAGCACTGCACATCCAGTGGCCCAGGACTCCAGTGTCAGGGCCCTGGGCCCAAGGCCCAGTGGCCCAGGCTCAGGGCCCAGCCACGTCCAGGGCTCAGGCCCAGTAATGGCCCCAACCTGTCTTGCTGCCCAGGCCTGCTCTGCCTGGCCCAGTGGTCTGTGGACTCCATGCCCTGGGCTCACACCAGCCAGTGATCAGGGTGTCCCTGAGCCTAGGGCCCAGGGCCCATGGTCATGGCTCAGTGGCCCAGGGCCCAGCATCAGTGGCCCAGGCCTTGTGGCCCAGGCTATGCCTTAGGGCCTGCTTATGGCAGGTCAGTGACGGTTTAACGCCCAGGGCCCAGGGCCCATGGCCCAGGCCCAGGGTCCAGAGCCTAGGGCTCACCGCCATGGGTCTTTAGGGTTTAGGGTTGTGGGTCAGGGCCTCAGGGATGCAGGGTTTAGGGTTTTAATCACACAAACCAGCAGGTTTTAGTTTAGTTATTTTATTTTATTATTTTATTATTTTATTTTATTTTAGTTTAGTTTATTTTATTTTATATTTATTTATTTTAATTTTAGGTTTTATTGTAGTTTATTTTTAAGTTTAGGTTAATGTTTAAATTTATTTTTAGTTGAGTTTATTTTATTTAATTTTAAGCCTAGGTTTATTTTCCTTTTATGTTTAGGTTCAAGTTTTATTTTACCTTTAGGCAAACATTTTAGGTTTCATTTTAGGTTTATTTGTAGGTTTTATTTTTATTTAGGTTTAGGTTTATTTTAGTTGAGTCTTATTTTTTATTTTATTTTTAGGTTTCTTTGGTTTTATTTTTTATTTTTGGCTCACGCTTAGGTTTTATTTTATTTTTTTTTAGCTTCACGCTTTAGGTTTTTAGGTTTATTTTAGTTTTATTTTAGTTTAGGTTTAGGTTTATTTTAGTTTATTTTATTTTATTTAGCTTAGGTTTAGGTTTAGGTTTTAATTATTTTAGTTTATTTTATTTGAGTTTAGGTTTAGGTTTATTTTATTTCATTTTAGGTTTAATTTTATTTTAGTTTAAGTTTAGATTTTATTTTTATTTATTTTAGGCTTGAATTTTAGGTTTATTTTAGGGTTAGATTTTATTTAGTTTTATTTTACCTTTATTTGAGGTATTTTATTTTTTTACTTTACATTTAGTTTTATTATATTTTTAGTTTTAATTCTTAAGTTTATTTTATTTCATAGTTTAGTTTATGTTTTTATTAAATTTATTTCAATTTATTTTATTTTATTTTATTTTAGTTTTGTTTAGTTTAGGTTTTCATTTAGGTGTTTATTTTATTTAGGTTTAAGTTTATTTATTTAATTTATTTTAGATCTTTATTTTGTTTATGTTTAGGTTTTAGGATCTTGGCTCACGCCTTTAGGGTCCATTTAGGGTTTAGGGTCAGGGTTTAGGTTTAGGGTCAGTGGCTCTGGGGTCAGGGTCTATGGTTTAGTATTTAAGATTTGGTGGTTGCCTTTCGTGCCTATTCCTCGGTTTAGGGTTTAGTCAAGGCTGTTTAGGTTAGTTTCAATTTAGTAGTGCTCTGACCCTTTGGCCTAGTTTTGTAGGTATATGGTTAGGTCACCTGCCAGTGGTTGTGGTCTAGGATTTCCAGTGGTTTAGGGTTTATGGTTTAGTGGTTTTGGTGCTCACTGGTTTAGAGTTTAGGGCTCAGGTCAGTTAGTAGTGGTTTGGGGTAGGGTTTAGGGTTTAGGGTTTTAGATTTAGGGCCTGGTTTAAGGATCAGGGTTTATGGTATTTTTTTAAATTAAGTGAACCATTGTCAAGGTTTATTTAGATTATTTTTATTTAGTTTTGTTTATTTTTTTATTTTATATTTATTTGTTTTGTTTTTATTTATATTTAGTTTAGTTTATTTGTTTATTTATTTTATTTTAGGTTTTTTATTTTAGTTTTTTTTTTAGGATTAAGCTCGATTTATTTTTTTTTTTAGTTTAGTTTTATTTTATTTTTTATTTTTTTAGTTTAGGTATTACTTTAAAATATTTGGTTTAATTTTGGTTTAATTTAATTTAATTTTTATTTAGTTTATGGTTATGGTTTAGTTTAGATTTTATTTATTTTAGTTTATGTTTAGGTTTATTTCATTTATTTATTTGAGGTTTAGGTTTTTTAGTTTAGGGTTTAGTTTCATTTATTTATTTATTTTTGGTTTTATTTTAAGCTAGGTTTTATTTAGTTTTATTTTATTTTATTTTAGTTTTTCTTTTTATTTTACATTTAATTTTATTTTATTTAGGTTTTTAGTTTTATCTTTTTTTAGTTTTGTTTAGTTTAGTTTTTTATTTATTTTATTTTAGTTAAGTTTTATTTCATTTTATTTTATTTATTTAGTTTAGGTTTTTTAATTATTTAATTTTAGATCTTTATTTAGCCTGGGTTTAGCCCCTTAAGTTTTAGGCCCAGGGTCAGGGATTAATGGCTCAGGGCCCAGTGGCCCAGGGTCTGGGGTTTAGGGTCAACGCCAGGGTCTCTGGGTTTAAAGCCTTTAGTGTCAGGGTTTAGCATCAGATGTCCAGGGCCCAGGTGGCTCAGTGGCTCAGGGCCCTGGGTTGGGCCCAGGGTTTAGGCCAGGGTAGGGCCAGGGTCACTGGTACGTCCAGGGCCCAGGATCAGCATGCCCAGGGCCTAAGATCACGCAGTGTGTGGTCAGGATTATCCCTCAGCATAAGGCCCAGTGTCAGGATCAGCCTCCAGTCTTTAGAGCCCATTGGCTCAGGGCCCATGGTCTAAGCCCAGGATCTTTAGTGCCTTTCTAGGGCCTTTAGGGCCCACACCCGTGCCCACGTACCAGGTCACTGAGTCCAAAGCCAGTCAGGAGTATTCAGCCTTTTACATCTTAGGCAATAGATCTTAGTTTCCCAGGTCCTTTTCCAGCTCTGGCCTATGGCCCATATTAGGCCCAGGGTCAGGGCTCAGGATCTATGGCCTAGGGCCCAGTGGCTTAATCCATATGGCAAAGATCTAGGCCACCTGCCCAGTGCATAAGGCCCAGTGGCCTGGGTCAGCCTCAGTCTGGCCCAGCCTCAGTGAACTTTAGGGTTTTATGGGTTTTACTTTTTTATTTTTATTTAGGTTTATTTTTTTAATTTAGCTTAGTTTATTTATTTTAGGTTTATTTATCTTTAGTTTAGGTTTTATTTTTGTTTATTTTCATTTTAAGTTCTCAATTTATGTTTTTTTTTATAGTTTAGTTTTTTTATTTTATTTTTTAGTTTAGGTATTCCTTTAAATTTTGGTTTAGTTTAGGATTAATTTTAGTTTAGTTTTTAGGTTTAATTTAATTTAATTTTTTTTTATTTAGTTTATGGTTTAGTTTAGGTTTAGGTTTTATTTATTTAGTTTAGCTTCAGTTTATTTTATTTTGTTTATCTGAGCTATAGGTTTTTTAGTTTAGTGGTCTGTGTTTCCTTTTTTAGTTATTTTAGGTTTTATTTTAAGCTTAGGTTTTATTTAGTTTTTTTTTATTTTATTTTAAGTTTTTTTTATTTTTTATTTTACATTTAGTTTTATTTTATTTAGGTTTTTAGTTTCTTTTATTTTTTTAGTTTTAGCCTAGTTTAGGTTTTTTTTATTTTATCTTTAGTTAAGTTTTATTTTTATCTTATCTATTTAGCCTCAGTTTCTAATCATTTAATCTCAGATCTTTATCTTGTCCCAAGCCCCAGGGCTCTTTGGCTGTGGCCCAGGCGCAGGTCACGGCCTAGTGGCCCAGTGGCTCCAAGATCTGGGCCCCAGGGCCAGTGGCCTCTGGGCCCCAGGGTCTAGGGCCTCAGGGCCTAGTCCCTCAGTGTCACCAGCATGTCCAGTCCAGGGCCCAGTGGCCCAGGTCAGTCTCCTGGGCCTTTGGCCCCTCACCAGAGCTCCAGGCCCAGGGCCCAGCACTGCACATCCAGTAGCCCAGGCTCAGGGCCCAGCAAACCATCCATGCCTTTGCACCTGGGCTCTGGCCAGGCCCAGTGGCCCAGTGAACCATGCCTTTGGGCTCACCGTCCAGGTCCGGATCAGTGCCTCAGGCCTTTGCAGCCCAGCCTAGTGGCCCATGGCCTAGGGCTCAGTGGCCTGGAAGACGCAGTGGCCTCCAGTGGCCTCAGTGGCCCAGGGCTTCAGGGCCTGCTTGCCCAGCTCACCAGTGCTCAGCCAGTGGCTCAGTAGCACATGGCTCAGTATTCAGGCCTTCAACCCAGGTCACTGGGAGCCCAGTGTCCGGCCCAGGGTCTTGTGGCTCAGTGGCTCAGGCCTAGGGCCTCAGGTCAGGGCCCAGACTCCAGGGCCTCGTGGATCTGGCTCCGTGCTCAACGCAGTGGCCTAAGGCTGCCCAGGGCTCAGTGGCCCAGGTTGAGAGTTTAGGGCCCATTTGTCAGCACAGGGCACACGCCTTTATCTACAGGCCTGGGTTTAGGTAGGTTATTTTAATTTTATGTAAAGTTGGCCTGCACAGGTATTTACTTTAGCCTAGTTTACTTTAGTTTTATTTTAGTTTAGTTTTATTTATCTTTAGGTTTTATTTTTAGTTTAGATTAGGCATAGTTTATTTAGGTTTATTTTGTATTTATTTATTTAGGTTTTAGTTTTAGGTTTTGGTTTAGTTTTATGCTTTATTTTCAGTTTATTTTTATTTTAGTTTAGTTTAGGTTTTATTTTAGTTTAGTTCATTTTATTTAGATTTAGGTTTTAGGTTTAGGTTTATTTTAGGTTTAGGTTTTATTTCTATTTAGTTTATTTATTTTTTTTAGTTTATTTAGTATGGTTTTGATTATTTTAATTAGTTTTTGTTTATTTTGCTAGTTTAGGTTTATTTAGTTTAGTTTAGGTTTGGGGGTTTAGGTTTTAGTTTTATTTAGGTTTAGGTTTTATTTAGTTTATTTATTTTTTTCTTTTATTTTATTTAGGTTTATTTAGTTTAGTTTATGTTTTATTTTTTATATCTAGTTTAGGTTTAGGTTTTATTTAGTATTTATTTTAGGTTTAGGTCTAGTTTAGGTTTATTTTATTTTCATTTAGGTTTAGGTTTATTTTTATTTGTAGTTTAGTTTATTTAGGTTTAGGTTTCGGCTTAGGTTTAGGTTTTTAGTTTATTTGAGTATAGGTTTAGGTTTAGGTTAATTTAGGTTTATGTAGTTTAGGTTTTTAATTTTTAGGTTTAGGTTCATTTATTTTTACTTTAGTTTTTATTTATATTTTATTAGTTTAGTTTATATATTTAGGTTTATTTATGTTTATTTTTTGGTTTATTCTTAGATTTAGGTTTATTTATTTTCATTTAGTTTAATGTATTTTTAATTTTAGGTTTATTTAGTTTTTAGTTTTATTTAGTTTAGGTTTAGATTTAGGTTTATTTTTATTTATTTATTTTGGTTTTAGTTTATTTAGCTTAGTTTAGGTTTATTTATTTAGTTTATTTATTTATTTCGGTTTAGCTTTAGGTTTATTTATTTAGTTTGTTTATTTATTTAGTTTATTTATTTATTTAGGTTTAGGATTATGTTTTATTTAGTTTAATTTATTTAGTTTTATTTTGTTTTGGGTTTAGGGTTTAAGATTAGGTTTATTTAGTATAGGTTTAATCTAAGTTTATTTTTATTTCTTTATTTAGTTTATTTATTTAGGTTTAGGTTTAGGTTTATTTATTTAAGTTTAGGTTTAGGTTTTATTTAGTTTTAGTTTATTTTGGGTCTAGGGTTTAGGTTTAGGTTTGGTTTAGGTTTATCTTCATTTATTTATTTATTTTATTTATTTAGGTTTATTTCTTTATTTAGTTTATTTTATTTATTTTTTTATTTAAATTATTTTATTTTAGTTTATTGTTTTTATTTATTTTGTTCATTTTTTTATTTTTAGTTAGGTTTAGGTTTAGGTTTTTATTTTAGGTTTAGGTTTAGTTTTAGGTTTAAGTTTTTATTTTATTTTATATTATTTATATTTATTTAGTTTAGTTTATTTTATTTTATTTATTTAGGTTTTTTAGGTTTATTTATTTAGTTTATGGTTTATTTTATTTTAGGTTTAAGTTTTATTTAGTTTTATTTAGGTTAGGTTTAGTTTATTTTTAGGTTTACGTTTAGGGTTCAGGTTTATTTTAGTTTAATTTTTTTATTTAGTTTAGGTTAATTAATTTAGTTTAGTTTTTTTATTTGTTTAGGTTTAGGTTTATTACAGTCTAGGTTATATTTAGTTTATTTTAGTATAGGTTTTTTGTTTAGTTTAGGTTTAGTTAGTTTCTTTTATTTTTATTTTTATTTATTTATTTTAGAGGTTTAGATTTATTATTTGCCCAGCTCAGTGGTGTTAGGTTTAGGGCCCATGGAGAGTGTGGCCCAGTGGCCCAGGTTTAGGGCCTTGGCCCAGGGCCCAGGGCTCAGGTTTAGTTTATGGTCAGTTTAGGGCCCAGTCAGTTTAGTGGTTTAGGGCCAGTTTAGTGGCCCAGGCCCAGGTCAGGGCCTGGTGGCCCAGGCTCAGAGGGCCTTTAGTGGCCCAGTGGCCCAGCCTGGGTTTAGGGCTCAGTGGTTTAGTGGCCATGGCTCAGTATTAGCTCAGTGGCCCAGTCATGGCCAGTTTAGGCCTTTGGCCCAGGGTGCTCTAGAGTTTAGGGAGGTCACATGTTCTGGGGTTTAGGCCAGGGCCCAGGATTTAGTAGCCCAGGATCAGGGTTATGGTCATTTTTTAAATTAAGCAAACCAAGTCCAGTTTATTTAGATCATTTTTTTATTTAGTTTAGTTTATTTTATTTTATTTTGATTTAGGTTTATTTTTATTTTATTTAGTTTAGTTCATTTATTTATTTATTTTAGTTTAGGTTTTTATTTTAGTGTATTTTTTAGGTTAAAGTCGATTTAAGTTTTTTTAATTTAGTTTTATTTTTATTTTATTTTTTTAGTTTAGGTATTACTTTAAAATTTTTGGTTTAATTTTTGGTTTAATTTTAGGTTTAATTTAATTTAATTTTTTTATTTAGTTTATGGTAATGGTTTTAGGTTTAGTTTTATTTATTTTAGTTTAGGTTTAGGTTTTTTTTAGTTTAGGTTTCATTTTTTTATTTATTTTAGGTTTTATTTTTAAGCTTAGGTTTTATTTAGTTTTATTTTATTTTTTTATTTTTTTATTTATATTTTACATTTAGTTTTAATTTATTTTGGTTTTAGTTTTATCTTTTTTAGTTCTTTGTTTAATTTAGTTTTTTATTTTATTTTATTAGTTTTTATTTTTTATTTTATTTTATTTAGGTTTAAGTCTTTAATTATTTAATTTTAGATTTTATTTAGTTTGGGTTTAGCCTTTAAGTTTTAGGGTTTAGGGTGTAGGTGGTTAATGGTTTAGGGTTTGGGGGATTGTGGCCTGGGGTTTAGGGTTAACGCCAGTGGTCTTTGGTCTTAAGGTTTAGTGTTTAGGGTTTAGCATCAGATGTCCAGGTTTAGGGCCCAGTGGCTCAGGGTTTAGGGTTTTAGATTTTGGCCCAGGGAGGGCCTGGGGCCTGAGGCCCAGCTGACAGACATCCGTGGCCCAGGATCATGTTTAGGGCCTGCTTCAAGGCTCAGCCTGGGTTTTAGGATTATGCCTCTTGGGCCCAGAGTTTAGGTCAGGATCAGAGTGGCCTTTGAGCCCAGGGCCCAGTGGGTCATGGCTCAGCAGTGTGATCCAGAGCCCAGCCTCAGGCCTAGGGTTTAGGGTCAAGCTCACTGGGGTCACCTTTAAAGTCACCAGTATTCTGGGGCTCCAGCCTTTAAATTTAGGGTCACCCACCTTGTGTCCGTTGTGGCCCAGAGTTTATGGCCTATGGCTCAGTGGCAGGTCAGGTCAGATTTAGGGTCAGGGTACATTTAGGGTAGTTTAGCCCAGCCTTTGTGCTTTAGGTTTGGGTTGGCCCAGCCTTTAGGACCAGGTTTAGGGTTTATGGGTTTAGTCTTATTTTATTTTATTTAGTTTATTTTATTTTATTTAGGTTAGTTTATTTATTTTAGTTTATTTATCTTTAGTTTAGGTTTTATCTTTAGTTTATTTTTTAGGTTTAAGTTGATTTATGTTTTTTTGTAGTTTAGTTTTTTATTTTATTTTTAGGTTTTTTTTTGGTTCATGCGTTTTTTATTTTATTTTTACTTTACATTTTAGGTTCTTTTAGGTTTATTTTAGGTTTTCTTTTAGTTTTAGTTTAGGTTTATTTTAGTTTATTTTATTTTATTTAGGTTTAGGTTTAGGTTTTAATTATTTATTTATTTTATTTGAGTTTAGGTTTAGGTTTATTTTATTTTGTTTATTTTATTTTTCATTTTAGGTTTAATTTTTTTTTTTTAGTTTTAGATTTTATTTTATTTATTTTAGGTTGAATTTTTATTTAGGGTTAGATTTTTTATTTAGTTTTTATTTTACTTTATTTGAGGTTTATTTTATTTTTTACTTTACATTTAGTTTTATTATATTTTGGTTTTAATTCTTAAGTTTACTTTATTTCATTTTTTTATGTTTTATTAAATTTATTTTAGTTTATTTTTTATTTTATTTTATTTTAGTTTTGAGTTTAGGTTTTAGTTAGTGTTTATTTTATTTAGGTTTAAGTTTATTTATTTAATTTATTTTAGATTTTATTTTGTTTATGTTTAGGTTTTGTGGATTTTAAGGTTCTACCAGGGTTTTCCATTTTAGGTTTAGGGTTTTATGGTTTAGGGTTTAGGTCAGTGGTATGGTTTAATATTTAGGATTTAGGGTACAATTTTGGTTTATTGCTTTGGGTTTAGGAGTTTAGGGGAGAGTGTCAGTTTAGGATTTAGGGTTTAGTGGCTCCTGGTTTCAAGCCTTTAGTGTTTAGTATAGTTTAGGGTCATATGGGGATTTAGGGTTTGGGTTTAGGTGGGTTTAGTGGGTTATGGTTTAGGATTTTGGTTTAGGGTTGTTGGTTTAAGAGTAGGGTTTGGGGTTTAGGGTTTGGGGTTAGGTTTAGTGGATAGGGTTTGAAGCCTAGGGATTAGGGTTTATGGTTATTTTTAAATTAAGCAAACCATTAAGTCCAGTTTATTTAGATTATTTTATTTAGTTTAGTTTATTTTATATTTTATTTTTATTTAGTTTAGTTCATTTGTTTATTTATTTTAGTTTAGGTTTTTTATTTTAGTGTATTTTTTAGGTTAAAGTTTTGATTTAAATTTTTTTTAGTTTAGTTTTATTTTTATTTTATTTTTTTAGTTTAGGTATTACTTTTAAATTTTTGGTTTAATTTTTGGTTTAATTTAATTTAATTTTTTTTATTTAGTTTATGGTTATGGTTTAGGTTTAGGTTTTATTTATTTTAGTTTAGGTTTAGCTTTATTTTATTTTGTTTATTTGAGGTTTAGGTTTTTTTAGTTTAGGGTTTAGGTTTCATTTTATTTATTTTTTAGGTTTTATTTTTTTTAGGTTTTATTTAGTTTTATTTTATTTTATTTTAGTTTTTATTTATATTTTACATTTAGTTTTATTTTATTTTGGTTTTAGTTTTATCTTTTTTTAGTTTTGTGTTTAGTTTAGGTTTTATTTATTTTATTTTAGTTAAGTTTTATTTTATTTTATTTTATTTAAGTTTAGGTTTTAATTATTTAATTTTTAGATTTTATTTAGTTTAGCCTTTAAGTTTTAAGGGTTTAGGGTTTCTGTGTGTTGGTTAAGGTTTAGGGTTTAGGTTTTGGGGTAGGGGTTAACAGGGTGATCACCCGATTTAGGGTTTAGGGTTTAAAGCAGCATGTCTAGGGTTTGTTTAGGGTCAGTTTAGTCAGGTTTTGATTTTGGGTTTAGGGTTTAGGGCCTGGTTTAGGGTTTAGAGGTTTAGCATTTTACTCCAGGGTAGATTATTTGCTGCTGAGTGCCGCCTTTAAGCCCAGTTTAGGATTTATGCTTTTGGGCCCAGGTTTAGGTCAGTGATCAGGAGTGGGCCTTTGTGAGCCCAGGGCCTTAGGCCCATGGCCCATGGCCCAGGATAGAGCCCAGCTTTAGCCCAGGGCTTTGTGGAAGGAGCCCACGCCTGGGGTCATTTTAGTTAGTCAGTTGGGTTTAGGATTTAGCTTTTAAATTGTGTTTTTAGATTTGTGGTCCGCCGTCCTGTTTGTGGTTTAGGGTTTATGGCCCAGGGCCCAGGGTCAGGCCTCAGGATTTATGGCCCAGGGTCAGTTAATAGGGTAAGTTTAGGGTTTAGGGTTTAGGCTTTAAAGCCCAGCTTTAGTGGACTAGTGTTTAGGGTTTTATGGGTTTAGTTTATTTTATTTTTTGTTTTTATTTAGGTTTATTTTTTATTTTTATTTAGGTTAGTTTTATTTATTTAGGTCCATTTATCTTTATAGGCTCTATATTAGTTTATTTTTTAGGTTTAAGTTTCAATTTATGTTTTTTTTGTATTAGTTTTATTTTATTTTATTTCTTTTAGCTAGGTAACACTTTTAAATTTTGGTTTAGTTTTAGGTTTGATCTTTAGTTTTTAATTTAATTTAATTTTTTAATTTAGTTTATGGTTTAGTTTAGGTTTATTTTATTTTATTTCTCTGAGGTTTAGGCTTTTTTTAGTTTAGGTTTATTTTATATTCTTTAGGTTTTATTTTTAAGCTTTTAGTTTTTTTATTTTTTATTTTACATTTAGTTTTATTTTAATTTTTTAGTTTCTTCTTTTAGTTTCTTTAGTTTAGTTTAGGTTTTATTTATTTTATTTTAATTAAGATTTTATTTTATTTAGGTTTAGGTTTTTATTTATTTAAGTTTAGATTTTATTTTATCTGGCCTTTAGCCCCCAGGTTTAGGGTGGTGGTCAATGGTTTAGGAGGGTTCAGTCAAGTTTAGTATTTGGGCCCAGGTCAGTATGGGTGTAGCATGCACATCCAGTGGCCCAGGACTCCAGGGCCAGGGCCTGGGTTTAAGGTTTAGCCCAGGTTTAGGGGCCAGCGTCCAGTGGCCCAGGTTTAGGGAACCTGTTTGCTAGTGGCCTGGGCTCTTCAGGAGGTCTTGTGATCTAGTTTGGCTCACCAGTCCCAGGTCAGGGATCAGTGGCCTGAGTTTTTAGAGCCCAGTCAGGATCATGGTTTATGGCTTTAGTGGCCCAGGGTTTAGCATTTAGGGTTTAGGTTTAGGTTTTAGGCCTATGCTCTAGGGTTTATGGTCAGGAGGGATAGGGTTAATGTTTAGGGTTTAGGGTTTATGGTTTAGTTTAGGGTCCAGAGTTTAGGTCACTGCCATGGGTCTTTTAGTGGGTCAGGGTTTAGGGTTTAGGATGTAGTTTAGGGTCTTTAATTACACAAACCAGCAGGTTTAGTTTTAGTTTATTTTATTTTTATTTTATTTAGGTTTATTTTTTTTTATTTAGTTTAGTTTATTTATTTTATATTTATTTATTTTACTTTAGGTTTTATTGTAGTTTATTTTTAAGTTTAGGTTAACGCTTTAAATTTATTTTTAGTTGAGTTTTATTTTATTTAATTTTAAGTTTAGGTTTTATTTTTCTTTTTTTATGTTTAGGTTCCAAGTTTTATTTTACTTTTTAGGTAAACATTTTAGGTTTCTATTTTAGGTTTATTTGTAGGTTTTATTTTTTATTTAGGTTTAGGTTTATTTTTAGTTGAGTTTTGTTTTTATTTTATTTTTTAGGTTTTTTGGTTTTATTTTTTATTTTTGGGTTTACGTTTAGGTTTTTATTTTATTTTTTTTTAGCTTTACGTTTTAGGTTTTTTTTAGGTTTATTTTTAGTTTTATTTTTTAGTTTAGGTTTAGGTTTATTTTTAGTTTATTTTATTTTATTTAGCTTAGGTTCAGGTTTAGGTTTTAATTATTTTAGTTTATTTTATTTGAGTTAAGGTTTAGGTTTATTTTATTTTCATTTTAGTTTTAATTTTATTTTTAGTTTGGGGTTTAGATTTTATTTTTTATTTATTTTTAGGTTGAATTTTTAGGTTTATTTTTTAGGGTTAGATATTTATTTAGTTTTTATTTTACTTTATTTGAGGTTTATTTTTTTTTTACTTTACATTTAGTTTTTATTATATTTTAGTTTTTAATTCTTAAGTTTATTTTATTTCATAGTTTAGTTTATGTTTTATTAAATTTATTCTCAATTTATTTTATTTATATTTTATTTTAGTTTTAGGTTTAGGTTTTAGGTTTTCATTTAGGTGTTTATTTTATTTAGGTTTAAGTTTATTTATTTAATTTATTTTTAGATTTTATTTTATTTATGTTTAAGAGATTTTAGGCTCACTGTTTAGGGTTTTCCATTTAGGGTTTAGGGTTTTAGGGTTGTGGAGGTGGGTTAGGGTTTTTTGGCTGGAGTATTTAAGATTTAGGGCCTGGGTTTGTGCCTACTGTTTTGGGAGTGGCTCAGTGGGTTTAAGTGAGGGTGATTTAGGTAGTTTAAGTTTATATGGTTTAGGTTAGTGGGGAGTTTAGAGTTTAGGATTTAGGGTTTAGGTTTATGGAGGGTGGTGGGTTGGTAGAGAGTGGTTAGGGGGTTAATGGTTTGGGTTTAGTGGAGTTTAGGGTTTAGGATTTAGGTTTAAGGATTAGGTTTATGGTTATTTTTTTTAAATTAAGTAGACCATTAAGTCAAGGTTTATTTAGATTATTTTTTATTTAGTTTTGTTTATTTTATATTTTATATTTATTTAGGTTTGTTTTTTATTTATATTTAGTTTAGTTTATTTGTTTATTTATTTTAGTTTAGGTTTTTTATTTTAGTTTTTTTTTTAGGATTAAGTTTCGATTTATGTTTTTTTTTTAGTTTAGTTTTATTTTTATTTTGTTTCTTTAGTTTAGGTATTACTTTAAAATATTTGGTTTAATTTTTGGTTTAATTTAATTTAATTTTTTATTTAGTTTATGGTTATGGTTTAGGTTTAGATTTTATTTATTTTAGTTTATGTTTAAGTTTATTTCATTTTATTTATTTGAGGTTTAGGTTTTTTTAGTTTAGGGTTTAGGTTTCATTTATTTATTTATTTTTTGGTTTTATTTTAAGCTTAGGTTTTTATTTAGTTTTTATTTTATTTTATTTTTAGTTTTTTCTTTTTATTTTACATTTAATTTTTATTTTATTTAGGTTTTTTAGTTTTATCTTTTTTTTTAGTTTTTTGTTTAGTTTAGGTTTTTATTTATTTTATTTTAGTTAAGTTTTTTTATTTTATTTATTTAGTTTAGGTTTTAATTAATTTTAATTTTATTTTAGTTTGGGCCTTTAAGTTTTAGGGTTTAGGGTTTAGGGTGTAGGGTTAATGGTTTAGGGTTTAGGTTTAGGGTTTGGGAGGTTAACAGGGTTTTGGGGTTTAAAGTTAGTGTTTAGTTAGCATTGCATGTCCAGTTTCAGGGAGTAGGAGTTTAGGGTGGGGTTTTGGGAGTTTAGGTACTAGGGCTTAGGGGGGTTAGGGTTTAGCATTGTACGTCCAGGTTTAGGATTAGTTTATGTTTTAGGGTTTAAGATAGGTATAGGTTTAGGGTTTAGGATTTATTCTTGGGGTATAGGAGGTTTAGGATTAAGGCTCAGGGTTTGTTTTAGAGTTTATTGTAGGTTTATAGTTTAAGGTTTAGGATCTTTAGTTTGGGTTTGGGCCTGATTAGGTAAGGTGAGGCCAAAGGTCAAAGGGGGTCAGTTTAGGTTTTATTTTGTTAAATTTAGTTCCGTCCCAGGGTTTTAGGTTTAGGGTTTATTTTAGAGGTTAGGGTTTAGGATTTATGGTTAGGGTTTAGGGTATTTATGGTAAGATTTAGTGGGTTTAGAGG
This sequence comes from Cymbidium sinense, assembly GCA_021442155.1. Classification (NCBI taxonomy): domain Eukaryota; kingdom Viridiplantae; phylum Streptophyta; class Magnoliopsida; order Asparagales; family Orchidaceae; genus Cymbidium; species Cymbidium sinense. The sequence continues at coordinate 9,950 of JAKCPB010000781.1, read as the reverse complement.
TAGAGGTAGGGTTTAGGGAGCAAGGTGGTAGGGTTTAGGGTTTTAGGCTTTTAGGGTTTAAGGTTTAGGCTTTAGGGAATAGGGTTTAGGGTTTTATGGGTTTAATTTTTTTTTATTTTTTGTTTTTATTTAGGTTTATTTTTTTAATTTAGCTTAGTTTATTTATTTTAGGTTTATTTATTTTAGTTTTGGTTTTTTATTTTTGTTTATTTTAAGGTTTAAGTTTCGATTTATGTTTTTTTTATAGTCTAGTTTTTATTTTATTTTTTTTAGTTTAGGTATTCCTTTTAAATTTAGGTTTAGGATTAATTTTTTAGTTTAGTTTAGGTTTAATTTAATTTAATTTAGTTTATGGTTTAGGTTTAGGTTTATTTTATTTGAGCTATATTTTTAGTTTATTTCATTTTAGTTATTTTAGGTTTTATTTTTTTAGGTTTTATTTAGTTTTATTTTATTTTATTTTAAGTTTTTTATTTTTATTTTACATTTAGTTTTTATTTTATTTAGGTTTTTTAGTTTTTTTATTTTTTTTAGTTTTTAGTTTAGTTTAGGTTTTTATTTATTTTATTTTAGTTAAGTTTTTATTTTTTATTTTATTTTATTTAGGTTTAAGTTTTCTAATTATTTAATTTTAGATTTTATTTTGTTTGGGTCAGGTTTTAGGTTTAGGTTTAGGTTTAGTGTAGGGTTAATGGTTTAGGGTTTAGGGTGGGTTTTAGGGGTTAGGGTTTTTGGTTTTAGGGGTTAGGGTTTTAGGGTTTAGTCTTTAGGGTTTAGCATTGTATGTCTAGGGTTTAGGGGTTAGGGTTTTGGGTTTTATGTTTTGGGTTTAGAGTTTTAGGGTTTAGGGTTTAGCAGCACTGCACATCCAGGTTTAGTTTAGGGTTTAAAAAATTTACCCATGTTTAGGGTTTAGCTTAAGTTTAGGTTTAGTTTTAGGAATTATGCCTTTGGGTCACCCACCAGGTCAAGAATCAGGTTTTAGCCCAGTTTTTTATGGGTCAGGTTTAGGGTTTAAAATTTAGGAGAGGTTTAGGTTTTAGGTTTACTTTGCGCCTGATTTAGGTCAGCCTGAGAAAGTTATATTTTAGGTTTAAAGGAGGTTATTAGTTTAGGGAGCCCAGTTTTTAGGTAGTTTAGGGTTTAGGTTTATGTTTTAAGTTTAGGTTTAGGGTTTAGGATTAGGGTTTAGGATCATGGAGGTTAATGTAGGAGGGTAGGGACAGGGTTTAGTTTAGGGTTTTAGGGTTTAGGGTTTAGGGTTTTGGGTTTAGGGTTTTAGGGTTTAAGGAGCTTTAGGATCCCAGGTTTATGGTTTTATGATTTAGTTTAGGGTCAGTTTAGGTTTGGGGTTAGAGTATAGGGTTTATTTAGCACAGTGCAGATTTTATTTAAGAGTTTGGGTTTAGGTTTAGGTTATTTTTAATTTATGCAGTAGTTGGCTTTGGTATAGGTTTATGTTTATTTACTTTTAGTTTAGTTTACTTTTTTAGTTTTATTTTAGTTTAGTTTTTATTTATTTTTTAGGTTTTTATTTTTAGTTTAGATTAGGTATTAGTTTATTTAGGTTTATTTTGTTATTTATTTATTTAGGTTTTTTTAGTTTTTAGGTATGCTTTATTTTATTCAGATTTTTATTTTAGTTTAGTTTAGGTTTTATTTTAGTTTAGTTCATTTTTATTTAGATTTAGGTTTTTAGGTTTAGGTTTATTTTAGGTTTAGGTTTTTTTATTTTCTATTTAGTTTATTTATTTTTAGTTTATTTAGTATGGTTTTGATTATTTTAATTAGTTTTTTGTTTATTTACGTTAGGTTTAGGTTTATTTAGTTTAGTTTAGGTTTGGGGTTTAGGTTTTAGTTTTATTTAGGTTTAGGTTTTATTTAGTTTATTTATTTTTTCTTTTATTTTTATTTAGGTTTATTTAGTTTAGTTTATGTTTTATTTTTATTTCAGTTTAGGTTTAGGTTTAGGTTTTATTTAGTATTTATTTTAGGTTTAGGTCTAGTTTAGGTTTATTTTATTTTCATTTAGGTTTAGGTTTATTTTATTTGTAGTTTAGTTTATTTATGTTTAGGGTTAGGTTTAGGTTTTTAGTTTATTTGAGTATAGTTTAGGTTTAGGTTAATTTAGGTTTATGTAGTTTAGGTTTTAATTTTTTTAGGTTTAGGTTCTTTTATTTTACTTTAGTTTTATTTATATTTTATTAGTTTAGTTTATATATTTAGGTTTATTTATGTTTATTTTGGTTTATTCTTAGTTTAGATTTAGGTTTATTTATTTTCATTTAGTTTAATGTATTTTAATTTTAGTTTATTTAGTTTTTTAGTTTTATTTAGTTTAGGTTTAGATTTAGGTTTATTTTTATTTATTTATTTAGGTTTTAGTTTATTTAGCTTAGTTTAGGTTTATTTTTATTTAGTTTATTTATTTATTTTGGTTTAGGTTTAGGTTTATTTAGTTTGTTTATTTTATTTAGTTTATTTATTTATTTAGGTTTAGGATTATGTTTTATTTAGTTTAATTTATTTAGTTTTATTTTGTTTTGGGTTTAGGTTTAAGATTAGGTTTATTTAGATAGGTTTAATCTAAGTTTATTTTTATTTATTTAGTTTATTTATTTATTTAGTTTAGGTTTATTTTATTTAAGCTTAGTTTAGGTTTTATTTAGTTTTAGTTTATTTTGGGTCTAGGGTTTAGTTTAGGTTTGGTTTAGGTTTATCTTCATTTATTTATTTATTTTATTTTATTTAGGTTTATTTCTTTATTTTAGTTTATTTTATTTATTTTATTTAAATTATTTTATTTTAGTTTATTGTTTATTTATTTTGTTCATTTTTTATTTTATTTAGGTTTTAGGTTTATTTTATTTTAGGTTTAGGTTTATTTTTATAGGTTTAGGTTTTAGTTTTTAGGTTTAGTTTTTATTTTATTTTATATTATTTATATATTTTATTTTAGTTTATTTTATTTTATTTATTTAGGTTTTTAAGTTTATTTATTTAGTTTATGGTTTATTTTATTTGTTTAGGTTTAAGTTTTATTTAGTTTTATTTATTAGGTTTATTTATTTTTAGGTTTAGCTTAGGTTGTTTATTTAGTTTATTTTTTTATTTAGTTTAGGTTAATTAATTTATTTAGTTTTTTTATTTGTTTAGGTTTAGGTTTATTTAGTTTAGGTTATATTTAGTTTATCTTTAGTTTGTGTTTTGTTTAGTTTAGTTTAGTTTTTTATTTTATTTTATTTATTTAGTTTAGGTTTATTTAGTTTATTTTAGTTTATTTTATTTATTTTAGGTTTAGGATTAGGTTTATTTTTTTAGGTTTAGGTTAAGTAGTTTAGTTTAGGTTTTATTATTTAGTTTATGTTTATTTAGTTTAGGTTTAGTTTTTTTTTTTTTTTTTTTTTTTTTTTTTTTAGTTTAGGTTTAGTTTATTTAGTTTTGGTTTAGGTTTTAGGTTTTGATTAGTTTAGGGTTTAGGTTTAGGTTTAGGTTTAGGCTTATTTTTAGTTTAGATTATTTAGTTTAGTTTAGGTTTAGGTTTATTTTATTTATTTATTTTATTTTATTTATTTTTTATGTTTTATTTTAGCTTTTAGGTTTAGGTTTAGGTTTAGTTTAGGTTTATTTATTTATTTTAGGTTTTAGTTTTTATGTTATTAGGTTTTATTATTATTTAGTTTTTTTAGATTTAATTAGTTTTAGTTTAGTTTATTATTATTTATTAGTTTCTTAGGTATGTTTATTATTATTATATTTATTATATTTATTTTGGTTTTATTTACTATTTAGTTTATTATTTGTATGGTTTATTATTATTATTATTATTATTATTATTATTATTACTATTAGTTTAGTTATTTGTTTTATTTAGTTTATTTTATTATTAGTTTAATAGTTTAGTGTTAGTTATGATTAGTTATTTAGTTTTAGTTGATTAGTTTTTTTTAGTTTTAGTTATTATTATTTAGTTAATTTATTATTAGGTTTAGTTAGTTTCTTAGTTTCTTAGTTTTAGTATTGGTTAGTTATTATTATTGGTTATTTATTAATAATTTGGTTAGTTTATTAGTTTTAGTTTATCGGTTTTTAATTTTAGTTTAGGAAGTTTAGTTATTATTAGTTTAGTTATTGGGTTTAGTTTTATTATTAATTAGTTATTTATTAGGTTAGTTATGTGTAAGGTTTAGGTTTATTAGTTAGTTATTAATATTAGTTAGTTATTTTGTATGGTTTAATTTAGCTAGTTTATTAGTTTAGTTTTAGTTATGAGTTTAAGTTTAGTTTAGTTCTTATTAGTTTTATTAGTTTAGTTTACTTTTAGTTAGTTTATTAGTGGGGTTTTTTGTTTATGTTTAATTTAGTTGTTAGTTTGTTCAATAGTTTTTTTAGTTTTTGTTATTATTAGTTTATTAGTTTTTTAGTTATTATTTAGTTAGTTTAGTTTAGTTAGTTTTTATTAGTTTTTTTAGTTTATTTTTAGTTTTAGTTTATTATTAGTTTTTATTTATTATTAGTTTATTAGTTTTAGTTTATTATTTATTAGTTTTAGTTTTAGTTAGTTTAGTTTAGTGCTTTATTTAATTTTTTATTAGGGTTTAGGGTTTAGGATTTATGGTTTAGGGTTTAGGTTTTAGGGAATGGGTTTTAGGGTTTAGGTTTAGGGTTTAGGGTTTAGGGTTGTAGGTTTAGGGTTTAAGGATTAGGGTTAGTTTTAGGTTTAGCATTTAGGATTAGGGTTTTTTTATTATTTTTATTATTTTTATTATTTTTAGGGTGTAGGGTTTAGGGTTTAGGTTTTAGGTTTAGGGTTTAGGTTTTGGGGCTTTAGGTTTTTTAGTTTTTTTAATAAAGAACAAATTTAGATTCTCAATTTCTTCTTTTTGATTTCATCAATCAAGTAACACACTAAGTTCTCAAAAGATCACAAAGAACGACATGGATAAAAAATGCATGTAGAGCAAATCAAAAGCCTAAAAATTAGAACCATCTACGATAAAGACACGGTTCCATAAGCGCAGTCGGATCGCCGTTATTCAATTTCTAGTTCCTATCGAACCACCACGGCCTCTCAGTAGCAGATCGCCATCATAGCAATCTCTCCCTCTACCACCACCACAGCTATAGCCTCCGTTGCCCTTCCTACCTCCATAACAATGATTGGTCCGACCTCCACCTCCATATCCACCAGGACCTCCAGATCCTCAACCACCACTGTGATAACTGTGGCCTCCACCTTCACCTCAACTGCTAGATCTAGACTGAGTCTGGTTAATAGTGATGTTCTTTCCTTCAAGGTTCTTCCCATTCTTAGGGTTTAGGTTTAGGTTTAAGTTTATAAGATTTTAGGGATTAAGTTTATTTTTTAATTTTTTTAGATACTTTAGGTTTAGGTTTAGGGTTTGGGGTTTAGGGTTTAGGGTTTGGGGTTTAGGGTTTAGGGATTAGGGTTAAGGTTTATGGTTTAGGGTTTAGCATTTAGAGTGTAAGTTTTAGGGTTTAGAATTTTAGGGTTTATGCATTTAGGGTTTAGGAGTTTGGTGGGTTTAGGGTTTAGGGTTTAGGGTTTAGTTTAGGGTTTAGGGTTTATGGTTTAGGGTTTAGAGGGAGCTTAGGGCTTATCTTTGGGCTAGGGTTAGTGTTTAGCGTTTAGGGATTTTTTTTTTAATTTAGTAAACTGGTAAGTTTAGGTTTGTTTATTTTATTAGTTATTCATTTTAGTTTAATTTATTTTTTATTTTTTATTTTTATTTAGTTTAATTTATTTTTTAAGTTTAGGTTTTATTTTTTTATTTTTAGGTTTAAGTTTAGGTTTTTATTATAATTTTTTATGCTTACATTTTAGGTTTTTATTTTGCATTTATTTTTAGGTTTTATTTTTTTTTAGGTTTAGGTTTATTTTTAGTTGAATTTTATTTTTATTTTATTTTTTAGGTTTAGTATTTATTTTTTATTTTTAGGTTTAGGTTTTATTTTATTTTTTTAGCTTTAGGTTTTAGGTTTTTATTTTAGGTTTATTTTTATGTTTTAATTTTTAGTTTTGGTTTAGGTTTATTTTTAGTTTATTTTATTTTATTTATCTTAGGTTTAGGTTCATGTTTTAATTATTTTAGTTAATTTTATTCGAGTTTAGGTTTAGGTTTATTTTATTTTATTTATTTTATTTTTATTTTAGCTTTAATTTTTTATTTATTTTTAAGTTTTATTTTTAGGTTTATTTTTTAGGTTTAGGTTTTTATTTAGATTTTATTTTATTTTATTTTATTTTAGGTTTATTTTATTTTTATTCTACCTTTAATTTTTATTTTATTTAGATTTTTAAGTCTTAAGTTTATTTATATTTCATAGTTTAATTTTATTTTATTATAGTTTATTTTTATTTTTTATTTTATTATATTTTTAGGTTTAGGTTTAGGTTTTAGTTTAGGTTTTTATTTTATTTTATTTTATAGTTTTATATAGGCATAATATTTATTTAATTATTTTCTTTTTTAGGTTTTATTTTCTTTAGGTTTAGGTTTTTTAGGATTTAGGGAGGTTTTAGGGATTAGGGTTTAGGGTTACAGATTTTAGGGATTAGGGTTTAGGGTTACAGATTTTAGGGTTTAGGGTTTAGGGTTAGGGTTTATTGTTTATGGTTTAGGGTTTAATGTTTAGGCTTTAGGGTTTAGGATTTTTAAGGTTTATTATTTAGGGTTTAGGGTTTAGCGTTTAGTGTTAGCCTAAGGTTTAGGGTTAGTTTAGGGTTATAGATTCAGGGTTAGGGTTTAGGGTTTAGGGTTTAGAGTTAGTTATAGGGTTTATGTTTTATGATTTTTTTTTAAAATAAAGTAAACCATAAGGTTTAGGTTTATTTAGTTTATTTTATATTCGGTTTGTTTTATTTTTTTATTGTTATTTAGGTTTATTTTTTTTAATTAGTTTAGTTTATTTCTTTTAAATTTATTGATTTCAGTTTAGGTTTTTTATTTTAGTTTATTTTTGAGTTTTAGGTTTTATTTTATGTTTATTTTTATTTTATTTTATTTTATCTTATTTTTTTTAGGTTTAGGTATTACTTTTTTAATTTTTTATTTAGTTTTAGGTTTTAGGATTTTATTTTAGGTTTATTTTTAGGTTTTAATTTTTAGTTTAGTTTTAGGTTTATTTTTAATTTATTTTATGTTATTTACTTTAAGGTTTATGTTTATATTATATTAGGTTTAGGTTTAGCTTTTATTTATTTTAGTTTAGGTTTAGGTTTATTTTATTTTGTTTATTTGAGGTTTAGGCTTTTCTTTAGTTTAGGGTTTAAGTTTTATTTTTTTATTTATTTTTAGGTTTATATTTTTATTTAGTTTTTATTATTTTATTTTAGGTTTATTTTATTATTATTTTACATTTTTCTTTTATTTATTTAAGTTTTTTAGTTATAGGTTTATTTTATTTTTTTAGTTTAGTTTAAGTTTTAATTATTTTATTTTAGCTTAGTTTTTATTTTTTATTTTATTTTATTTTTAGCTTGAGCTTTAGGTTTAGGTTTAGATTTTAGTTTTGGTTTTTATTTTATATCATTTTTTTATTTTATTTAGGTTTAGGTTATTTTTTATTTTATTTTTAAGTTTTATTTTTTTTGGGTTTAGGCTTTTAAGTTTTTAAGTTTTATGGTTTAGGGTTTAGGGTTTAGGGTTTTGGGTTTGGGGTGGGTTTACAGTTTAGGGTTTAAGGTTTATGGTTTTAGGGTTTAGGGTTTGGGGTTTAGGCTTGTAGGTTAAGGCTTTAGGGTTTAGGGTTATTGGTTTAGGTTTTAAGATTAGTTTTAGGGTTTAGGGCCTGGCCACGTAGTTTAAGTTTTAAGTTTAGGGTTTATGGTTATGGAGCAGGTTTAGGGTTTTAGAGTTTAGGGTTCAAGTTTATAGTTTTAGGTTTAGGGTTTAGTCTTTATCTTTAGACTTTAAGTTTAGAGGCTCAGGTTTGGGTTAGGTTAATTTAAGGTTTAGGGTTTAGGAGTTTGTTTAGTTTAGGTTTGGCTTTTGGGGTTTAGGAGTTTGAAGTTTAGAGAGAGTGGAGTTTAGGATTTAGGGTTTAGGTTTGGGAGGTTTAGTTAGGGAGTTTAGGTCCAGGTGGGTTTAGTTTAGGGTTTAGGGCTCAGTGGAGGGTTTAAGGTTTAAGTAGGGGGTTCTAATTTCTGTAGTTTATATAGGGTTAAAATAGTGGTTACTATTTAGGGTTTGAGGTTTAGAGTTTAGGGTTTAGGTTTAGGGTTAGGGTTTAGGGTATAGGGTTTATTTTAGGTTTAAGTTTAGGTTTAGTTTTTCTTTAAGGTATTTAGGTTTTAGTTTAGGTTAAGGTTTATTTATTTTTAGTTTAGTTTATCTTTTAAATTTTATTATAGTTTATGTTTTATTTATTTTTTAGGTTTTTATTTTTAGTTTTGTTTTGGTATAGGTTTATTTAGGTTTATTTTATTTTTTATTTATATAGTTTGTTTTTTTTTTTAGTTTAGGTTTAAGTTTAGGTTTATGTTTTATTTTTTATTTTAGTTTCTTTTTTATTGTAGTTTAGTTTTGGTTTTATTTTAGTTTAGTGTATGTTTATTTTGGTTTATTTTTTTAGGTTGAGGCTTACTTTAGGTTTAGGTTTTATTTTTTATTTATTTTATTTTTTTTTAGTATAGGTTAGTTCATTTTATTTAGTTTTTAGTTTATTTAGTTTAGGTTTGGGTTTATTTATTTTAGTTTAGTTTTTGGGTTTAGGTTTTATTTAGGTTTAGGTATAGGTTTTATTTATTTATTCTTTTATTTATATTTTTTACATTATTTAGTTTAGTTTATTTAGTTTACTTTTATTTGTTTTAGTTTAGGGTCTATTTAGTTTATTTTATTTAGTTTTTTTATTTTAGGTTTAGGTTTAAGTTTAGTTTAGGTTTATTTAATTTTTATTTAGGTTTAGGTTTATTTTTATTTGTATTTTAGTTTATTTAGGTTTAGGTTTCAATTTAGGTTTAGGTTCAGGTTTATTTAGGTTTATTTAGTTTAGGTTTAGGTTCATTTATTTTTATTTTAGTTTTTATTTTATTTTGTTAGTTTTGTTTATTTATTTAGGTTTATTTATGCTTATTTATTTGGTTTATTTTTAGTTTAGGTTTAAGTTTATTTACTTTTGTTTAATTTAGTTTTTTTATTTTTAGGTTTATTTAGTTTTTAGTTTTATTTAGTTTAGGTTTTGGTTTAGGTTTAAGTTTTTTTATTTATTTATTTAGGTTTTATTTTATTTAGTTCAGTTTAGGTTTAGGTTTAGATTTAGGTTCATTTATTTAGTTTAGTTGTTTATTTAGGTTTAGGTTTATCTTTTTGTTTATGTTTATTTATTTAGTTTATTTATTTATTTATGTTTAGGTTTAGGTTTTTTTAAGTTTAGTTTATCTAGTTTTATTTTATTTTGGGTTTAGGGTTTAGGTTTAGGTTTATTTAGTATAGGCTTAGTTTAGGTTTATTTTTATTTCTTTATTTGGTTTATTTATTTACTTTTAGGTTTAGGTTTATTTATTTAGTTTATTTAGGTTTAGGTTTAGGTTTTATTTAGTTTAGTTTATTTAGTTTTATTTTATTTTTGGTTTAGGGTTTAGGTTTAGGTTTATTTAGTTTAGGTTTAGTTTAGGTTTACCTTTATTTATTTATTTAGTTTATTTATTTAGTTTAGATATTTTATTTTAGGTTTATGTTTTATTTAGTTTTATTTATGTTAGATTTAGTTTATTTTTAGGTTTAGGTTTTGTGTTTAGGTTTATTTAGTTTTAGTTTTGGTGTAGGTTTAGGATTATTTTAGTTTAGCTTATGTTTATTTATTTAGTTTAATTTATTTTATTTGTTTATGATTAGGTTTTTAGTTTAGGTTATTTAGTTTAGTTTAGGTTTATTTAGTTTATTTTTGTTAATTTATTTTAGATTAGGTTTATTTAGTTTATCTTT
>JAKCPB010000780.1:0-103578 GCA_021442155.1 Cymbidium sinense | reverse complement strand
GTTCAGTTACATTATTGTATTTTTTTTTTAGGTTTTTTGTTTTGGTTTTTATTTTATTTTTTTAGGTCTAGGTTTTAAGTTTGCACTTTAAGTTTCTTTTTAGGTTCTATTTTTTAGTTTAGGTATAGGTTTGTTTTTAGTTTATTTTATTTTAATTAGTTTAGGTTTAGGTTTAGGTTTAGTTTCTCTTAGGATTAAGTTCAGGTTTTATTTATTTTAGTTTTGCTTATTTTATTTTACGTTTAAGTTTATTTTATTATTTTATTTTATTTTTATTTTGAGTTTAGGTTTTTTTTTGGTTTAGGGTTTAAATTTTTTATTTTAATTTATTTTTTATGTTTTATTTTAAGTTTTATTTTTTAGGTTTAGGTTATTATTTAGTTTTTATTTTATTTTATTATAAGTTTAATTTATTTTTATTTTATGTATGGTTTTTATTTTATTTAAGTTATTTATTCTGAGGTTTACTTTATTATTCAGTTTAGTTTAGGTTTTTATTTATTTTATTTTAGTATATTTTTATTAGTTTATTTTGTTTTATTTTTAGGTTTAGGCGTAGGTTCTACTTTAAGTTTTTATTTTATTTTATTATTTTATTTTATTTAGGTTTAGGTTTATTTGTTTATTTTATTTTTTAGGTTTTATTTATATTAGGTTTATGTTTTTAGGCTCTTATGGTTTAGGGCTTATGGTTTCTGGTTTAGGGTTTAGGGTTTTAGGGTTTATTGTTTTCAGGATTATGGTTTATGGTTAGGGTTTCGGGTTTAGGGTATAGGGTTTAGTGTTTAGTCTTTAAGGTTTAAGGTTTTTAAGATTTAAGGTTTAAGGTTTAAGGTTTAGGGTTTAGGGTTTAGGGTTACCTTAGGGTTTTGGGGCTAGTTTAGGGTTTATGGTTTAGGCTTTAGGCTTTAGGGTTTAAGGTTTTTATGGTTTAGGATTTAGGGTTTAGGGTTTAGGGTTTTATGGTTTACAGTTTAGGGTTAATGGTTTATGGTTAGGGTTTAGGGTTTACGGTTTAAGGTTAGGGTTTAGAGTTTAGGGTTTTATAAGGTTTAGGGTTTAGGGTTTAGGATTTTGGGTTGTAAGTTTAGGGTTTTAGGTTTAGGGTTAGTTTTATGGTTTAGACATTAGGGTTTAGGATTTATGATTTAGGGTTTAGGGTTTAGTGTTTAGAGTTTTTTTTTAAATTATGTAAACGAGTAGGTTTAGATTTATTTAGTTTATTTTTTATTTATTTTAGTTTATTTTATTTTTTATTTTTATTTAGGTTTATTTTTTATTTTTATCTAGTTTAGTAGATTTATTTTAGTTTTACTTATTTTAGTTTATTTTTTATGTTTTGGTTTGGTTTTATGTTTATTTTTCATTTTAGTTTTATTTTTATTTTATTTTTTTAGGTTTGGCTTTTAGGTTTTTTTTAGGTTTTTTTTAAAGTTTTTTTTATAGTTTCAGTTTATGTTTTTTTAAGTTTATTTTATTTTATTTAGTTTAGGGTTTAGGTTTTGCTTATTTAAGGTTTAGGTTTAGGTTTAGGTTTTATTTATTTTAGTTTAGTTTATTTTTGTTTAGGTTTATGTTATGTTATTTTTTTTATTTTAGGTTTAGTTTTTTTTTTTAGTTTAGAGTTTATGTTTTATTTCATATTTATTTTTAGGTTCATTTTTTAGTTTTAGGTTTTATTTTATTTAGGGTTTTGTGCCAGTCCTTTAAGATCTTTGATGGCGTAGAACCCGATAACACATTACACACTTTAGTATTTGCAACACCGATGACAATGCACTCCTCTTTCCTTTTGTTTGCAGTTTGTTAGGTGTTGTATTGATTCGTCAATTTAGTTCGGTGAAGGCTTTTGCTGAGTTGGAGCACCTCTTCATCAAGAGATTTCTTGGAGCTCGGTAGAGGGTGATTATAGACCTCATTTTAGAACAATTCAACAAGTCCTTTGTTGATTACATTCTGGTTATGCAAACCATAGCTGTCCGAACAACATGCCATTGAGATTCTTCTCAAGAATATTCATGGACCGGTTTCCTTCATGCTTAAGGGCTTTACCAAACCTTGAAGAAGATAATTTCTAAGATAAAAAAGTTTTCCTTGCATGTGCCTGAAGTAGCTCAAACCTCCAACATCAAGGAAGGTTTATTAGTTGCAAAGGACAACTCAGGGAGGGTGATAGCCCAGCAGCAGCAGCAACTCACCATACTTATCTGAGATAGTCTACTAGCATAGCCAGGTCAGTCTCTCCTCCACCACCATTGCACTACCACCTCTTCTTGCTCCTCTTCAGTAAGCATTGTATCTGGATAAGGGCATTAAATCCCTTACTCGGCTTACTTTACATGATTTCTATCATGCACCTCCACCCAAAAAGAAACTAATGAAGAAAGATGATTCTACTTATATATTGTCTACACCTGATGCTCTTGATTTTATTCCTATTGAAAGCTCTCTGAGTCTAAATAAAAATAATAGCTTTAGCAGTTTCGATCCTTCCTTTCGGATTCAGAGTCAGATTATCCTTGTATAAATCAATCGGGTTCACCTCTTGAGATTGACTTGGAGTCGACTGACTCTGAGGATTCCATAGGAGAAGCTGTAGGTATGCGAGATGAGAAGGTAAAACTTTTCACAAGCTCATCATTCTAAGTCAAGTCAACTATGCGTGGCAAAGTTCTACCTCCTAGGGTAGCACCTCAAGATAAGGGTAAGCAAGTCATTGGTTCCAACCAGCAGATTTCCCCTCCATAGAATGCTCCACCCATGGATATGCTTGTGGAGGACCATGCCAGAGTTGTTTACAATGTCCTAGCTCACCTTAGAAAGTTTCCAGCTAAGTTAAGCATATATGACACCCTTATCTAATCCAAAGAGATGAGAGAATCTCTAATCAAGGCCTTACTTCTTCTAGAGATATGCTTAGCTCAGCTGACTGCTACTAAAGAAGAGGCATGCAACTTGAAGGACATCTTAGGAGTTACATTCAGTGATGAAGACTTACTCCTAGGGAGGACCGAGCACAACCGCCTCTTTACATTATAGTGGATGATGGAAGATGCAGGCTATCTAGAGTTTTAGTTAACCTAAGTGTATCAATCAACATTATGAGTCTAAGAACCCTTGCCTACATGAGGATCGACATCTTTATACTCCAAAAAGAAACGATGATGTGGAGAGGATTTAATGACAAGGTGAGAGGGCCTTGTGGTGTTTATTTTGAATCACCATGAATCATAGGGGTACTTTTGAGTGATTGAGTACATTGAGATATTATGTACTATCTCGAAAGATAGAGGCATCACCCTACAATGGACCTAATCATGTAATAAGGACTCCTAAGGCATGATGGGCCTTTGAATGTAATAAAGATTTTCCCCAACTTTACATGAATGAATAAAGTAGAGTTTATATTAAACCTTGTTCTTAAGTTTCCTATGGAGGCAAGCCTCTATAGTTAATTACATCTTAGGAAATAAAATTTTTAAGAATACTCTCAATTAAAGTAGACAATTATAATCTCCAAAGCATTCAAGGTTAGACTATCAAAAGATTGGTTGTATTTGGAAAATCAAATGGGAAAGTTCAAGGAGAAGACATATTTTTGGAATCCAAATGAAATAAGTAGGAAATTTTCATGATACTAGGAAGTCTAGTGAGCATTCCAATCTATCCTATGGTTGGGCTTTATAATTTTGAAGTTGAAGAGATTTATATGTTTTGAGTTGAAATTTAATTAGATTATTAGGGCTTATAATCCACCAACACAAGGTTGGGGGAATGCCTAAGAGGTGAGGATTCGTGCTCGTGGCCCGAAGGAAATAACTACCTCATATCCTAAATCTAGGGAGCTATATTATGAGCTAAAGCACGACCTTAATCTAAGCGATAGGTGGACATAAGGGTTTACCTCCACAAGAGAGAATAAATTATCTGACTTCTACACATATGACTGCCAGGAGTGGTCACTAGCTAACTCCTCCTATGATTTTAAAACCATCTAGTCTGGTATTATGATTTACAAGATAATTAGGGTAGTTATTTCATTTTAGGCACATCATTTTGACAAAGGCTTTAGGATTTCTTATGCTTAAATGCATGATGAAATAAGTTATGGATCAAATTAGCTAGAAGAAGGTGTTCTCAAAGGTATTCCCTCACAGGTCAAGCATTCCTTTATCGTGCAAGCATGGAGATCCTTCATGTTCAAGAGAGAGAATATGCATGCATTATGTGAAACATACAACCATACAGCTAAGGGGTTGCTAAATCTTTTAATTATCTTATTTATGTCTTAGGCTTTATGATGAGGATATGAGTTATTTAAAATTTATTTATGAGTGATTAGTTGGGTAAAAAATTTATTTTTATCCTAAGAGCCTAATCGTATCCAAGCCACACATTAAAACATTAATCATTTAAGAAACTATGAAAAGCAAACCGTCCCAATGCACAATGTAAACATTACATCAAACAATTATAAAAACTATCATAAAAGAATAAAAGGATGTCGTGTACCATCAACAAGAGAAAAGATGGGTAGTCGAGCTCGACCCTTATACAACCTAGAATATGAAAGAATAATTATAATTCTATTAAATGTTATAGGGGTCTTCTTTCTTCATTTCTCGATTAATGATTTGGTTCCATCATTGATTTTGATGGTGCTTGATAAAAAGCATCACGGGCACCCCAAGACAAAATACGGGCCTTTTCATCTAATCCTAATTCATATTGTAAAATTATATTTATGTGGGAAAAGTAAATCTACACCTAAATATAGGTTAGCTAAATATACATACAATCCCAAGTAGTTCTATTTCTAATTTTAACTTAGTACACATGGGTAACTTGTCTAACTTGGATTATGCTTAAATATTTAAGTAACCTACAAAAAGGGCATTCACATTTATTTATAAGAATCCCTTAAGCATAATCCCCTATAGAAAAAATGATTAGGTTAATATTGGCCTACCATCCAGTCTACGAAGCATGCACCTTGACATCTAATCTAAAATAATACATCATAAAAAAAACATACACCACATTATACACCATCCTAACTTAGAGCTAGAAGTGGACTTAATTTTAATGTGTATTAAGGCTTGTGTGGTAAGTCTTATTAGGCATTAGTGTTGTATTTTGTAAGTGTAGAAGGATTCCATTTAACATGAAAGATTGATTTTACTCGAAGTAGTTTAATTTATTTACTCCAACAACGAAGTCAAATATAAAGCTCTGATTGTCAGTTTGGAGTTAGTCGTTACTCTAAGCAACCAGAAAATCAACATCTTTAAGGATTCTCAGCTAGTTATCAACTAAATCACTAGATCTTATAAGGTTATAAAGCCCAAGCTCCATCACTACCACAAGTACACCATGGAGTTGTTGGCGCAAATCATAAAGGTTACCATTTATAAGATTCCTCAAAGAGACACCATCATAGCGTATGCTTTAGCCAAGGTTGCTAAGGAGTTGTCATGTCAAAAGGATGACTCCATATCAATAATGGCCTAAAATAGACAAGTCTTATCCATTATTGATATTGAACTCATCAAAAAATACTCTCTTGAAGGGGAGGTTGCCATTTCTAAGAAGGATGAAGAGTTAGATTGGAGGCAACCATTCATGGATTATCTAAATAAAAGCAAACTACCTTAAGAGAAGTCCCAAGCCCATCAAATGAAGTAAATAGCACTTTCCTATGCTCTTGTGGATGGTGTCTTATATCGGCAGTCTTTTGATCAGATGTGGATACGTTGTTTAGACAAGCATGAAGCTCGTAAGATTGTGACTGAGGAACACTCAGCATTTTGTGGAGCCAACCAATCTAGTTCAAAGATGAAAGCAAAGATCAAGAGACCAGGATACTATTGGCCATCGATGATCAAAGAATGCATGGATATGGCTAGGTGATGACACCAATGTCAAATACACGGTGTGGTCCTCCACCAACCACCCAACATTCTACATCTTACATTGGCCTCAATAATGTTCGAGTGCTAGGGTACCGACATAGTGGGTCTGATTGATCCTCTTTCTTCCAAGGGTCATCAGTTCATATTAGCTTCTACTGACTACTTTTTCAAATAGGTGAAGTCGATTCCACTTAGCGAGGTCACAGCTCATCAAATGCTCTAATTTTTTAGGAACCATATCGTATATAAGTTTGAAGTGCTTCAATGAATTATATCTGATAATGGTATTGCATTCAAGAGCATGAAGATCAACAACTTTGCTCGGAGACACAACATAGATTGGAGATATTCAACCATCAACTACTTGAGGGAAAATGGAGCAGAGCCTTCACAAAACTCTCATCAAAATACTAAAGTACACAATAACAAGCGATGGTAGCATAGTTGTTACCTTTGTGGGCCTACCACACCACATAAATAACTCCAACTCACTCTCTTTTTATCCTTATTGTAGTGCGACACATTACCATTAAGTCCAACTCCATCACTAAGGATAGCTATGGGTAGCAAGATCACATAGAGTAGAATGGCAAGTTGTGGTTAGAAGAGCTTGAAGGTTTTGAGGAGAGACGCTTGTGGGCTTGCCAAAACCTCAAGTTGTACAAAGAAAAAATGATTAAAGCTCACAACAAGTTGGTATATTCTAGAGCTTTTTAGGTAAGAGAGCTTACTTTAGTTCTAAGGAGATCAATTATTGCCCGTCGTAAGATGGGAGGCAAGTTTGAACCCACTTGGGAAGGCCCTTTCTCCATAGAGAAGGCCTACCAAAGAAGATCTTATCAGCTTATTAATCATATGGGAGAGCGCCCAATTCTTCCAATCAATTAGCTATAGTTAAAGATATATTATAAATCATGTTTGAAAATAATTATCATCAATGAAAATTTCATTTCGAATTCAATCTATTCCATGTTGAAAGTATTCTTATTTGTGAATCTACCATGATGTGTTTAGGGCAGGTGTAGAGAAACCCTAGCTGCATCCTATCCTTCATTGAAAAAACACAAACATATATAACAAACACATATCTTTTATCTCGATCTACTCTTAGTTGAGATAGCACTCCTAGCAGCACTCACTCAGTAGCTATTCTAGGTCAGGCTGACGTGCTATCCTGCTAGTGTGTCAGCCTAGTGGTCTTCTTATTTTGGAGGATGTAAGTTTGGTACACTTTCTTTCCTTACTTAGCCACTACACACTGATAAAGGCCTTGTTAGTTTGGTAGGCCTTCTTGCATAACTACCTTATGTTGGCTTCATTTAAGAGGATGTGAGTCGCTGCTTTCTTCTTGGATTAGCCTTTGTGAACTAACTGGGTCGAGTATATTTGAGGTTTAGGATAAGTCCACTAGCGGCTCCTTCCCTCCTGACTGCTTCAAATATAGGTCCAGTCCTTCCTCGAGGCTTCCCGCTTAGTAGCTGCTCTAAGTTAGATAGCACCTGTCCCATAGATGATAGACTATCCTGATGATCAATTCGCTTAAAGTATAAATACCTTTCTAGATTGATCGTTGCTGCGATGAGCACCTTAGGTTGGTTGGTTCTCATTATCTGATGGATACACCACTCATGTTGATGGATACACTTTAGGTTGGTTGGTTCTCATCTTAGGATACACCACTCATGGCGGTAAGTCGCTACACTTTCTCTTTAAGTTGGCCACCCTATAGGCTTTCTTTTTTAGGGCTCAGGATAATGCCCCTAGTAACACCTCCCCTGTGGGCATTATATTTGGATCACATTCTTTGCAACCCCATTTTGACATGACTCAGGTTACTATCAGATTGGATAGTTCCCCTTCCCTAGTAACCACCCATGTGGTTGGAGAATATATCTATGGATGCTTCTCCCTTGGTCGATAAATTTGAGATAGGTCAAGGCCAACATAGCCCCTTCTCAGTGTGGTCCCTCGCACACCAATAAGTTCCATGCAAATATATAAATAAATAATATATCAACTTATGGATTTGGAGGACACCCCTAGTGGTTGCTTTTCCTTATAAAGCATCTTATCTTTAGGGCAGTGTTAGCAAAACTCCCTATAGGAATCATCGACTACTATTGAGTTGATATAAGTCCCCAATGACATTCACTCAATAGTCGCAAGTCAGGTTTGATTTGTTGTGCTACCAATAGGTCACCCTAGTAGTATTTGCCTGCTTTAGAAAATGTAAGTCTGCTTTGCCTTCTTCCTAGCACAGCCATTACACACTGATAGGGAACCCCTTAGGTTTGCTAGCTCTACCCCATGGCCAGTAGACTATCCCTCTAAATTTGTAAATCAGAGATAGGACATGTCCGATATAGCCCCTTCTCAGTGGGTCCATCGCACAATGACATGGTCCATAAATTAAATCAATTAAATTTGATCAAGCTCACATCCCAGAAATGCCCAATTGAAATCAAACTAAACAAAACAAACCATATCAAATCACATGAAATTAAGATAAAATTAATTCGACTACTTTTGAGTTGTTAGTCTCGGCATTCACTTTAGTTGCCCTAGGTCAGGTTTGATTTGTTGTGCATCCAACAGGTCAGCCTAGTGGTTGTTCCGCAATTTGGAAGATGTAAGGATGCTATGCCTTCTTCCTAGCATAGTTGTTGCACACTGAAAGGCAACCCCAGGTTGGTCTAGGTCTACCACAGCAGTAGACTATCCTTTGGATTTGTAAACTGAGGTAGGTCAAGAGGTCTATATTGGGTCCATCGCACAGGTCCATTCATTAACTTAGATTAAATTAAACCCAATATAATTTTCTAGTGGAGTTAAATCACCCTTCTCCCATGGAGCCCCAAATCATATAAACAAGTCAAGAAAATAAATTAAATTCAACCAACCTCCCTAGTGGAGCCAAATTAATCCAACTCCTAGTAGAGTCTAAATCAAGAAATCCAATCAAACTCTTATTCTAGCGGATACATCCCCAAATAATCTATGAAATCAAACTCAAATCCCAAGCTCCAAATGGATAACATGCTTAGTGGAGGTTCATATACTCGATCCCCAACAGACTCAAGCCCATATGTAGCAGATATGCTTCCACATCAATTAAAACAAAATAAATTAAAGTCGATTCAATCTTAATCCCTAGTGGATTATAGATTCTTATCCCCAGTGGATCTTCTTTCCATAAATCATATAATCAAATCAAATTCAAACCTTATCCCTAGATTTTCTTCTGCCCTTAACATGGACCCTCACATGTCATTCTAATGCATGTGATCCCTAGAGGATCTCCCATGTCCTTGACATGGAATTCTCATCAAATCTTATTTCATCTTTTATGCACACCTTTAATACTTCAACAAAAATCCTAACAAATTATTCATTCAATTTAACATTGTAATCAACATTTTATGATTTGTGATGGTGCAAGCTCAAACTAACTATAGAATATCATGCTAAACATATTATAGTGTGAATTAATACACTATATTATATTATAATATATGTGGTTTTATTATAATTTAATATAATATAATATATTGTCTAACATTACACCTCATTGGAATCACATAAAAAGAACAAATAACAAAATTTTTTCAAAATATGAATAATGTTAATTTTGGATGTAAAATTATTTTTTTTCTATTAGAAATGGTACAAAATAGCATAATTATGGTGTTTCTTCTTGGTGTGTGTCATGAATTTGGCCAAATTCTTCCATCTCAACCTTCAAATTAACATTTTTGTGAGTTTTGACCCAATGTATTATAACAAAAGTAAAACATACTAAAATGTACAACATTTAGTAACACACCACCACATTCATAAATATGTGAAGTTATATTATTATGTACATTATATTTAATATGCTTTCATATAATATATTATCTTACATTACACCTTAAAATGAATCACTTTAAACAAAAAATTTATAAAATTTGGTTGAAAAATGAACATTTATTTTGGATGCAAAATTCCATTCTTTTTTAATTAAATGACACACCATAACACAATGATGTTTCCTAAAGCTTACCTTAAATTTGGCCAAATCCCATCATCTCTCACCTATAAATCAATATTTTATGAATTATACTAGTACAAACTCTACTACATCATACTATAACAAACTAAAATATGCTAAACAATAAGTAGTAATACACAATAGTAAGCTACAATGAATTATGCTACACTATGTTATGGCATCCTATATTATAATACACTATAACATATTATATTGCATATCACATCTCAAGGGATTGTTTAAGGTAAAAAATAATTAAATTAGTCAAAATAAAAAAAACTATATATTTTAGTTGTATCACTTACATATTTTAAATTGGAACAATATATTATGATGCCATGCTTTGCCTATTATGAATTTGGCCAAATTCCACCATTTTAAAGTCTAAATCAACATTTTTATAAATAATGCTAGTGTAGGCTCGACTGCATGATTGTAAAATACCAAAAGAATTTCAAATGCACAGAACAATGTATTATGATATATGATGTTATACTATGCTACAACATATAATATTTATTTTGAACATAAAATCTTACTTTTTAGACTACAAGTGGCATAGCACACCTTTGGTACTACAACCTAATTCCCACTTCAAATTTCACAAATTTCATCATGTAATTTATTAAATCAATATTTTTATGATTTATATTAATATAGACTATACGAAACAATACCATAATATATTAAAACATTTTAAAACATCTTATAATATCCAAAAACACGCCACTACATGCTTAGATATGTGATGCTACATTATACTATAATATATTGTAATATAATAAGAGTTAGGGTTAGGGTTTAGCATATTTAAATTTAATACTCAAGGGAAAGTCTCTTAAGACATTTTCTTTAGCTATAGTAACTATTTTAGGATCAGGTCATTCTTTAGATCTACTCCTAATGGCATATTTACTGAAGGTTTAGGGTTTAGGGTTTGTTTAGGGTTTAGGGTTTGTTTAGGGTTTAGGGTTTAGGGTTAGTTTAGGGTTTAGTGTTTAAGGTTTAGGGTTTACAGTTTAGAGTTTATGGTTTAGGGTTGTAGGTTTTTGGGTTTAGGGTTTATGGCTTAGGGTTTAGGGTTTATGATTTTAGGGTTTATGGTTTAGGGTTTAGGGTTTAGGATTAAGGGTTTAGGGTTTAGTGTTTAGTGTTTAGGGTTTAGGGTTTTTAAGGTTTAGGGTTTAGGGTTTGGGGTTTAGGGTTTGGGTTTTAAGTTTACAGTTTAAGTTTTCTTTTTTTTGAAATAGAGAACAAATTCATATTTAACATTTTTTCTTTTTGATTTCATCAACCAAGTAGCACTCCAAGTTTTCTAAGACACAAGCGATGATAGATAAAAAATGAGCACCCATAGAGCAAATCAAAAAACTTAGATATGTAGAACTGTCACTACTATAATGACACAGTACCATAAGCAGCAGATCGAATTGACCATTCTTCAATTTCTCCAATTCATATTAGTTCCACCCCTGCCTCTTAAATAGCAGGATCCTCCATCATATCCCCGATCTCTCCTTCCGCCACCACCATGGCTATAACCTCCATCACTCCTCCCGCCTGCACAACCACCACTACTCAAACCACCACTTCCATATCGACCAGCACCTCCAGATCCCCCACCACCACTACAGTAACTATTGCCTCCAACTTCACCTCCACCGCCAGATCTAGACTAAGCCTGGTTAATTGTGATGTTCCTGCCGTCAAGGTTCTGCCCATTCTTAGGGTTTAAGTTTATTATGTTTTAAGTTTTAGGTTTATTTTTTTAATTTATTTAGTTACTTTAGGTTTAGTTTTAGGGTTAGGGTTCACAGTTTAGGGTTTAGAGTTTAGGGTTTAGAGTTTAGGGTTTTGAGTTTAGGGTTTAGGTTTAGGTTTGGTTTATTTAGGGTTTTAGGGTTTAGGTTTAGGTTTAGGGTTTAGGATTTAGAATAGGGTTTAGAGTGTAAGGTTTAGGTTTAGATTTAGGGTTTAGTTAGTTTGGGTTAGGTTTAGGGTTTTAGAGTTTAGGGTTTAGGGTTTAGGGTTTATTATTTTAGGTTTAGGGTTTTAGGGTTTATTAGTTTTAGGTTTATGGTTTAGGTTTTGAGTTTAGGGTTTAGGATTTTTTTTTAAAATTAAGTTATAGGTTTTTATTTAGTTTATTTTTTATTTATTTTAGTTTATTTTAATTTTTAGTTTTATTTAGATTTATTTTTTTATTTAGTTTAGATTTTTAATTTAGGCTTATTTATTTATTTTTATTTTACTTTATTCAGTTTAGGTTTAGGTTTGCTTTTTAGTTTAGTTTTTATTTTATTTTATTTTTTAATTTTAGGTTAAGGTTTAGGTTTTTATTTTATTTTTTTAGGATTAGGTTTTAGGTTTTTATTTTAGGTTTATTTTTAAGTTTTATTTTATTTATCTAGGTTTGGGTTTATTTTTATTTTATTTTATTTCTTTTAGTTTAGGTTTAAGTTTAGGTTAAGTATATTTTAGGTTTAAGTTTAGGTTTAATTTATTATAGCTTTTTTATTTTACTTTAGGTTGAGGTTTATTTTATTTTATTTACTTTCTTTTTATTTTAGGTTTAGGTTTTTTTTTTTAGTTTAGGGTTTAGGTTTTATTTTTTATTTATTTATAGGTTTATTTTTTTAGATTTAGGTTTTTATTGAGTTTTTATTTTAATTATTTTAGCTTTATTTTATTTTTATTTCATGTTTAATTTTTATTTTATTTAATTTTTTTATTCTTAGGTTTATTTTATTTTATTTAGTTTAGTTTACATTTTTATTTATTTTATTTTTATTTTTTATTTTATTTTGCTTTTACGTTGAGGTTTAGGTTCAAGTTTAGGTTTTAGTTTAATTTTAATGTAATTTTATTTTTTTTATGTTATTTAGGTTTAAGTTTATTTATTTTATTTTTAGGTTTTAGTTTAGGTTTAGGTTTAGGTTTATGTTTTAATGTAATTTGATTTATAGGTTTAAGTTTTTTTATTTATTTTATTTTTTTAGGTTTTATTTAGTTTAGGTTTAGGTTTTATTTTAGGGTTTATTTATGTTTTAGGTTTAGGTTTAGGTTTGGTTTTAGGGTTTATGGTTTAGGGTTTAGGGTTTTAAAGGTGGGTTTTGGGCAGGGTTTGTTTAGGGTTTAGGGTTTAGGGTTTGGGGAGTTTTAGGGTTTATTTAGGATTAGGGTTTTTATTTTTTTAAATTAAGTAAACTCATGGTTTAGGTTTATTTATTTTTATTTATTTTAGTTTATTTTATTTTTTATTTTATTTAGGTTTATTTTATTTTATTAGTTTAGTTTATTTATTTTAGGTTTATTTATTTTGAGTTTATTTATTTAGTTTATTTTTTTTAAGTTTAAGTTTAGGTTTGGGTTTATTTTTAGGTGTAGTTTTATTTTTATCTTCATTTTTTTGGTTTAGGTTTAATTTTTTTTTTATGTTTAGGTTTAAGTTTTAATTTTATTTTTTTGGTTTAGATTTTAGGTTTTTATTTTAGGTTTATTTTTAGGTTTTATTTTTTAGTTCAAGATTAGGTTTATTTTTAGTTTATTTTGTTTTATTTAGGGTTTAGGTTTAGGTTTCAGTTTAGTTAATTTTAGGTTTTGGTTTAGGTCTTATTCATTTTATTTTAGTTTTTTTTAGTTTAGGTTTAGGTTTAATTTATCTTAACTTTAGGTTTAGGTTTATGTTTTTTTTTGGTTCTAGGTCTAGGTTTTTATTTAGTCTTTATTTTATTTTATTTTAGGTTTATTTTATTTTTATTTTAGGTTTAGCTTTTATTTTATTTAAGTTTTAATTTTTAGTTTAGTTTAGGTTTTTGTTTATTTTATTTTAGTTTAGTTTTTATTTTATTATTTTATTTTCTTTTTAGGTTTAAATTTAGGTTTTAGTTTATGTTTTAATTTAATTTAATTTTTTATTTTATTATGGTTTAGGTTTCTTTATTTATTTTATTTTGAGGTTTTATTTAGTTTAGGGTTTGGCTTTTAGCTTTTTATGGTTTGGGGTTTAGGATTTAGGGTTTAGGGTTTAGGGTTTGGGGTTTAGGGTTTTAGGGTTTAGGGCTTTGGATATAGGGTTTAGGTTTTAGGGATTAGTGTTTATGGTTTAAGGTTTTTTTAGGTTTCATGTTTTAGTTTTGGGTTTAGGGTTTTTTGGTTTTAGGAGAATAAATATTCAACATTTCTTCTTTTTTGATATTGTCGCCAAGTAACACCAAGTTTCTAAGACATGAGCGATGACATAAATAAAAAATGAACACGCATAGAGCAAATTAAAACCCTAGTTAACTAGAACCGTCTCTACTTTATAGACATAGTTCCAAGTATTCGGATTCTTTAGTTTATCCAATTTTCATTAGAACCACCTCCTAAAGCGGGATCCACCATCCCCGATCTCTCCCACCACCACGGTTGTAACCTTCTTTGCTCCTCCCTCATCCATAACCACCACAGCTCCAACCACCACCTTCATATCCATCAACACCTCCAAATCTCCCACCACCACTATGATAACTACCGCCTCTACAATAACTAGAATGAGCCTCGTTGAAGGTGATGTTCCTGCCATTAAGGTTCTACCCATTCTTAGGTTTTAGGTTTATTAGGTTTTTGGGTTTAGGTTTATTTTTAAATTTATTTAGTTACTGTAGGTTTAGGTTTATCGTTAGGGTTCATGGTTTAGGGTTTTGGGTTTTTTTAGGGTTTAGCTTTACTTTAGGGTTTAGGTTTTAGGTATAGTGTTTAGTTTGTTTAGTTTAGGGTTTTAGGTTTAGGTTTTAGGGTTAGGTTTAGGGTTTAGGTTTAGGGTTTGCTTAGTTTAGGGTTTAGGTTAAGGTTAGGGTTTATAATTTAGTTTAGGGTTTGGGTTTTTTAGGTTTATTAGTCTTTAGGTTAGTTTAGGTTTAGTTTAGGTTTTTAGTTTGGTTTAGGGTTTAGTTTAGGTTTAGATTATAGGTTTAGTTTAGTATTTAGTTTAGGGTTTAGGGTTTAGTATTTAGGTTTAGGATTTAGGTTTAGGGTTTATTTTTTTAAGTTTATAGGTTTTTATTTTTTATTTTATTTTAGTTTATTTTAGTTTTAATTTTATTTAGGTTTTTTATTTATTTAGTTTAGCTTATTTATTTTAGGTTTATTTATTTTAATTTAGGTTTTTTATTTTAATTTATTTTTTAGGTTTAGGTTTAGGTTTATGTTTATTTTTTATTTTAGTTTTATTTTTATTATATTCTTTAGGTTTAGGTTTTAATTTTATTTCTTTATGTTTAGGTTTTAGGTTTTTATTTTAAGATTATTTTTAAGTTTTATTTTTTAGTTTATGTTTAGCTTTATTTTTAGTTTATTTTATTATATTAAGTTTAGGTTTAGGTTTAAGTTTAGTTTATTTTAGGTTTAGGTTTAGATTTTATTTATTTTAGTTTAGTTTATTTTTTAGTTTAGGTTTAGGTTTTTTTATTTTTTATTTTAGGTTTGGTTCTTTTTTTTAGTTTAGGGTTTAGATTTTATTTTATTTATTATTTTATGTTTTACTTTTAGGTTTATTTTATTTTTGGTTTTTTAGTTTTATTTTATTTTAGTTTAGGTTTTTTTATTTTTAAGTTTACTTTTATTTTATTTAGGTTTTTTATTTTTTTAATTTAGTTTAGTTTTAATTTTTTAAATTTTAGTTTAAATTTTATTTTTTATTTTATTTTCTTTTTAGGTTTTGTTTAGCTTTATGTTATAGTGTATGTTTTTTTTAATTTTTTTATTTTGGTTTTGGTTTTATTTTATTTTATTTTTTGGTTTTATTTAGTTTAGGTTTAGGTTTTTAGCTTTTTCAAGTTTACAGTTTAGGATTTAAGGTTTAGGGTTAGTTTAGGGTTTAGGTTTTAGGGTTTTGGGTTTGGGTTTAGGGTTTAGGGTTTATGGTTTCTTTTTTATGTTTAGGTTTTAGGGTTTAGTGCTTAGGGTTTAGGTTTTGGACTTTAAGGTTTAGCATTTTAGGGTTAGGGTTTAGGGTTTAGGGTTTAGGTTTTAGGGTTTAGGGTTTAGGTTTTAGGTTTTTAGGTTTAGGGTTTAGGGTTTATGGTTTTAGGGTTTAGGGTTTAAGTTTTAGGGTTTAGGGTTTAGGGTTTAGGTTTTAGGTTTTGGGTTTAGGTTTTAGTTTAGAGTTTTGGGTTTTTGCTTTTTATTTTAAAAGAGAACAAATTCATTTTCAACATTTCTTCTTTTGATTTCATTAACCTAGTAACCATTTTTCTAAGACACAAGCGTTTGATAAAAAATTGAGCATAGAGCAAATAAAAACCCTTGATCTGGAACCATCTCTTATAAAGACACAATTCCATAAGCGATGTCGGATTTCTTTGGTTTCTCTAGTTGAACCACCCAGCCTCTCAGTAGTAAGATACATCATATCCCTATCTCTCCCTCCCACCACACACTATAACCTTGTCCTCCTACATAATCACCACGCTATGACCACCACCTCCATATCCAGACCTCTAGATTACCATCACTATGATTTTATTTCGTTTATTATAGGACTTTGGTTAGGTGAAGTTCAATCATCAAGGTTATTCTTAGGTTTAGGCTTAGGTTTATATGGTTTTTGAGTTTAGGTATATTTTTAATTTATTTAGTTACTTTAGGTTTAGGTTTTGGGTTTGGGGTTTAGGGTTTAGGGTATAGGGTTTAAGGTTAGGGTTTAGGGTTTACAATTTAGGGTTACAGCTTAGGGTTTAGGGTTTAAGATTTTTTAGAGTTTAATATTTAGGGTTTAGGGTTTAGGGTTTAGGGTTTAGGGTTTAGGATTTATGGTTTATGGTTTTTTTAAAAAATTAAGTAAACTAGTAGGTTGAGGTTTATTTAGTTTAATTTTTATTTATTTTAGTTTTTTTATTTAGGTTTAGTTTTTATTTTTATTTAGTTTACTTTATTTATTTTAGATTTATTTATTTTAGTTTAGGTTTTCTATTTTAGTATATTTTTTAGATTCAAGTTTAGGTTTAAGTTTATTTTTTAGTTGAGTTTATTTTTATTTTATTTTTTTTAGTTTTAGGTTTTTTAGGTTTTAGTGTTATTTAGGGTTTAGTGTTTTAGGGTTATGGTTTAGGCTTTAGGGTTTATTATTTAGGCTTTAGAGTTTAGGGTTGTTAGGGTTTAGGATTTAGAGTTTAGTGTCTAGGGTATTGGGTTTGTGGTTTAGGATTTTAGGGTTTAGGGTTACTCTTAGGGTTTAGGGCTTAGGGTTGGGATATATATATATATATATATTAGGGTTTAGGTTTTAGTTTAGGTTTTAGGTTTTGGTTTATGGTTATTTTAGTTTAGTTTATTTTAAAATAAGTAAAGAGTTTATTTTAATTTTATTTAGGGTTTAGGTTATGGTTTAGGTTTTTTTTTTAATTAATTAAACCTCTAGGTTTACATTTATTTATTTTACTTTGTTTATTTATTATTTATTTTTGTTTACTTTATTTTTAAATTTTTTTATGTATAATTTTTCCTTTTTCATTTGTTTTGTTTATTTATTTTAGGTTTTTTGTTTTAGTTTAGGCTTTTCCTTTAAGTTTATTTTTTTAGGTTTAGGTTTAGGTTTTTTAGATGTGTTTACTTTTATTTTTTTTATTTTTAGATTTAGTTTTATTTTTTTTATTTTTTTAGTTTTAGGTTT
Organism: Cymbidium sinense; assembly: GCA_021442155.1. Classification (NCBI taxonomy): domain Eukaryota; kingdom Viridiplantae; phylum Streptophyta; class Magnoliopsida; order Asparagales; family Orchidaceae; genus Cymbidium; species Cymbidium sinense. Next base: position 85,982 of record JAKCPB010000780.1, on the reverse strand, counting down.
AGGTTTTATTTTATTTTTTTTTTTAGGTTTAGGTTTTAGGTTTTTTTATTTTAGGTTTATTTTAGGTTTTATTTTTTTAGTTTAAGTTTAGGTTAATTTTTTAGTTACTTTTTGTTTTAGTTTAGGTTTATGTTTAGGTTTAGTTTATTTTTGATTTAAAGTTAGGTTTTATTTATTTTAGTTTAGTTTAGTTTAGGTATAAATTTATTTTATTTTGTTTATTTTATTTTTATTTCAAGTTTTGGTTTTTTTTAGTATAGCGTTTAGGTTTCCTTTTTCATTTAATTTTAGGTTTTATTTTTTTAGGTTTATTTTTTTTTAGGTTTAGGTTTTTAATTATTTTATTTTATTTTATTTTAGGTTTATTTTATTTGTATTTAACATTTATTTTTTATTTTATTTAAGCTTTTATACTTAGGTTTATTTTATTTCTTTAGTTTATATTAGGTTATTAATTATTTTATTTTATTTTATTTTTATTAATTTATTTTATTTTATTTTAAGGTTTAGGTTTAGGTTTTTATAATTATTATTTATTTTATTTTATTTAGGTTTAGGTTTGTTTATTTATTTTATTTTTATGTTTTATTTAGTTTAGGTTTAGGTTTTAGGTTTTTGGGTTTAGGGTTTAGGGTTTTGGGTTTAGAGTTTAGGGTTTAGGTTTTAGGGTTTAGTGTTTTAGGATTTATGGTTTTAAGGTTTAGGGTTTAGGGTTAGTGTTTAGGGTTTAGGTTTAGGGTTTAGGGTTTAGTGTTTAGGGTTTAGGGTTTTTAGGGTTTAAGGTTTAAGATTAGCTTAAGGTTTAGGGTTTAGGGTATTTTAGGGTTTTGTTTTAGCATTTAGGGTTTAGGGTTTTTTTTTTGGAAACCCCATATAGGGGGTATTTTATTGCCACAAAAAGAGTGTTATAAGGTCCTTAAAGGGGATAAACTCCTGAACTACTGCTCAAAAGCTACAATCACCTAAGGAGTAAATCCCCATCTAAGTACATCACATCAAAAGCAAAGAAGATTAAAACAATCAAAAGATACAAATTGATTAACATAATAAGCCAATGGAAGATTAGGGCCAATGCTCAGAGATGAGAATGCATGACACTATGGAGCAAACCACAAGAGGACAATAGAGAAGTGCACAAAAAAATGTAACAAAGAGATTAGAGCGTTAAGGTAATACATACAAAAGATAAATGAAAACAAATAATCGAGAATGATAGTAAAGAATTGTGATAGATAAGGCTCAGCTTAGTCACATAAGATGGGCGGATGCAAATATGAGCATCCAAACTTCAGAAGGGTTACATCACAAAGCTACTACCAAACTAAATGGGGTGAAATCATCACACCATCACAACAAACACAAGATAGTGACCATTGTTGAAAGTCTTATGGGCTTTATTACCTACAAACCAAAACCATATATAATATAGAGGAAATTGCAAAGGCGAAGGATAAGGGTCCCATGCAGAAAAGTATCATCAATATAGTCAACGACATGAGAATACTTACACATACGAGAATGAGCCATCTTTGCTAGAACCTCATGAAAAGTCATATCCAAGAAGAGAAATAGGCCAGCATATAAATCCTCCATAAGAAAATAGAGAGGTAGCTGTGAAATCTTGCTAAGCAAATCAATAGCTATAAATAACACCATCCCAAACATATGATATATATATATGAATCTTTTAGACCGGAGGACAACTAGAAGTAAAGGCCGGAAAATGAACAATCAATAATGATCAATGTGAACAACCCCCTTTATTAATATCCATATCAATAGTTGGCAAAAAGCAATTGTATAGGAAGGTAGCATAACCCAACACAAGAAATAGACTGCAACCTATCAAAAATAACACCAAATAAAGACAGTCAGAGCTACAGCTCCAGTAGCAGGATTGAGGACCAAAAATCTGATAATCCAGATCAACAAACAACCAAGATAGTAAAAGGCAGCAGCTATCCATAGTACCACCCATTTAGAATAGATAGTGCATACCAAGAAGATAGCTGCACAAACCTAACCAAACTCAGATGGGAATAGAGACAACAACAGATAATGTAGATCACAATCGGAGATGAGCAGCCCGAACATAAATAGCAAGGGCAATCAGAAAGCCAACCCCAACAACAAAATAGTTAATGCAACTTTGGAACCCACCAGAAGATAAATTAAAAAGGGGATTCAAATGAGGGTCAACATTAAAATCCAGAAAAAATAACACAGCAGATAACCAAGACAAAAAATAGCCAAGACAACAACAGCCAAGACAGCAACATCCAAGACAGCAAGGGATAGCAAGTTGGACATAAAACCTCTCAATTAGATAGACATTACAGTAGTTAGTAACCAAATAGATAGAGCATAAAAATAGGGTTCGGAAGGCGATACACCAATCACCAAAATAATCAAAGTGAATGAAGATGAACATAGGACCCTGAAGTCCTATAGCCAACAAAGATGGAGCCAACATAGGAATCCTGAAAAACCAAGACAACAAATATCCAAGACAACCAACCAAGACAACAAAACCACTAGGAAATAAAGCCACCCATCCGGAATAAATAATTGCAATAGATAAGATTAATTGAAAGAGGATGGAGAAAATAGTAGCAGGTAAAGTAGACCAATGAATTCAGATGATATGCATATAATAAATCAATAAGGGGGTTCAAAACAAAAGCCACCAAACAATCAACAACTTCAATAGAGGCTTGCTGAGTGAAATAAACCAAAACCCCAGAGACAGCATGTAGAGTATTAATCTAGTTCAGCCAACAACCAAGATAGTTAATACCAACAAGCTGGCCAAGAGTCCACCCAATCAGAGTAAACAAAGCATATGTAAAGATCCAAATAATCAGATGGATAATCACAGGGATCTGCACAATTTTAATAGAACCAAGTGGGATAAAATAGCAGCAGGAGAAATCAACAATTGCCCAATTGTTAATAGCAAAAATAGTTAGAAAAATAAAAGGCAAATAGATAATACAAAGACAACTGTTGGACAAAGGACCCTAAAATCAAAAACCAATAGTGGTAACAATAAAATAAAAATTATACCCACCATATAAAACTCCAATAAAATGTAAAATAAAGCAAAAGGGTTCAAAGGATAATCAACGAAAAACCTTCCAGTTAAAGCTTGTTAGGTTAGCAGTTAAACCCACCACCACAGTAAGGCAAACTGAGAAGCCATTAAGGAAGTCCAAACCTGCAGAAATAATAAAATTGACAGAAATTGCAAAATCTCTCTTGGCGGATAGGGAAAATTAGGTTGTCAAAGACAATCAGCAAGACAACACCAAAAGCACCTGAACAGATAAACAACCCCAGAGCTTCGAATATAAGACTCAATCTAGACCATCCAACAAAGAAAGAAAATAATAGCAAGTTGGCCATAAAACTAACCTTTCAAATTATACAATGCATAAGTTAAATCCCAGATAGTTAAGGAAGTGGTCTGGCCAAGACTAGCTGAACCAAGAAGTAAAAAATAACAGTAGGTGAAAACAGCATCATCCCAGATGTTAACAACACAAAAATTCAGAGAAATGAGAGGTAAGAAACAACTAAGCAAAAAAATAAAAGCCATCATGCAGTCCACAACCTCAAGAGAAAGAATAAAACATAACAAATTAAAAAACATGAAGAGCAATAGGACAGTAATTACCAACAGGTTGGATCTGCACAATTTTAATAGAGCCAAAAGTTAAAAATAACAGATAAAATGATCATCAACAGCCCGGATGAGAATCACAAAGACATTCAGAAGAACATCAGGCAACAAATAGCTAACAAACACAAAGTTAGCCTGCAGGACAGTGAATCTAGAAATCCAATAGCCATAGATTAAAACAACACTACAATTATTGCAACCATAAGATAAGCCAATAAAAAGCAGTGGGGCAACAGAGCCACAATAGGGATTCAAAAGGGTCTCATCAATAAAATCCTTTAGGACAAAGGAGAATAGGCTAGCAGCAGAACTATCATCCTCAGAGAAATCATACTAAAAGGAAGTCATTAAACAATTCCAAACCTACAAAGAACCATTAATAATAACAAGGGTATTGCAGATTCTTTCCTTATAGGTATGCAAACTGGGGTTAGTAATGACATATAGCAAATACATTAAACCAACTCCAAGTGTAGCCTGCTGGACAAAAGGCCCAAAAGTGCAATAGCCAATAATTAAACCTCCAACATAGATGTTGCATCCAACATAAGATAAACCATTAAAGAGCAAAGGAACACAAAGAATCAGACCAATAACTAGTCCCACATCATCAATTAGATTAGAAATCAAGAAATAATTCCAAATCTACAGAGAAAAGTTATAGCCAGGATATTGCAAGATCTCTCCTTACAGGTTGTCAAGGTAAGGTTATGGAGCATAAGAGAGGCAGAAATAACAAGACCCTAAACAAGGTTGGGATAATTAAACCAACAACAGATGCCACTTAGCTCAGCAAAGGACTAGCAAGGAGTAATTTGATGATGCATTAGCAAATTCCAAAGGAGCAGCAGCACATTAACAGTAAAAATAATAGAAGCAGTAAGCTCCCAATTAAAGCTAGGATAATTATACCAACAACACATGCCACAGAGATCGATAAGTAAACAATAAGGGATATCAGGTTGATGCATCAGAAAAGACCAAAGAAGTAATAACAGTAAATAGAAAATGATCATGCAGTAAAAGAGGTATTAAAATAGGTGAATCCAATAGATTAGATTAATTTTTGAGATAAGGAAACCCAGTATTGTCCAGATTAACCAAGTCACACAATTATTTAGGAAGGGTTAGTTGATCAAAGAATTTTATACCATCCAATCTAGCACCCAGATTGGCCAGATAATCAGCACATGTATTACCCTTGGGCCATACATGAGTGATTTTAAAGTAGAGTTGGGCAAGGAGAGCTCTAGTTTGCTTAAGAAGGTAGTACAATTCTGTTATGGAAGTCAAAGATCAATCAGCAGAAGGGCATCCACCTCAATCCAAATATTGAGCCAACCTTTTTTAAGGCAAATTTCAAGAGCTTTGTACACTGCCATGAGCTCAGCAAAGGAACGAGCAAGGATTAAGGGGTATGCAAAAGCACATAGGACTTTTTCCATTAAGATTTTTGAAAATGCCACCACGCTTGAACCTTTAGGAGACGATCCATGTTAACTTTAATAGTGTTGGCATAAGGTTTTACCCAATAAACAATCTTGTCATCTTCTGGATGGGTTGATCCGACAAGTTAAAACCCAATTTATTGGCCATAAATTTACACCCTTTGAATTGTTTGTATTTAATTAATTTGGCATTAAACAAGTCATGGATTTTGTTTTTAGTTCTAGCAATTATCCTCATGTGGTTCATAGGGACCCCACGATGTTTTGCATCATTTGGTTCTATCCATATGAACCAAATAAGAGTGATAGCAATTATGACTTTAATGTGACCTTTAGTAGTGTTGTCAAAATAAACTTCAAGGAGTTGGTATAAATTTAAGGATCCATTGAAAATGATAATGTTAAAGAGGTCATCATACCAAATCCAATGCTTAGAAGCAATAGCCCCGTTAACAAAAACATGGTTCACATTCTCAATGTGGAAACAGCAATGGCATTTTGAAGGTAATTGAAAACCTTTACCCCATAATAAGGAGTCAATAGGGATGAAGTTTTTCAAAATATGCCAAGTAAGAATAGAATAAGAAGTAGGGATATTGTTATTCCAAAGTTTGGAAAACACATAGGAAAAATCATTAGCTTCTTTAATGTGAATCCAAACATTTTTAAAGTTGAAATCACCATTGTGTGAAAGCTTAAAAAGGATCTAATCTTGATTGGTAGGAATGATAGGAATAGTAGTAAGTATTTAAAAAGGGGAAATTAATCAGTAAGCTTACTATTGTTCCACATATTATTCTACTAGAAGGAGTTCACTTTAATAGCAGCAGTGGAATGAGTAGAAAGTAATTCATCAATGGACCCACCTCCAGTCCAGTTATCTTGCCAAAAGAAAGAGGATCCAGAGTTAATCCCCAGAAATTAAAGATTTGACATCCCATTTGATGGAACAAAGTCTTTTCCAAAGTGAAGAATCTCCGCTTTATAGGGAATGAGAGGTGCTTACCCACCAAGTATTTAGTAGTCATGAAATTAGCCCATAGACTATTATTTTCCCAAAATTCCACCAAAGTTTATAAGAAAAGCGGTGATAGTTTCCTTGATTGGTTTACATCCAAGACCACCTTCAGTAAAAGTGCCACAGGTTTTATACCAAGAGGTCCAGTGCATTTTTTAGAGGAATTGTTCGATCCCCAGAAAAATTTGTTAATGAGCCACTCAATTCTATTAATGGTAGAGTTGGTGACAATGGTTTGAATAAGATACAAAAGCATGGAGTTAAGGGTGCTCTTAATCAAAGTGAGCCTACCAAAATGAAATGAAATTCCCAAACAAAAATTTTTTAGAGATTTTTTGGATTAGCTCATCAAAAGGTGAGATCTTTTCTGACCTTTAAAAAGCGGAGCAACAAGATATTTAATAGAAAGTTGTTGTTGTTGAAAATTAGTAATTCTCAAAATTTGGTTGGTCCTATTGCTCGAGATTTTAGAATAAGGAATGAAATAACTTTTGCCTTCGTTGAGAAAAATACCACTTTCATTGCCAAATTTATTTAAAAGATTCTTAATAGTTTTAATGTGAAAATTGAGGTATTGCACAAGATTATAAAGTCATCAACAAAACTAAGATGAGAGACAGGAAGACCACCTTGAGTTCTATAAAACATCCTAGGATTATTGTAAAAAAGATCATTCAGACTCCTAGATAGATATTCAACAGCAATAATAAAAAGAAGGGGGATAGGGGATCCCCTTGGCTCAAACCATGCTTCGAAGGGAAAAAACCTAGGGATTCACCATTCATGATAACATAAAACCAAACAATTGTAATGCAATTTTTGATGAGATGGATAAAATAATTAGAAAACCCAAGAAAATGAAGAATTTGAAAGAGGAAATCCCAAGAGAGGTTATTGAAAGCTTTAGTGATGTCCAGTTTAAAAAGGATGTTAGAACCTCTGATAGGAATGTCAATGTCATGAATCAGCTCTTGTGCTAGAAGTATGTTATCATATATAGCTCTATCTTTAACGAATCCAGTTTGGTTGGGGGAAATAATTTTATGTAGCATCAGACTAATTCTATTAGCAATCAATTTAGCAATGAGTTTATGAAAGAAGGTGCAAAGGCTGATAGGTCTAAAATTGCCCCAAGATTCAGGATTATTAATTTTGGGAACAAGAATAATGGAAGTGCTAGAAAAATATCTAGGTAAAGGGTTGCCCTCAAAAAAATCAGTAACAACATCAACAAGGTCAATCTTAATAATAGGCCAGCAATGTTGAAAGAATTGAGTCGTGTAGCCCCAACAGAATCAATGTTCATGCTGTATTACTACCAATCTCCATAGGACACAAACTGAGCAAGTGGTTTTCATCATTAGAGATCGCAGAGGGGATCAGGTGTGTGTTGGAGAGGGCCTCTAAGGAGGGGTTGTTGTTTAATAAATTTTAAAAATGATGCATGACAGAATCTTTAATATCATTATTATCAGTAATCCAGGTGCCGTTATCATTTTTAATTTTTTTAATAGAGTTTAAGGCTTTCTTTTTTTAAAAAAGAGCATGGAAGTACTTTATGTTTCTATCACCATCAAAAATATGTTTGCTAGTAGCCTTTTGGTGCTAGTAGGTTTCCTCCATATTCTGATAATTAATCAAGTTATCTTTAGCTGCATTCAATTCATCAAGCTTATTAGAGTCAGTCAAAATAGCATCTTCAATAGAGCAAACAAGTTATTCCATATTTTTGAGATTAGCAAAAATATTTTTAAAATGATGCTTGTTCCACCAATTTAGATTTTGTTTAAGCCTTTTTAGCTTAAGCCAAAGGTGAATCATGCCTTTAATGGAATTATCAGGATGAATATGGACCCACCAATTAATGGAAACAACATTAATGAATTCACTATGATGGATCCACATAATTTGGAATCTAAAGTGAGTAGGGGAGGATGGTTTAGTGGAGGAATTTTTGACAGAAATCAAAAGGGAAGCATGGTCAGAAAAAGTTCTTCTTTAATGTTCAACCAAAGTAAGAGGCCATTGATTGATCCAAAGGGAATTAAAGAGGGTCCTATCAAGTCGCTACCAAAGTCTAGAATTATGCCACATATAGTGAGATCCCAAAAAGCCAATATCAATTAGATTACAATCAAGAATCATATTAGAAAAGTCTTCCATGGAAAAATGTTAGGTGAGCAACCTCCCCTTCTTTCCGAGGAAGTGAGAATAGTATTGAAATAACCACCAACTGACCAAGGTTGGTTGACAAAGGAGGCAAAGGTTCTTAAGTTATCCCAAAGGATGCTCCTACCAGTTCTATTACAAGATGCATAAATAAATGAACCAAGAGAAGAAAATTCACCCAATGAGATTTGAACATTAACCAATTGATGAAGGTCATCAAGGATAGAGATGTTGACTAAATTATTCCAAAAACACCAAATTTTATTGCTAATATTATAAAACAAGTTTTGAAAGCCAAGCATTCTAGCAACCTGGGTGATCTTAGAGGAGTGTATGAATGGTTCAATAAAAACAAGTAAGGCTATGTTATGAGTACGGCGAAGGCTTCTAACATGGTTGCAGACAATGAGAGTCCCAATACCCCTAACATTCTAAATAAGAAAATTAATCATAATAAATAATAAGAGAAAAGTAAAGATAATAGAAGGATAAAAATAAGAAGAAAAAAGACACATGATATAATAATTTATGGGAAGTTAGAGAAGATCTAGTGGTTTTAGTGGAGCTATTAGTGAGCATTCTAGCTTTAAAGGATTTTTTCTTAGCAACAGTTTGAAAAGGTCTATCTATGTCCAAAGTATCTCCATCCGAGAGAGAGTGATATGTGAAATTTAGAGTAGGGCCAGTATCTATCAAAACATTCCTAATTGTAATTTCCCTTCTTGATTCGGAATTAAGATGAGGTGGGTTAGCCTGAGTATCACTCTGAAGGGTAGGAGAGGCCGAGGTTGTAAAACCATTAATAGCACAATTTTCATGTTCTGTTTCAAAAATACTTTTGATTTTGTTCCACTACAAAGGATTATTTTAGATTTTGTTCTTTCATCAAATGGGCACTTTCAGAATTAGTTTTCAGATTTTTTTCTGACCTAAAGTTCCCATTCAAGTCTCCACTAGTGTTCATATGAGTCTCATTGGGTTCACTAGCCAAAAGGGGTAAGGTAGAATGAATCAAGGTATTATCTAGAGGAACAAAATTATTACATTTAGAAGCAATAATAGGTAAGTTACCATTGGACTCCTCATGAACCTCATGAGCCTTATTATTAACCTGCTCAGAATGCTCTCCAATAGACAAATCAATAGATAGTAATCCCTTTTGAGTGACTTTAGGCACATCCAATTTATTGGTTTTTTTCATTTGCTAGAATGGGATTAGAATTCGATAGTTTAATCTTTATAAGATGAGGATGCAACACAAAGCATTCAGAATGATCATGACCTTGAATCTTACAGTGCGTGCAAAAATAGGGAAATTTTCAAATTCCATTTTTTGATTATAACCAAATTTCTCAAAGTCGATCCATACTTCTTTAGGATACTTTTTGGTAATATCAATCTCAACTAAAATACGAGCAACTGATGGTCGTGATCTCACAGTGGTGGCCTGATCAATTTGAAGGGGCCGACCAAAGAGAGCCCCAACCGCAAAGAGAACTTGATGGGTAACGTAATGTATTCTCATGTTTGGAAAAGCTAGCCATAAAGGAATAATTGGGGATTCCTCTTTGACATCAAAAAGAGGAGACCATTTCAAAAGTCTCATTTGACAATTATACACAAAGTAGGAGCGACGAGCAAAACTCTTGAGTAATCTAAGTCATTAGATAGCTGAATAAGGATATGCCTAAGATCAATCAATCTGATAGTGAAAACACCAGAGAGCTTTAGGCTATGAAAAAAAGATTGGATGTTATCAAGAGTCAGGAGACGTAAGGAAAATTTACCAACTAAAGAGAATTCAAAAGGCTTCGCCAATTTTTCCACGTCAAGATCCGAGCACATTACAGGAAAAGATGTTGAAATCAAATTGACCGAAGAATTAGAGGAAGTGTTCTTACCAGATAATACGTCCTTGAAGGGCTTAACAGTAGACAGAGTGACATATGGAGTCGGATCCATAATACCTTGTAAATTGGAAGCCCTAGCTGACACCTCCAAGTTTGAATAGCTCAGCTACACGGAAAGCGATGCCATTGAAGACAAGAGACACTCACATTAGCATAAGAGACCAAAATCCAGAATTATGATCGAGGAGGATCAAAATTGCCGCCGCAAGGAAAATGCATGGGAACCTGGCCAGAGCGTAGAGAGAAGGTTGAGAGGAAAAAAATAGGGTTTGGCTTAAGGTTTAGGGTTTAGGTTTTAGGGTTTGCATTTAGGGTTTAAGGTTCAGGGTTTGCATTTAAGGTTTAGGGTCTAAGGTTGTAGGTTTAGGGTTTAGGATTTAGGGTTAGTTTTAGGGTTTAAGGTTCAGGGTTTATGGTTTAGGGTTTAGAGTTTTTTTTAATTAAGTAAAATGGTAGGTGTATGTTTATTTAGTTTTTTTTAAATTTATTTTAGTTTATTTTGATTTTTATTTTTATTTAGGTTTATTTTTTATTTTTATGTTATTTATTTTAAGTTAATTTAATTTAGTTTAGGTTTTTTATTTTAGTTCATGTTTTAAGTTTAGGTTTAGGTTTATGTTTATTAATTTATTTTAGTTTTATTTTTATTTTATTTTTTAAGTTTAGGTTTTATTTTTTATTTTTAGGATTAGGTTTAGGTTTTTATTTTATTTTTTTAAGTTTAGGTTTTAGTTTTTTATTTTAGGTTTATTTTTAGATTTTATTTTTTAGTTTATGTTTAAGTTTATTTTTAGTTTATTTTATTTTATTTAGTTTAGGGTTTAAATTTAATTTATTTTAAGTCTAGGTTTATATTTTATTTATTTTATTATAGTTTATTTTAATTTTGGTTTAAGTATTTTTTGTTTATTCAAGGTTTAGGTTTTTTTTTAGTTTAGGCTTTAGCTTTTATTTTTCTTTTTTTAGGTTTATTTTTTAGGTTTAAGATTTTATTTAGTTTTTATTTTATATACTTTTAGGTTTATTTAATTTTTTTTTACTTTTTGTTTTTATTTTATTTAGTTATTTTATTTTTCAATTTAATTTACATTTATTTATTTTATTTTAGTTTAGTTTTAATTTTTTATTTTATTTTATTTTTTGGTTTAGGTTTAGGTTTAGGTTTTACTTTAAGTTTTTATTTTATTTTATTATTTTATTTTTTTAGGTTTAGCTTTTTTATTTATTTTATTTTTAGGTTTAGGTTTTTAGGGTTTAGGGTTTAGGGTTTTGGGTTTTGGGTTTATGATTTTGGGTTGTAAGTTTTAGGATTTAGGGTTTAGGTTAGGGTTTAGCATTAGGGTGTAGGGTTTAGGGTTTTCAATGTTTAGGGTTTAGGGTTCAAGGTTTAGGGTTTATAGTTTAGGGTTTTGGGTTTTGGGTTTTGGGTTTGGGATTTGGAGTTTAGGGTTTTAGGGTTTAAGATTTAAGGTTTAGGGTTTACGATTTAGATTTAGGGTTTTTTTCTTTTTATTTTAAGAATTTAGGGTTTAGGGTTTAGGTTTTAGGTTTAGGGTTCATGTTTTTATTTAGGTTTATTTTTAAAATAAGTAAACTTGTAGGTTTAGGTTTTTTTTGTTTATTTTTAGGGTTTAGGGTTTAGGGTTAGCTTAGGGTTTAGGTTTTTTTCTAAAAAAAATTGTGTAAATCAGTTTGTTTATGTTTATTTAGTTTATTTTTTATTTATTTAGTTTATTTTATTTTTAATTTTTATTTAGTTTAGTTTATTTATTTTAGGTTTATATATTTTAATTTAGGTTTTTATTTTAGTTTATTTTTTAGGTTTAGGTTTAATTTTTAGTTGAGTTATTTTTTTATTTTATTTTTTAGGTTTAGGTTTTATTATTTTTAGCTTTAGGTGTAGGTTTATATTTTATTTTTTTAGGTTTTTATTTTAGTTTTATTTTTAGTTTTTATTTTTTAGTTTAGGTTTAGGTTTATTTTTAGTTTATTTTAATTTATGTGTTTAGGTTTAGGCATAGGTTTTATTTATTTTAGTTTAGTTTATTTTAGTTTAAGTTTAGGTTTATTTTATTTTATTATAATTTTAGGTTTTAGTTTAGTATTTATTTTATTTAAGTTTAGGTTTATTTATTTATTTTATTTTTAGGTTTTATTTAGTTTAGGTTTAGGTTTTTAGGATTTTAGGGTTTAGGGTTTAGGGTTAGAGTTTAGGGTTTAGGGTTTAGGGTTTAGTGTTTAAGCTTTAGGGTTTAGGGTTTTTAGTTTTTATGGTTTATGGTTTAGGAAACCATTCATGGATTACCTAAATAAAGGCATACTACCTCAAGAGTAGTCCCAAGCCTATCAGATGAAGGAGAGAGCACTTTCCTATACTCTTGTGGATGGTGTCTTGTGATAGCGGTCTTTCGATCATATGTGGTTACATTATCTAGACAAGCACGAAGCCCGTAATATCGTGATCGAGGTACACTCAGGATAATCTAGAGATGACCAATCTGATTTGAAGATGATTGCCAAGATCAAGAGACTAGAATACCACTGGTCATTGATGATCAAAGATTGCATGGATACGGCTAGGGAATGCCACCAATGTCAAATACACCGTGTGGTCCTACACAAACCACCCAACATTCTACATCCTACATTGGACTCATGGCAATTCGAATGTTGGGGTATCGACATAGTGGGTCTGATTGATCCTCCTTCTTTCAAAGGTCATCGATTCATCTTAGCTGCTACTGACTATTTCTCCAAATGGGTTAACGTGATTTTGCTCAGAGAGGCCACAGTTGAGCATGTGCTCCAATTTTTTAAAAACCATATCATATATAGGTTTGTAGTGCCTCGATGAATTATTTCTAATAATGGTACTGCATTCAAGAGAATCGAGATCAACAACTTTGCCCAGAGATACAACATAGATTAGAGATATTCTACCATCAACTACCTGAGGGCAAATGGCTTAGCAGAATCCTTCAACAAAACTCTCATCCAAATACTAAAGAAGACACTCGATAATAAGCGATAGTGGCATGAGAAGATAGTCGAAGCCTTGTGTTGGCCTGCAACATATAGAACTCCAACTTAGTGTATGGGTCTGAAGCTGTTCTACCATTAGAAGTCTAACTCCCATCACAAAGGATAGCTATGGGTAGCAAGATCACAATAGAGCATAATGCCAAGTTGCGGTTAGAAGAACTTGAAGGTTTGGAGGAGAGACGCTTGTGGGCTTGCCAAAACCATGAGTTGGACAAAGCAAAAATGATTCAAGCTCACAACAAGTTGGTCCATTCTAGAGCTTTTTAGGTAAGAGAGCTTATTTTAGTTCTAAGGAGATCGATTGTTGCCCGTCGTAAGATGGGAGGCAAGTTTGAACCCACATGGGAAGGCCCTTTTGCCATAGAGAAGGCCTACCAAGGAGGGTATTATCAGCTTATTAATCAAAAGGGAGAGTGCCCAATGCTTCCAATCAATGGGCTCTACTTAAAGAAATAATATAAATCATGTTTTAAAATAATTATCATCAAGGAAAATTCCAATTCGAATTCAATCTCTTCCATGTTGAAAGTATTTGCGAATCTGCCATGATGTGTTTAAGATAGGTGTAAGGAACCCGAGCAGCATCCTATCCTTCATCAACAAAAAAGAAATTAGAACTACACACAAACATATATAAATAAACACATATCTTTTATCTCAGGCTACTCTGAGTTGAGATAATGCCCTAGTGGCACTCACTCGTATGCTCTAGGTCGGTATGACTACCCTAGTGTGTCACCCTACTTGCTTTGGAGGATGTAAGTGCTATGCTTTCCTTCCACTTGGCCTTTGCACGAGCACCTTGTTAGTATGGTAGGCATTACTATATGGCCGGTAAGCTACCTCTTGTTGGCTTTGTTTAAGAGGATGTGAGTTTACTATACTTTGTTTTTGGATTAGCCTTCATACACTAATTGGTATGAGTATATTCTAGGTTTAGGATAAGTCCCCTAGCATCTCCTTCCCTCTTGAGGTTTAGGGTAAGTCCTTCCTTGGGGCTCCCCGCTTAGTAGTCGCTCTACGTCAGATAACATCTGTCCTACCAATGACAAACTATTCTGATGATCAGTTTCGCTTGAAAAGTTGTAAGCTTACACACTTTCTTTTTAGATTGATCGTTTCACACTAACGGGTACTTTAGGTTGGTATATTCTCACTATGCTGATAAATACACCACTCAAGCTAATGGATACACCTTAGGTTGGTTGGTTCTCACACCTTAGGATACCCGGTCATGGATAAATCTATGCTTTCTCCTTGAGTTGGCCACACTTATAGGCTTTCTTTTCTAGGCTCAAGATAGGCCCTAGCTTTCCCTGTTGGCACTATATTTGGGTTACATCCTTTGTGATCCCATTTAGACACTACTATTCAGTTGGACGGTTCCCCTTTCATAACCACCTGTTATTAGAAATTGTCCTATGGATATGCAGATTCTTCCTTGGTCCAATAAATCTAAGATAGGTCAAGACCAACATTGCCCCTTCTCAGTGTGGTCCCGTGTAAACATATAAACAAAAAATATATATTCACTTATCGATTAGGAGGACATCCCTAGTGATACCTTTTCCCAAGCAGGAATTCTATCTTTAGGGTTATGTTAGAAAAACACCTATAGGAATGTTCTTGAGTTGATATTCCTCACATTGATAGCCCTAAGTCGAATTTGATTTGTTGTGCTACTAACAAGTCACCCTAATGGTTGTTCCTTACTTTAGAAGATGTAAATCTGTTATGTCTTCTTACTAGTACAGTCATTGCACAATAAAAGGCAACCCCTTAAGTTGGCTAGCTCTACCCCATGGCTAGTAGACTATCCCTTTGGATTTGTAAATCTGAGATAGAATAAATCTGATAAAGCCCCTTCTCAGTGGGTCCATCGCACATTGACATGGTCCATAAATTAAATCTATTAAATTTGATCAAGTTCACATCCCAATGGATATGCCCTCAATTCAAATCAAACTAAACAAAATAAACCATATCAAATCACATGAAATTAAAATAAAATTAATCCTGACTACTTTTGAGTTGACAAATGTCCCCAACAGCTCTCACTCAATAGTCGCCCTTGGTCAAGTTTGATTTGTTTTGCATCCAACATGTCACCCCAGCAGTTGTTCCTCACTTTGGAATATGTAAGTTTGCTATGCCTTCTTCCTAGAAAAGCCATTGCACACTAAAGGTAACCCCTTAGGTTGGCTAGCTCTACCCCGCAGTAGGTAGACCATCCCTTTGGATTTGTAAACCTGAGGTAGGTCAAGGCTGATATAGCTCCTTCTTAGTGGGTCCATCGCACACCGATAATGTCCATACATTAACTCACATTAAATTAAACCCAATCTAATTTTTCCTAATATAGTTAAATCACACCCTTCTCCCTAGTGGAGCCCCAAATCATATATAAATAAGTCAAGCAAAAAATCAAATTCAAAACCAACCTCCCTAGTGGAGCCAATTTAAACCATCTCCCCCAATAGAGTCTAAATCAAAGAAATCCAACCAAGCTTTTATCCCCAATGAATAGCCTAAACCAGCTTGCCTAATGGAAGGTTCATATACCCGATCCCCAGTGGACTCTAGTAGATACGCCTCTACATCAGTTAAAAAAACAAATTAAAGTTGATTAGATATTAATCCTTAGTAGATTATACATTCTTATCCCTGGTGGATTTTATTTCCACAAATCATATAATCAAATCAAATTCAAACCTTATCCCCAGTAGATTTTCTTCTTCTATTCCCTCGACATAGACCCCTCACATGTCATGTCTTATGCATGTGTGACCCCCTAGTGGATCTCCCTTCATGTCCTTGACATAGAATTCTCATCAAATCTTATTTCTTCTCTTATGCACACCTTTAATACTTCAACCAAAAGCCTAACAATGTATTCATTCAAATTACATCATCTTAACATTGTAATCAACATTTTATGATTTGTGATTGTGCAAGCTCAAACTAACTATACAATATCATGCTAAACATATTATAGTGTGAATTGACACACTATATTATATTATATTATATGATGTTATATTATAACTTGCTATAATATAATATATTGACTAACATTACACCTCATTAAAATCACTTAAAAGAAACAAATAACAAACTTTTCTCAAAATATAATAATGTTCATTTTGGATGTAAAATTGTTATTTTTCTATTAGAAATGGTATAAAATAGCATAATTTGGTGTTGCTTCTTGGTGTGTGCCATGAATTTGGCCAAACTCTTGCATCTCAACCTTCAAATTAACATTTTTGTGAGTTATGACCCAATGTATTATAACAAAAGTAAAACATACTAAAATAAACAATAGCAATTAGTAACACACCACCACATTCATATAAATGTGAGGTTATATTGTTATGTACATTATATTTTAATATGCTTTCATGTAATATATTATCTTACATTACACCTTAAAATAAATCACTTTAATCAAAAAAATTATAAAATTTGGTTGGAAAATGATAATTTATTTTAGATGCAAAATTTGATTCTTTTGATTAAATGAGACACCATAGCATACCCCCAATGATGTTCCCTAAAGTTTACCTTAAATTTGGTCAAATCCCATCATCTTAACCTATAAATTAGTATTTTTATGAATTATACTAAAATAAACTCTACTACATCATACTATAATAAACTAAAATATGCTAAACAACAAGTAATAATACACAATAGTATGCTATAATGCATGATGCTACACTATATTATTACATCCTATATTATAATACACTATAACATATTATATCATATTATATTGCATATCACATCACAAGGGATTAGTTAAGAAAAAATCATAAAATTAGTCTAAATAATCAAAAACTATATATTTTAATCGTATCACTTACATTTGTTAAATTAAGATAATACATTATGATGCCATGCTCTACCTATTATGAATTTGGCTAAATTCAACCATTTTAAAGTATAAATAAACATTTTTAAAAATAATGCTAGTGTAGGCTGGACTACATGATTATAAAATACTAAAAACATTTAAAATGTATTGAAGAATATATTATGATATATGATATTATATTATGCTACAACATATAATATTTATTTTGAACATAAAATCTTACTTTTTATACTACAAGTGGCATAGCACACCTTTGGTACTACAACCTAATTCCCACTTCAAATTTAACAAATTTCATCATCTCATTTTTTAAATCAATATTTTTATGATTTATATTAATATAGACTACAGGGCACAATACCATAATATACTAAAACATTTCAAAACATCTTATAACTTCCAAAAACACATCACTACATGCTCAAATATATGATGTTGCATTATACTATAATATGTGACATTATAATATGATTTAGGATTAGGGTTTAGGGTATTCAAATCTCAAAAAGTCAAGGGAAAGTCTCTTGAAGACATTTTCTTTAGCTACCATAACTATGTTAGGATTAGGTCATTCTTTAGATCTACTCCTAATGACATCTTTATTCAAGGTTTAGGGTTTAGGGGTAGGGTTTTAGTGTTACTTTAGGGTTAGTTTAGGGTTTAAGGTTTGGGGTTTAGGGTTTAGGGTTTCGGTTTATAGGTTTTAAGGTTTATGGTTTATGGTTTTAGGGTTTAGGGTTAAGAGTATAGGGTTTAGGGTTTAGGATTTAGGGTTTACAGAGAACAAATTTAGATTCAACATTTTTTTCTTTTTGATTTCATCAACCAAGTAGCACCCCAACTTTTGAAAGACACAAGCGATGACATAGATTAAAAATGAGCATCGATAGAGCAAATCAAAAACCATAAATAAGAAGAACCATCTCTACTATAAAGACACAATTCCATAAGTAGCAATCGGATAAGCCATTCTTGAATTTCTCCAATTCTCATTTGAACCACCCCCAACTCTCGAGTAGCACTATCCTCCATCATATCCCCGATCTCTTCCTCCATCTCCACCACGGCTATAACCTCCGTCCCTCTTCCCTCCTCCATAATTGGCACTGCTCCGACCACCAACTCCATATCCATCGACTCCAGATCCCCCACTACTAGTGCGATAATCGCCACCTCTACCATTGCCTCCTCCAATAGATCTAGACTGAGCCTAGTTGATGGTGATGTTCCTACCTTCAAGGTTCTACCCATTCTTAGGGTTTAGGGTTATTTTAGGGTTTAGGGTTTAGGGTTAGTTTAGGGTTAAGGTTTGGGTTTAAGGTTTAGGGTTGTATGTTTTAGAGTTTAGGGTATAGGCTTTGGGGTTTATGGTTTAAGATTTTAGGGTTTACAGTTTAGGGTTTAGGGTTTAGGGTTTAGGGTTTTGGATTTAGGGTTTAGGATTTTAGGGTTTAGGGTTGTAAGTTTAGGGTTTTAGGTTTAGTGTTTGGGGTTTAAGGTTAGTTTTAGGGTTTAGTGTTTAGGATTTTTTTATTTTAAATTAATAAACTGATAAGTTTAAGTTAATTAAAATTTATTTTTTATTTATTTGAATTTATTTGAGTTTATTTTATTTTTAAATTTTATTTAGGTTTATTTTTTATTTTTATTTAGTTTATTTATTTTAGGTTTGCTTATTTTAGTTTAGGTTTTATTTTAGTTTATTTTTTAGGTTTATTTTTTAGTTGAGTTTTATTTTTATTTTATTTTTTAGGTTTAGGTTTTATTTTTTATTTTTAAGTTTAGGTTTAGGATTTTATTTTATTTTTTTTAAGTTTAGGTTATAGGTCTTTATTTTAGGTTTATTTTTAGGTTTTATTTTTTAGTTTAGGTTTTTATTTATTTTTAGTTTATTTTATTTTATTTAGTTTAGGTTTAGGTATAGGTTTAGTTTATTTTAGGTTTAGGTTTAGGTTTTATTTATTTTAGTTTATTTTATTTAGTTTAGGTTTAGGTTTATTTTAGTTTATTTATTTTATTTTTATTTTAGGTTTAGTTTTTTTTTTAGTTTAGGGTTTTGGTTTTATTTTTTATTTATTTTTTGATTTATTTTTTAGGTTTAGATTTGTATTTAAATTTTATTTTATTTTATTTTAAATTTATTTAATTTATAGTTTTATTTTATTTAGGTTTTATTCTTAGGTTTATATTATTTTTTAGTTTAGTTCAGTTTTTTTTATTTATTTTACTTAATTTATTTTTAATTTATTTTATTTTTAGATATAGGTTTAGGTTTTTATTTAGGTTTTATATTATTTTATTTAGGTTTATGTTTATTTATTTATTTTATTTTTAGGTTTTATTTAGTTTAGGTTTAGGTTTTTAGGCTTTTGGGGCTTATGGTTTAGGGTTTAGGGTTCTAGGATTTAGTTTTTTAGGGTTTAGGGATTAGGGTTAGGGTTTAGGGGTTAGGGTTTAGGGTTTAATGTTTAGGCTTTAGAGTTTATGAATTTTAGGGTTTAGGCTTAGCTTTGGGTTTAGGGTTAGTTTAGTTTTAGGTTTAGGTTAGGTTTAGACTTTAGTTTAAAACTTTAGGGTTTATAGTTTTAGGTTTAGGTTGAAGTTTAAGTTAGTTTAGGACTTAACTTTAGAGTTTAGGTTTTAAGGTTTAGAGTTTAGGGTTTAGGATTAGATAAGTTTAAGGTTTAGGTTTAGGTTTAGGGTTGAGTGTTTAGTGTTTAATGTTTAGAGTTTAGGGATTAGGAGTTTGAGTTAATTTTAGGAGTTTAAGTTTAGGATAGGTTTGAGGTTTAGGATAGTTTAAGTTTAAGTTAGTTATTTAGGGTTTAAGGTTTTTAAGGTTTAGGTTTGGGTTTAAGGGTTTAGGTTTAGGTTTAGGTTTAGGTTTAGGTTTAGGGTTTATTTTATGGTTTAGGATTTAGGGTTTAGTGCTTAGGATTTGAGGTTTTGGGTTCACGGTTTAGGGTTTAGGGTTTTTAAAAAAAATTAGTAAACTAGTAGGTTTAGCTTTAATAGTTTATTTTGTCTATTTTTTTTATTTTAGCTTATTTATTTTTAATTTTTATTTAGTTTGGTTTATTTATTTTAGGTTTTCTATTTTAGTTAATTTTTTAGGTTTAGGTTTATGTTTATATTTATTTTTTAGTTTGGTTTTATTTTCATTTTATTTTTTATTTCTAAGTTTAGGTTTAGATTTTTATTTTATTTTTTTATGTTTATGTTTTAGGTTTTCATTTTAGGTTTATTTTTAGGTTTTATTTTTTAGTTTAGGTTTAGGTTTATTTTTAGTTTATTTTATTTTATTTAATTTTGGGTTTAGGTTTAGTTTATTTTAAGTTTAGATGTAGGTTTTATTTATTTTAGCTTATGTTCAGGTTTATTTTATTTTATTTATTTTAGAGTTTGTTTTTTTTAATTCAGGGTTTAGGTTTAATTTTTAATTTATTTTTAGGTTTAGGCCTTTAATTAGTTTTCATTTTACTTTATTTTAGGTCCATTAATTTTTATTTTACGTTTAGTTTTTATTTTATTTAGGTTTTAAATTTTTAGCTTTATTTTATTCGTTTAGACTATATTAGGTTTTTTATTTATTTTATTTTTGTTTAGTTTTTATTATTTTTATTTTATTTTTAAATTTTGGTTTAGGTTGAGCTTTAGGTTTAGGTTTAGGTTTAGATTTTTATTTTATTTCATTTTAATTATGTTTTGGTTTATTTATTTATTTTATTTTTAGGTTTTATTTAGTTTAGATGTAGGTTTTTAAGTTTTTAGTGTTTAGTGTTTAAGATTTAAGGTTTAGCGTTTAGGGTTTAGGGTTTAGGGTTTAGGGTTTTTTAAGATTTAGGGATTAAGATTTTTTAGGGTTTAGGGTTTAGGCTATAGAGTTTAGGGTTAAGGGTTTACAGTTTATGGTTTAAGGTTTTTTAGGATTTACGGTTTCGGGTTGTAGGTTTACGGTTAGTTTTAGGGTTTAAGGATTAGAGTTTAAGGTTTAGTATTTAGGGTTTAAGGTTTTTTTTAAAAAAAATGAAGTAAATCGGTAGGTTTATGTTTATTTAGTTTATTTAATTTATTTTATTTATTTTATTTTTAAATTTTTATTTAGGTTTATTTTTTATTTTTATTTAGTTTTTTTATGGTAGGTTTATTTATTTTAGTTTAGGTTTTCTATTTTAGTTTATTTTTTAAGTTTATGTTTAGGTTTATGTTTATTTTTTAACTTAGTTTTAATTTTATTTTATTTTTCATTTTAGGTTTATGTTTTTATTTTATTTTTTTAGTTTTAGGTTTTGGGTTTTTAGTTTAAGTTTACTTTTAGGTTTTATTTTTTAGTTTAGGTTTAGGTTTATTTTTAGTTTATTTATTTTATTTAATTTAGGGTTTAGGTTTAATTTATTTCACATTTAGTTGTAGGTTTTATTTATTTTAGTTTAGGTTTATTTTATTTTGTTTATTTTAGGTTTGATTTAGGTTTTAGTTTTTATTTTTTTTTTAAGTTTATTTTTTAAGTTTAGATCTTTATTTAGTTTTTATTTTATTTTATTTTAGGTTTATTCATTTCTCTTTTACGTTTACTTTTTATTTTAATTAGGTTTTTGATTTTTAGGTTTATTTATTTTTTTAGTTTAGTTTAGGTTTTTATTTATTTTATTTTAGTTTAGTTTTTAATTTTTATTTTATTTTCTTTTAGGTTTAGGTTTAGGTTGAGGTTGAGGTTTAGGTTTAGGTTTTGGATTAGGTTTTAGTTTAGGTTTATATTTTATTTTATTTTTTAATTTATTTAAGTTTATGTTTATTTATTTATTTTATTTTTAGGTATTATTTCATTTAGGTTTAGGTTTTTAAGTTTCTAGGGTTTAGTGTTTAGGGTTTAGGGTTTAGGGTTTAGGGTTTATGGTGTTTTAGGGTATATGGTTTAGTGTTTAGGGTTTAGGGTTTAGGGTTTAGGGTTAGTTTAGGGTTATAGGTTTAGGGTTTAGGGTTAGTTTTAGGGTTTAGGGTTTAGGGTTTAGGGTTTGGGATTTAGGGTTTAGAGTTTATTTTTTAATTAAGTAACCAATAGGTTTAGGTTTATTTAGTTTATTTAGTTTAAGGTTTAGGATTTAGGGTTATTTAGGGTTTAGGTTTAAGGGTTTTTTAAGGTTTAGGGTTTAGGGTTGTCGGTTTAAGGTTTAGGGTTTAGGGTTTAGGATTTAGGGTTTAGGGTATTTTTTTAAAAAAATTAAGTAAACCAGCAGGTTTAGGTTCATTTAGTTTATTTTTTGTTTATTTTAGTTTATTTTATTTTTTATTTTTATTTTTATTTAGTTAGTTTATTTATTTTAGGTTTATTTATTTTAGCTTAGGTTTTTTATTTTAGTTTATTTTTAGATTTAGGTTTAGGTTTAGGTTTATTTTTTAGTCAAGTTTTATTTTTATTTAATTTTTTAGGTTTAGGTTTTATTTTTTATTTTTAGGTTTAGATCTAGGTTTTTTATTTTATTTTTTAAGTTTAGGTTTTAGGCTTTTATTTTAGGTTTATTTTTAGGTTTTTTTTTTAGTTTAAGTTTAGGTTTATTTTTGGTTTATTTTATTTTATTTAGGTTAGGTTAAGGTTTAGGTTATATTTATTTTAGTTTAATTTATTTTAGTTTAGGTTTAGGTTTACTTTATTTTATTTAATTTATTTTTATTTTATGTCTAGTTTTTTTTTTTTAGTTTAGGGTTTAAGTTTTATTTTTTATTTATTTTTAGGTTTTATTTTTAGGTTTATTTTTTAGGTTTAGCTTTTTATTTAGTTTTTATTTTATTTTATTTTAGGTTTATTGTAGGTTTATTTTGTCTTTATTTTACATTTATTTTTTATTTTATTTAGTTTTTTTATACTTAGGTTCATTTTACCTTTTAGTTTAGTTTGGGTTTTTATTTATTTTATTTTAGTTTACTTTAATTCGTTTATTTTATTTTCTTTTTAAGCTTAGGTTTAGGTTTTAGTTTAGGTTTTCATTTTATTTTAGACTCGAATCTTCAATGAACTCATTCATCATCAAGTCGAGTGCTATGTTGATGATCTCGTGGTAGAAATTAGAGAAAAGAAAGACCATCACTTTGACTTCAGAGTAGTTTTCGAATAGTTAAGATGATTTATCCTCAAAATGAACCCCATAAATTATGCATTCGGAGTAGCTTTACAGAAATTCCTTGGGTTTGTTGTCCAACACGAGGGAATTGAAATCAATTCGGAGAAGATCAGGGCGATATTAGAAATGCCACCCCCTAAAGGCTTAACTCAACTCAGATCATTCCAAGGGCGGTTGGCATATCAAAGATGCTTTATATCCAACCTATCGGGAAGATGTCAACCATTCTCAACACTTGTCAAAAAGGATGCCAAGTTTAAGTGGGATGACAAGTGTGAGCATACCTTCAAAGACATCAAGCATTACCTGATGATGCCATCAGTTCTAGAAGCCCTATCTAAGGAAATCACCTCAAACTTAGCACTACTGCATTAGACGACTTTCTTGGTTCTCTTTTGGCCCAAGTAAATGACAAAGGGAAGGAAAATACACTGCACTACCTCAGCCGTCATCTAATCCTTGTTGAGGCTAATTATCAACCCATTAAGAAGCATTTCCTAGCTTTAATCTTTGCATCCCAAAAGCTACGGCTCTACATGCTTTCTGAGAAGGTGAACTTAATTTCTAGGATAATTCCACTATAATATCTCATGTTACGGCCAATGGTATCGGGACAGTTGGCACGATAGTCCATGATCCTCTCGCAGTTTGACATTACCTTACTTACCGTGCGGTAAAGGATAAGCTAGCAAATTTCTTAGCAACACACCCACTTCTTCGACTCTACTTAGTGATGATCTCCCGATGAACAAATCATGAACTTAGGGGATACTAGCATTCACCTTGGGAGATGTACTTTGATGGTGCGCTTCCTCAAGAGGAGAAGAACCAGAATCTACTATTCTAGGAAAGGTAGGGGTAAGAATAGTTCTCTTAACTCCAGACTGTGATGTGATGAGATTCTCATATCATTTATCCAATCCTTGCATTAACAATGAATTAGAATATGAGGCTCTGATTGCCAATTTGGAGTTATCTATTACTTTAAGCATCCAAAACATCAACATCTTCGGGGATTCTCAACTAATTATCAACCAAATAATTGGGTCCTATAAGGTTATAAAGCCCAAGCTCCATCACTACCATAAGTACACCATGGAGTTGTTTGCCCAAATCATAGAGGTTTCCATTTATAAGATTCCTCATGGAGAACGACATAGCATATGCTTTAGCCAAACTTGCCAGGAATTGACATGTCCAGTATGTATATATATAAAGGTCTAAAATAGAGAAGTCTTATCTTTTGTTGATATTGAACTCATCAAAAGTACTCTCTCTAAAGGGAGGTTGTCATTTTAAAGAAGGATGAGGGGTTAGATTGGAGCCAACCATTCATAGATTACCTAAATAAAGGCAAACTACTTCAAGAGAAGTCCCAAGCCCATCAGATGAAGCAGAGAGCACTTTTCGACACTCTTGTGCATGGTGTCTTATACTGGTGGTCTTTCAATCATATGTGGTTACATTGTTTATACAAGCACGAAGCTAATAAGATCGTGACTGAGGTACACTCAAGATTATGTGGAGCTAACCAATCATGTCTGAAGATGAAAGCCAAGATCAAGAGACTAGGATACTACTGGCCATTGATGATCAAAAATTACATGGATACAGCTAGGCAAGGCCACCAATGTCAAATAAATAGTGTGGTCCTACACCAACCACCCAACATTCTACATCCTCCTTCTTCTAAAGATCATCAGTTCATCTTAGCTACTACTGACTACTTTTCAAAATGGGTGAAGGTGATTTTGCTCAGAGAGGTCACAACTCAGCATGTGCTTTAGTTTTTTAGGAACCATATCATATATAGGTTCGGATTGACTCGACAAATTTTATCTGATAATGGTATTACATTCAAGAGCATCAAGATCAGCAAATTTTCCCAGAGATAGCATAAATTAGAGATATTCTACAATCAACTACCAGGGAAAACTACTTAGCTTGAAAACACTCATCTAAATACTAATGAAGACACTCAACAACAATAAGCGATAGTGGCATGAGCAGTTAGTTGAAGCCTTATGAGCCTACCACACTATATATAGAACTCCAACTTAGTCTACTCCTTTATCCTTAGTGTATGGGTCTGAAGCCATTCTACCATTAAAAGTCCAACTCCCATCACTAAGGATAGTTGTGGGTAGCAAGATCACAATAGAGCAGAATGCCAAGTTGCGGTTAGAAGAGCTTGAAGGTTTGTAGGAGAGACACCTGTGGGCATGCCAAAAACTCGAGTTGTACAATGCTAAAATGATTCAAGCTCACAACAAGTTGGTACATCCTAGATCTTTTCTAGTACGAGAGCTTATTTTAGTTCCAAAGAGATTGATTATTTCCCATCGTATGATGGGAGGCATGTTTGAACCCAGTTGGGAAGGCCCTTTTCCATAGAAGGCCTTCCAAGGAGGATCTTATCGACTTATTAATCATAAATGAGAGTGCCCAATTCTTCCAATCAATGGGCTCTACTTAAGAAAATATTATAAATCATGTTTGAAAATAATTATCATCAATGAAAATTCCATTTTGAATTCAATATCTTCCATGTTGAAAGTATTCTTGTTTGTGAATCTGCCATGATCTATTTAGTGTAGGTGTAAGGAACCTGAGTGGCATCTTATCCTTCATTGACATAACATAAATACAAACTACACACAAACCTATAAAATAAACACATATCATTTATCTTAGGCTACTCCGAGTTGAGATAACATCCCTAGTGGCACTCAGTCGGTAACTGCTCTAGGTAAGGCTGACATGCTACCCTGCTAGTGTGTCACCGCAGAGGTCTTCTTGCTTTGGAGGATGTAAGTCTGCTATGCTTTCCTTCCTTACTTAGCCACTACACATCGATGAGTACATTGTTAGTTTGGTAGGCCTTACTGCATGATTGGTAAGCTACCTCATGTTGGCTTTATTTAAAAGGATGTGAGTCTGCTATGCTTTCTTCTTCCATTAGCCTTCGTGCATTGATTGGGTTGAGTACATTTGAGGTTTAGGATAAGTCCCCTAGTGGATCCTTCCCTTCTGACTACTTCAAGTCTGGGTCCAATCCTTCCTCGGCTTAGTAGTTGCTCTAGGTTAGATAATATATGGCTTCTTTATGATAAACTATCCTGATGATCAGTTTTGCTTAGAAAGTTGTAAGCTTACACACTTTCTTTCTAGATTGATTGTTGCACACCGATGGGCACCTTAGGTTGGTTGGTTTTTACTATGTTGATGAATACACCACTCATGTTGATCGATGCACCTTAGGTTGGTTAGTTCTCAAACCCTAGTGGTACCTTATCCAGCGGTATCTATCTTTAGGGTAGGCAAAACTTCCTATAGGAATTGCTTAATAATTTTAGTTGATATAGTCCCTAGGAGCATTCTTTGAGTCTCCTAAGTGAGGGTTGAATTGTTGTTCTGCATACACAGTGGTTGTTACCTTTAGAAAATGTAGTCTACACCTTCTTCCTAGCACAATCGTTTACAGAAGGCAACTTAGGTTGGCTAGCTCTACATAACTAGTAGGCTATCCCTTTGGATTTACAAATGCGAGGATTAGTGATATAACCCCAGCTTAGTGGATCCATTGCACACCTACAAGGTCCATAAATTAAATCTATCAAATTTGACCGAACTCACATCCTCGATGGATATGACCTTAATTTGAAATCAAACTAAACCAAAAAAACCATATCAAATCACATGAAATTAAGATAAAATTAATTCTGACTACTTTTGAGTTGACATAAGTCCCCAGCGGCATTCACTCAGTAGTTGCCCTAGGTCAAGTTTGCCTCCACATTAATTAAAATAAAAAAAACTAAAGTCGATTAGTTTTTAATCCTTAGTGGATTATAATCCTTATCCCCAATGGATCTTCTTTCCACAAATCATATAATAAAATCAAATTCAAACCTTATCCCCAGCAAATTTTCTTCTTCAATGCCCTCAACATAGACCGCTCACATGTCATGTCTATTGCATGTGTGATCCCCTAGCAGATATTCTTCCAAGTCCTTGACATAGAATTCCCATCAAATTTTATTTCTTCTCTTATGCACACCTTTAATACTTCAACCAAAAGCCTTACAATGTATTTGTTCAAATTACATCATGTTAACATTATAATCAACATTTTATGATTTATGATGGTGCAAGCTCAAACTAACTACACAATATCATGCTAAACATATTATAGTGTGAATTAACACAAAATTATATTATAATATATGATGTTATATTATAATTTCCTATAATATAATATATTCTCTAACATTACACCTCATTAAAATCACTTAAAAAGAACAAATAACAAAATTTTCTCAAAATATGAATAAAGTTCATTTTGCATGTAAAATTATTATTTTTCTATTAGAAATGGTACAAAATAGCATAATTGTAGTGTTTCTTTTTTGGTGTGCCATGAATTTGGCCAAATTCTTGCATCTCAACCTTCAAATTAACATTTTGTGAGTTTTGACCCAATATATTATAACAAAAGTAAAACATACTAAAATGTACAATAACATTTAATACCACACCACCACATTCATATATATGTGAAGTTATATTGTTATGTAAATTATATTTTAATATGCTTTTATATAATATATTATCTTACAGTACACCTTAAAATGAATCACTTTAAGAAAATTATTTTTAAAATTTGGTTGAAAAATGAACATTTATTTTGGATCCAAAATTCCATTCTTTTGATTAAATGACACACCATAGCACACCCCCAATGATGTTCCCTAAATCTTACCTTAAATTTTGCCAAATCCGATCATCTCAGCCTATAAATCAATATTTTTATGAATTATACCAGTACAAACTCTACTACATCATATTATAACAAACTAAAATATGCTAAACAACAAGTAGTAATACACAATAGTATGCTATAATGCATGATGCTACATTATGTTATGACATCCTATGTTATAATACAATATATCATATTATATTACACTATGTTGCATGTCACATCACAAGGAATTACTTAAGATAAAAATTTATAAAATTAGTATAAACAATAAAAAAATTTATATTTTAGTCGTACCACTTACATATTTTAAATTGAAATAATATATTATGATGCCATGCTCTACCTATTATGAATTTGGCCAAATTCTACCATTTTAAAGTCTAAATCAACATTTTTATAAATAATGCTAGTGTAGGCTCAACTACATGATTGTGAAATATTAAAAGAATTTAAAATGCATAGAACAATATATTATGATATATCATGCTATACTATGCTACAACATAAAATATTTATTTTGAACATAAAATCTTACTTTTTTAGACTACAAGTGGCATAGCACACCTTTGGTACTACAACCTAATTCCCACTTCAAATTTAACAAATTTCATCATCATCGATTTATTAAATAAATATTTTTATGATTTAAATATATAGATTATAGAACAATACCATAATATACTAAAACATTTCAAAATATCTTATAAAATCAAAACACATCACTACATGCTCAAATATATGATTCTTCATTACACTATAATATATGGTATTATAATATGATTTAGGATTAGGGTTTAGGGAATTCAAATCTGTAATAGTCAAGGGAAAGTCTCTTGAAGACATTTTCTATAGCTACCATAATTAAGTTAGGATTAAGTCATTCTTTTGATCTACTCTTAATAACATCTTTATTCATGGTTTAGGGTTTAGGGTTTAAGGTTTAGGATTAGGGTTTAGGGTTTGTGCTTAGTTTTGGGTTTAGGGTTTAAGGTTAGTTTATGGCTTAGGGTTTGAGGTTTAGGGTTTGGGGTTTAGGGTTTAGGGTTTAGGGTTTAGGGTTTAAGTTTAAGGTTTAGGGTTTAGGTTTATGGTTTAGGGTTTAGAGTTTAGGGTTTAGTGTTTAGGGTTTAGGGTTTATGGTTTTTATTTTAGCTTTAGAGTTTAATTTTTAATTTAAGGTTTTACGATTTAGGGTTTAGGGTTTAGGGTTTAACGGAGAACAAATTTAGATTCAATATTTCTTTATTTTGATTTCAACAACCAAGTAGCACCCTAAGTTTTCTAAGACCCAAGCTATGATATAGATAAAAAATGAGCACCCATAGAGCAAATTCAAAACCCTGGATAAGTTAAATCATCTCTATTGTAAAGGTAATTCCATAAGTAGCAGATCAGATCAGCTGTTATTCAATTTCTCTAGTTCCCATCATAACCACCCCCACCTCTCGAGTAGAGGGATCATCCATCATATCCCTTATCTCTCTCTTTGCCACCACCATGGTTGTAGCCTCCGTCACTCCTCCCACCTCCATAACCACAATTGCTTCGGCCACCACCTCCCATCCACTAGCACTCCAAATCCCCCACCACTATGATGTCGACACTCCACCTTCACCTCCACCTGATCTGAGCCTAGTTGATGGTGATGTTCTTGCCATCAAGGTTCTGCACATTCTTTGGGTTTAGGGTTAGTTTAGGGTTTGGGGTTTAAGGTTTATTGTTTAAGGTTTAGGGTTTAGGATTTAGGGTTTAGGGTTTAGGGTTTTAAGGTTTAGGGTTTATGGTTTAGGGTTTAGGGTTTAAGGTTTAGGGTTTAGGGTTTTAGTGTTTAGGGTTGTAGGTTTAGGGTTTGGTGTTTAGGGTTAATTTTAGGGTTTAGAGTTTAAAGTTTATGGCTTAGGATTTAGGGTTTAGGGTTTCTCATTTTAAATTAAGTAAATCAGGTTTATTTAGTTTATTTTTTGTTTATTTTAGTTTATTTTAGTTTATTTTATTTTATATTTTATATTTTTATTTAGGTTTATTTTTTATTTTGATTTACTTTAGCTTATTTATTTTAGGTTTTTTATTTTAGTTTAGGTTTTTTATTTTATTTTTTTAGGTTTAGGTTTATTTTTTAATTGAGTTTTATTTTTATTTTATTTTTTTATTTAGGTTTTATTTTTTATTTTTATTTTTTAGGTTTAGGTTTAGGTTTTTATTTTATTTTTTTAGGTTTAGGTTTTAGGTTTTATTTTAGGTTTATTTTTAGGTTTTATATTTTAGTTTAGGTTTAGGTTTTTTTTAGTTTATTTTATTTTATTTTGTTTATGTTTAGATTTAGGTTTAGTTTATTTTAGGTTTAGGTTAAGATTTTATTTATTTTTGTAGTTTATTTTAGTTTAAGTTAAGGTTTATTTTATTTTAATTTATTTATTTTTATTTTAGGTTTAGGATTTCTTTAGTTTAGGGTTTAGGTTTTCATTTTTTATTTGTTTTTAAGTTTATTATTTAGGTTTAGGTTTTTATTTAGTTTTTATTTTATTTTATTTTAGGATTATTTTATTTTATTTTAGGTTTTTATTTTTAATTTAGTTTAGGTTTTATTTTTTTATTTTAGTTTAGTTTTTTATTTTTTATTTTATTTTCTTTTTAGGTTTAGGTTTAGTTTTAGTTTATGTTTTTATTTTATTTTATTTTTTATTTTATTTTTGTTTATATTTTTTATTTATTTTATTTTTTAGTTTTATTTAGTTTAGGGTTAAGTTTTTTAGCTTTTAGGGTTTATAGTTTAAGGTTTATGGTTTGGGGTTTAGGGTTTGAGGTTTAGGATTTAGGGTTTTGGTTTTAGGTTTAAGATTTAAGGTTTTTTTAATATAGAACAAATTCATTCTTCTTCTTCGATTTCATCAGTAGCACCCCAAGTTTTCTAAGACACAAAGATGATATAGACAAAAATGAGTATCCATAGAAATCAAAATCCTTAGATAAGTAGAAGTCTCTATTGAAAAGATAGTTCCATAAGCGATTGGATGACCATTCTTGATTCTCTAGTTCCCATTAAAACCACCCTCTCTCAGTAGTGGGATCCACCATCATATCCCGATCTCTCCCTCCACCACCACCCCATTTAACCTCAGCTCATCTAGCCTCCATAACAACCACTACTTGACCTCAGTTCCCCACCCTTTGTAAACCTCACCTCCATCGGATCTAGGCGAAACTAGTTGTGGTGATGTTCACACTATTTCTATCTATTCTTAGGATTTAGGGTTAGTTTAAGGTTTAGGGTTTAAGATTTAGTGTTTATGGTTTGGGGCTTAGGGTTTAAGGTTGTAGGTTTCATAGTTTAGAATTTAGGGTTTAGTGTTTAGGGTTCAGGGTATAACATTTAGAGTTTAGGGTTTATGGTTAGTTTAGGGATTATGGTTTAAGGTTTATGGTTTAGAGTTTAAGGTTTAGGGTTTATAGGTTTAGGTTTAGGTTTAGGGTTTATGTTTTTTTAGGGTTTTAGTTTAGGGTTTAGGTTTAGGGTTAAGATTTTAGGTTTAAGGTTTAGGTTTAGGGTTATAGGTATAGGGTTGTAGGTTTAAGGTTATAAGTTAGTTTAGGTTTAGGTTAGTTTAGGGTTTAGGTTTAGGATTTTTTTAATTTAATGTAGGTTTAGATTTATTTAGTTCATTTAGTTTATTTTTTATTTATTTGAGTTTGTTTTATTTTTTTTAATTTTATTTAAATTTATTTTTTTTATTTAGTTTAGTTTATTTATTTTTGGTTTATTTATTTTATTTTAGGTTTTATATTTTAGTTTTTTTTAGGTTTAGGTTTATTTTTTAGTTGAGTTTTATTTTTATTTTATTTTTTTATGTTTAGGATTACTTTTTTATATTTAGGTTTAGGTTTAGGTTTTTATTTTATTTTTTTAGGTTTAGGTTTTAGGTTTTTATTTTAGGTTTATTTTTAGGTTTTATTTTTAGTTTTGGTTTAAGTTTATTTTTAGTTTATTTTATTTTATTTAGTTTAGGTTTAGGTTTAGGTTTTATTTTTAGTTTAGTTTAGTTTTATTTAGGTTTAGGTTAATTTTATTTTGTTTATTTAGTTTTTATTTTAGGTTTAGGTTTTTTTTTTAGTTTAGGGTTTAGGTTTTATTTTTATTTCTTTTTTTTATTTTATTTTAGGTTTATTTTTTAGGTTTAGGTTTTATTTAGTTTTATTTTAGGATTATTTTTTTATTTTATGTTTAGTTTTAATTTTATTTAGGTTTTTTATTCTTTGGTTTATTTTATTTTTTAATTTAGTTTAGGTTTTATTTATTTTATTATAATTTATTTTTTTTATTTTTTATTTTTTATTATTTTTAGGTTTATGTTTAGGTTTTAATTTTATTTTATTTTATTTATTTTAATTTAGGTTTTTTTTTTATTATTTATTTAGTTTTGTTTAGGTTTTAGGTTTTAGGTTTTTAGGGTTTAGTGTTTAGGGTTTAGGGTTTAGGGTTTAGGGTTTATGATTTTGGAGTTTAAGGTTTTAAGGTTTAAGGTTTAGGGTTAGGGTTAGGGTTTAAGATTTAGGGTTTAATGTTTAAGCTTTAAGGTTTAGGGTTCTGAGTTTTTATGGTTAGTGTATTGTTTAGGGTAGAGCCTTAAGGGTTTAGGGTATTTAAGGTTTAGCGTTTAGGGTTTATATTAGTTGGTTTAGTATAAGGTTTTAGGGTTTAGGGTTTAGGGTTTAGGGTTTAGGGTTTAGGGTTTAGGGTTTAGGGTTTAGGGTTTAGGTTTTAAAGTTTAGGGTTCATAGCTTAGGGTTTTGGGTTAGTTTAGGGTTTAGGGTTTAGGGTTAGTTCTAGGGTTTAGGGTTTAGGGTATTTGATTTAGGGTTTAGAGTTTTGGGTTTAGGGATTTTTTTTAATTAAGTAAATCAGTAGGTTTAGGTTTATTTAGTTTATTTTTTATTTTAGTTTATTTTATTTTTTATTTTATTTAGGTTTATTTTTTATTTTTATTTAGGTTTATTTTTTATTTTTGTTTAGCTTAGTTTATTTATTTTAGGTTTACTATTTTAGTTTAGGTTTTTTTATTTTAGTTTATTTTTTAAGGTTTATGTTTAGGTTTATGCTTTTTTTTAGTTTAATTTTATTTTCATTTATTTTTTTAAGTTTATGTTTTATTTTTTATTTTTTGGTTTAGGTTTAGGTTTTTTATTTTTTTTTTTAGGTTTTAGGTTTTTATTTTATGTTTACTTTTAAGTTTTATTTTTTAGTTTAGGTTTAGGTTTATTTTTAGTTTATTTTATTTCATTTAGTTTAGGGTTTAGGTTAAGTTTATTTTAGGTTTAGGTTTAGGTTTTATTTATTTTAGTTTAGTTTATATTAGTTTAGGTTTAGGTTTATTTTATTTTGTTTATTTTAGGTTTAGATTTTTTTTTAGTTTAGGATTTAGGTTTTGTTATTTATTTATTTATTGGTTTATTTTTAGGTTTATTTTTTAGGTTTAGGTTTTTATTTAGTTTGTATTTTATTATATTTTAGGTTTATTTTATTTTTATTTTACATTTATTTTTTATTTTCTTTAGGGTTTTTATTTTTAGGTTTATTTGATTTTTACTTTTATGTTTAAGTTTAAGTTTAGGTTTAGGTTTAAGTTTTAGTTTAGGTTTAAGTTTTTTATTTTTTATATTATTTAGTTTTAGGTTTATTTATTTAGTTTATTTTTAAGTTTTA
The DNA here is from genome assembly GCA_021442155.1 of Cymbidium sinense. Lineage (NCBI taxonomy): Eukaryota > Viridiplantae > Streptophyta > Magnoliopsida > Asparagales > Orchidaceae > Cymbidium > Cymbidium sinense. Next base: position 52,254 of record JAKCPB010000780.1, on the reverse strand, counting down.
TTTAGTTTAGGTTAAGGTTTTAGGTTTTTAGGGTTTGGAGTGTAGGGTTTAAGGTTTGGGGTTTAGGGTTTAGGGTTTTAGGTTTTAAGATTAAGTGTTTAGAGTTTAGGGTTCAGGGTTTAGGATTTTAAGGTTTAGGGTTTATGGTTTATGGTTGTAGGTTTAGCGTTCAGGGTTTAGGGTTTATGGTTAGTTTTATGGTTTAGGGTTTAGGGTTATAGTCTATTTTTTTAATTAAGTAAACTCATAGGTTTAGGTTTATTTAGTTAACTTTTATTTATTTGACATATTTTATTTTTTATTTTATTTATTGGTTTTTACTTTTATTTAGTTTTGTTCATTTATTTTAGGTTTAGTCATTTTAATTTAGGCTTTTTATTTTAGTTTATTTTTTAGCTTTAGGTTTATGTTTATTTTTTAATTTATTTTTATTTTTATTTTATTTTTTAGGCTTAAGTTTTAATTTTTATTTTTTGGTTTAGATTTAGGTTTCTGTTTTATTTTTGTTGGTTTTAGTTTTAGGTTTTATTTTAGGTTTATTTTTAAGGTTTATGTTTTAGTTTAGGTTTAGGTTTATTTTAAATTTATTTTATTTTGTTTAGGGTTTAGGTTTAGGTTTAGGTTTTATTATTTTAGATTAGTTTATTTTAGTTTAGGATTAGGTTTATTTTATTTTTATTTTAGGTTTAGATTTTTTTACTTTTAGTTTAGGGTTTAGGTTTTATCTTTTATTTATTTTTTAGGTTTAATTTTTAGGTTTATCTTTTAGGTTTAGGTTTTTATTCAATTTTTATTTTAGGTTTATTTAATTTTATTTTAAGTTTAGTTTTTATTTTATTTTGGTTTTTTATTTTTAGTTTAATTTAGGTTTTAATTTATTTTATTTTAGTTTAGTTCTTAAATGTTTTTTATTTTCTTTTTAGGCTTAGCATTAGGTTTAGGTTTTAGTTTTAGTTTTTATTTTATTTTATTTTATTATTTTATTTTTATTTGGTTTAGATTTTTTATTTATTTTAATTTTAGGTTTAGGTTTTTATCTTTTTAGGGTTTAGGGTTAGAGTTTGTTGAGGGTTTAGGGTTTAGGGTTTAGGCTTTAAAATTTAGGGTTTAGGATTTTTAAGGTTTAGGGTTTAGGGTTTTGGGTTTAGGTTTTAGGTCTAGGGTTCATGTTTTAGTTAAGGGATTAGGGTTTTTAGTTTTTTTAATAGAAAACATATTCAGATTCAACATTTCTTCTCTTTAATATTATCAACCAAGTAACACACCATGTTTTCTAAGACACAAGTGATGACATAGATAAAAAATGAGCACACATAGAGAAAATAAAAAACCCTAGATAATTAGAACCATCTCTACTGTAAAGACAGTTCCATAAGTAGCAGATCAGATTGGTCATTCTTCAATTTATCCAGTTCCCATCAGAACCACCTCGACTTCTCATGTAGCAGGAACCACCATCATATCTTGTATCTCTCCCTCCGCCACCACCATGGATGTAACCTCCGATTTATTTTTTGTTTATTTTATTTTATTTAGTTATGGTTTAGGTTTTATTTATTTTAGGTTTATGTTTAGGTTTGATTTACTTTAGTTTAGGTTTGGTTTATTTTGTTTTATTTATTTTAAGTTTTTTTTTAGTTTAGGGTATAGGTTTTATTTTTTATTTGTTTTCAGGTTTATTTTTTTCATTTAGGTTTTTATTTAGTTTTTATTTCATTTTATTTCATAATTATTTTATTTTTATTTTACGTTTAGTTTTTATTTTATGCTAGTTTTTTTATTTTTAGGTTTATTTTATTTTTAGTTTAGTTTTTATTTTTTTAATTTTATTTTCAGTTTATGTTTAGGTTTAGGTTTAGGTTTTAGTTTAGGTTTTTATTTTATTTTATTTTTTTTATTCTTTTCAGGTTTAAGTTTTTTTAAGGTTTTATTTAATTTAGGTATAGGTTTATAGGGTTTAGGGTTTAGGGTTTATGGTTTGGGGTTTAGGGTTTAGTGTTTAATGTTTAGCGCTGTAGATTTTAGGCTTTAGGGAGGGTTTAGGGTTTTAAGGTTTAGGGTTTAGAGTTTCTGGTTTAGGGCTTAGGGTTTAGAGTTTAATGTTTTAAGGTTTAGGGTTTAGGGTTTAGGGTTTAGGGTTGTAGGTTTAGGGTTCTGATTTATAGGTTTTATTTATTTTACATTTTTAAAAAAAATTAAGTAAACTCATAGGTTTATTTAGTTTATTTTTTATTTATTTTAGTTTATTTATTTTTAGGTTTAGGTTTTAGGTTTTTATATTAGAGTTATTTTTAGGTTTTATTTTTTTAGTTTAGGTTTAGATTTAGTTTTAGTTTATTTTATTTTATTTAGTTTTGGTTGAGGTTTATGTGTAGTTTCTTTTAGGTTTAGGTTTAAGTTTTATTTATTTTAGTTTAGGTTTAGGTTATTCTTTTTATTTAGGCTTATTTATATTTTTATTTATTTTGGTTTATTTATTTTAGGTTTATTTATTTTTGTTTAGGCTTTTTATTTTAGTTTATTTTTTAGGTTTAGGTTTAGTTTAGTTTTATTTTTATTTAATTTTTTTGGTTTAGGTTTTAGTTTTTAGCTTTAGCTTTTTATTTTATTTTTTTAGGTTTAAGTTTTAGGTTTTTATATTTGGTATATTTTTAATTTTTATTTTTAGTTTAGGTTTGGTTTATTTTAGTATATTTTATTTTATTTAGTTTAGGATTTAGGTTAAGTTTATTTTAGGTTTAGGTTTTATTTATTTATAGTTCATTTTGTTTAGGTTTAGTTTATTTTATTTTATTTATTTATTTTAGGTTTTTGTTTTAGTTTAGGGTTTAGGTTTTATTTATTTTATTTTAGGTTTATTTTTTTAGATGTATATTTTTATTTAGTTTTTATTTCATTTTACTTTAGGTTTATTTTATATTTATTTTATGTTTAATTTTTATTTTATTTAGGTTTTTTTTATTTTTAGGTTTATTTTATTTTTTTAGTTTAGTTTAGGTTTTCATTTATTTTATTTTAATTGTGTTTTTATTTTTTACTTTATTTTATTTTTTGGTTTAGGTTTAGGTTATGGTTTAGGTTTTAGTTTTGGTTTTTATTTTATTTTATTTAGGTTTAAGTTTTTTTATTTAATTTATTTTTTGGTTTTATTTACTTTAGGTTTAGGTTTTTAGGTTTTTAGGGTTCAGGGTCTAGGGTTTAGGGTTTAAGGTTTAGGGTTTAGGGTTTGGAGTTTAGAGATTAGAGTTTAAGATTTAGGGTTATAGGATTTAGGATTTATGGTTTAGGGTTGTAGGTTTTAGGGTTTAGGGTTTAGGTTTAGGGTTTAGGGTTTAGGGTTTAGGGTTTAGGGTTTAGGCTTTAGGGTATAGTGTTTAAGGTTATTTATTTATTTATTTTTATATTTTTAAAATTAACTAAACTGATATGTTTAGATTTATTTAGTTTATTTTTTGTTTATTATAGTTTATTTTATTCTTTTATTTATATTTAGTTTTATTTTAATTTTTTATTTAATTTAGTTTATTTTTTAGGTTTAGGTTTATTTTTTAGTTTAGTTTTATTTTATTTTATATTCTTGGTTTAGGTTTTATTTTTATTTTTAGGTTTAGCTTTAGGTTTTTTACTTTATTTTAGAATAGGTTTAGGATTTTATTTTATGTTTATTTTTAGGTATTATTTTTTAGTTTAGGTTTAGGTTTATTTTAGTTTATTTTATTTTATTTAGGTTTAGGTTTAGGTTTAGGTTTATATATTATTTTAGGTTTAGGTTTAGCTTTTAGTTATTTTAGTTTAGTTTATTTCAGTTTAGGTTTAGGTTTATTTTATTTATATTTTAATTTAGGGTTTAGGTTTTATTTTTTATTTATTTTTAGGTTTAGTTTTTTATTTAGTTTTTTATTTTATTTTTTAGTTTTATTTATTTAGGTTTTTATTTTTTACTTTAGTTTAGGTTTTTCCTTTATTTTATTTTAGTTTAGTTTTTATTTATTATTTTATTTTCTTTTTTAAGTTTTGGTTTAGGTTTAGGTTTTAATTTAGGTTTTAATTTAATTCACTTTTTTATTTTATTTTGGTTTAGGTTTTTTATTTATATTATTTTTAGGTTTTATGTCTTTTAGGTTTAGCTTTTTAGCATTTTAGTGTTTAGGGTTTATGGTTTAGGGTTTAGGGTTTGGGCTTTAAAGTTTAGGGTGTTTAGAGTTTAGGGTTTAGGTTTTAGGGTTTAGGTTTTAGGGTTTAGGGTTTAGGGTTTAGGGTTTATGGTTTAGGTTTTACGTCTAGGGTTCAGGTTTTAGATTTTTTCTTTTAACAAAGAACAAATGTAGATTCAACATTTCTTCTTTTCAATTTCATCAACCAAGTAACACATCAAATTTTCTAAAACACAAGAGCCGACATAGATCAAAAATGAGTGCGCATATAGAAAATCAACAACCTTAGATAACTGGAAATGTCTCTAATGTAAAGGCATAGTTTCATAAGTAGCAGATCGGATCAGTTCTTTAGTTCCTCTAGTTCCATCTGAACTACTCCGGCCTCTCAAGTAGCGGGATCTAAAATCATATCCTCAATATCTCCCTCTACCACCACCACACCTCATTGCTCCTACTTCCTCACCACCTTGCTCGACCACAAACTCCATATCCACCAACACCTAGAACCCCACCATATGTGATAACCACTCCACCTTCCCTCCACCAGATCTGGGCGGCGTAGTTGATTGATGTTCCTACAAGGTTACGCCTCTTAGTGTTTAGGTTTAGATTTAGGTTTATTAAGTTTTAGGGTTTAGGTTTATTTTTAAATTTATTTAGTTACTTGAGGATTAGGTTTAAGGTTTGGGGTTTAGGGTTTAGGAAATGGGTTTAGGGTTTAGGGTTTAGGGTTTAAGAGTTAGGGTTAGGGTTTAGTTTAGGTTTAAGTTGAGGTGTAGCTTATGGTTTAGGTTTAGGGATTCTGAATTAGGGTTTAAGGTTTAGGGTTTTGATTTAGGTTTTAGGGTTTTAGTTAGTTTAGGGTTTAGGGTTAGGGTTAAGGTTTAGGGTTTATGGTTTATGATTTAGAGTTTAGTGTTTTTTTAAAAAAATTAAGTAAACTGGTAAGTTTAGTTTTATTTAGTTTATTTAGTTTAGGGTTTAGGGTTTTTTAGGGTTTGGGGTTTAGGGTTTAGGGTTTAAGGTTGTAGGTTTAGGGTTTAGGGTTTAGGGTTTAGGATTTAGGATTTAGGGTTTAAAGTTTTTTTTTAAAATTAAGTAAACTGATAGGTTTAGTGGTATTTATTTTATGTAGTTTATTTTTTATTTTTGTTTTTTTATTTTTTTATTTTTTATTTAGGTTTATTTTTTTATTTTATTTTGTTCTTTATTTATTTTAGGTTTATTTATTTTAATTTAGGTTTTTCATTTTAGTTAATTTTTTAGGTATAGGTTTAATTGTTTGTTGAGTTTTATTTTATTTTATTTTTTAAGTTTAAGTTTTATTTATTTTTTTAGGTTTAGGTTTAGGTTTTTAATTTATTTTTTTAGATTCTATGTTTTAGGTTTATTTTTAGGTTTCATTTTTTTTGTTTAGGTTTAAGTTTATTTTATATTATTTAATCTTGGTTTAGGTTTAGGTTTTATTTATTTTAGTTTAGTTTATTTTTTTTTTAGGTTTAGGTTTATTTTATTTTATTATTATCTTAGGTCTTGTTTTTTTTTTAGTTTAGGGTTTAGGTTTAACTTTATATTTATTTTTAGGTTTTATTTTTAGGTTTATTTTTTAGGTTGAAGTTTTTATTTAGTTTTCATTTTAGGTTTATTTTAGGTTTATTTTATTTTTATTTTAAGTTTAGTTTTTATTTTATTTAGGTTTTATATTTTGAGGTTTATTTTACTTTTTAGTTTAGTTTTGGTTTTATTTATTTTATTTGAGTTTTATTATTAATTTTATTTTATTTTATTTTTTAGGTTTAGGTTTATGTTTAAGTTTAGGTTTTTATTTTATTTTAGACTTGAATCTTTGATGAACTCATTCATCATCAAGTCGAATGTTATGTTGATGATCTCATGGTCAAAAGTATAGAAAAGGAAGACCATCTATTTCGCTTGAGAGTAGTTTTTGAATAGTTAAGATAATTTAATCATAAAATGAACCCCCATAAGTGTGTATTAGGAGTGGCTTAAGGGAAATTCCATGAGTTTATTATACGACACCAAGGAATCAAAATTGATTCAGAGAAGATCAATGCGATATTAGAAATGCGACCCCCTAAAAGTTTAACTCAACTCAGATCATTTCAAGGGCGATTGCCGTATCTAAGATGATTTATATCCAACCTTTCAAGAAGATGTCAGCCATTCTAAGCACTTGTCAAAAAGGATGCCAAGTTCAGGTGGGATGATGAGTGTGAGCATGTCTTCGAAGATAACAAGCATTACCTGATGATGTCGCCAGTTCTAGTAGCCTCTATCCCGAGCAAGCCACTCTTATTTTACACTATTGCGTTAGACGACTCACTTGGTTCTTTGTTGGCCCAAGCCAATGATGAAGGGAAGGAAAATACACCGTACTACCTCAGTCATCGTCTAATCCCTACTGAGGATAATTATCTAACCATTGAGAAGTATTGCCTAGCTTTAATCTTTGCATCTCAAAACCTACAGCACTACATGCTTCCTCATAAGGTGAACTTAATCTCTAGGATCAATCCCCTATAGTATCTCATGACATGGCGGATATCCCGGTTGGCACGGTCATGATCATCTTACAGTTTGACATTACCTTCATACCCCTTGTGGTGAAAGGACAAGCACTAGTGTATTTCTTTGCAACACCCACTTGTGACTCTCGCTTAGTGATCTCCCGATGAACAAATCATGAACTTAGGGATACTATCATTCACCACTGGGAGATGTACTTTGATGGTGCGGCTTCCTCTCAAAAATGAGAAAAATTATAATCTACTATTCCAGGAAAGGCAAGGGGAGGAATAGTTTTCTTAACTCCAGACTATGATGTGATAAGATTTTCATATCATCTGTCCAATCCTTGCACCAACAACGAAGCCAAATATGAGGCTCTGATTGCAAGTTTGGAGTTATCCGTTACTCTAAGCATCTAGAACATCAACATCTTTGGGGATTCTCAGCTAATTATCAACCAAAATGCTAGGCCCTATAAAGTTATAAAGCCCAAGATCCATCACTACCACAAGTACACCATGGAGTTATTGGCCCAAATCTCAGAGGCTACCATTTATAAGATTCCTCGCGGAGAGAAAATCATAACGTATGCTTTAGCCAAGCTTGCCAAGGAGTTTTCAAGTCTAAAGGATTAGTCCTTATCAATAAAGGTCCAAATAGATAAGTTTTATTCCTTATTGATATTGAACTCATCAAAAGTACTCTCTTGAAGGGAGGTTGCCATTGCCAAAAGGATGAGGAGTTGGGAGAGGCAACCATTCATGGATTACCTAAATAAATAAAACTACCTCGAGAAGTCCCAATCCCATCGAGATGAGAGAGACTTTCCTATGCTCTTATGGATGGTGTCTTATATCAGTGTTCTTTGATCTTATGTGGTTATGTTGTTTAGACAATTATGAAGTCCATAAGATCATGATCTAAGTACACTCTGGATTATGTGGATCCAACCAATCCAGTTCAAAGATGAAAGCCAAGATCAAGTGACTAGGATACTACTGACTGTTGATGATCAAATATTGCATGGCTACGGCTAGGCGAGGCCACCAATGTCAAATACACGGTGTGGTCCTACACCAACCACCCAACATTCTACATCTTAAATTAGCCTCATGTCCATTCGAGTGTTGGGGTACTAACATAGTGGGTTTGATTGATCCTCCTTCTTCCAAGGGTTATCAATTCATCTTATCTACTACTAACTACTTTCCTAATTAGGCAAAGGTGATTCTACTTAGAGAGGTCACAGTTCAACATGTGCTCCTATTTTTTAGGAACCATATCAAATATAGGTTTGGCGTGCCTCGATGAATTATATCTGGTAATGGTATTGCATTCAAGTGCACCGACACCAATAACTTTTTTTGGAGATACAGCATAGATTGGAGATACTCTACCATCAACTACCTGAGGGAAAATAGCTCAGAAGAAGTCTTTAGCAAAACAATAATCCAAGTACTAAAGAAGACACTCGACAATAATAAGTGATAGTGGCATGAGCAGTTAGTTGAAGCCTTGCCGGCTAGCCGCACCGTGTATAGAACTCCAACTCATTCTACTCCTTTCTCCGTAGTGTCTGGATCTAAAGTCATTCTACCATTAAAAGACCAACTCCCATCACTAAGAATAGCTGTGGGTAGCAAAATCACAATAGAGCAGAATGCCAAGTTGCAGTTAGAAGAGCTCAAAGGTTTGGAAGAGAGCAGCATGCTAAAACCTCAAGTTGTACAAAGCTAAAATGATTCAAGCTCACAACAAGATGCTCCATCCAAGAGCTTTTTAAGAAGGAGAGCTTATTTTAGTTCTAAGGAGACTGGTTATTTCCCTTTGTAAGATGGGAGGCAAGTTTGAACTAACTTAGGAAGGCCCCTTTACTATAGAGAAGGCCTACCAATGAGGATCTTATCAGCTTATTAATCATAAGGGAGAGCCCCTAATGCTTCCAATCAATGGGCTCTACTTAAAGAAATATTATAAATCATGTTTGAAAATAATTATAATCAATGAAAATTCCATTTTGAATTTAATCTATTCCATGTTGAAAGTATTCTTGTTTTCAAATCTGCCACGATGTGTTTAGGGTTAGTGTAAAGAACCTGAGCGACGTCCTATCCTTCATCGACACAACATGAACACAAAATGCACACAAACATATAAAAAAATACATATCTTTTGTCTCGGGCTACTCTGGCTTAAGATAATGCCCCCAGGGCACTCTCTCAGTAGCTGCTCTAGGTCGGGCTGACATGCTACCCTGCTAGTGTGTCACCCTAATGGTCTTCTTGCTTTGGAGGATGTAAGTGCCTTTCCTTTCCTTCATTACTTGGCCACTCCACAAGCAGTGCCTTGTTAGTTTGGTAGGCCTTCTTGTGTGGTGGGTAAGCTACCTCATGTTAGCTTAGTTTAAGATGTGGGGTCTATGCCTTCTTAGATTAACTTTGGTACACTAACTAGGTTGAGTATATTTGAGGTTTAGGATAAGTCCCCTAGATGCTCCTTTCCTTTTGACTACTTCAAGCCTGGGTCTAGTCCTTCCGTGGGGCTCCCCACTAAGTAGTCACTCTAGGTCAGATAATATATGTCGCACTGATGACAAACTATCCCGATGATCAGTTCTAATTAGAAAGTTGTAAGCTTACACGCATTATTTCAAGGTTGATCATTGCACACCGACTGGTACCTTAGGTTTGTTGGTTCTTATTATGATGACGGATACACCACTCATGCTGATGGATACACATTAGGTTGGTTGGTTCTCACACCTTAGGATACACCATAGCAAATTTAAGTTGTTTTCTCCTTGAGTTGGCATCGGGCCATTACACTATAGGCTTTCTTTTCCAAGGCTTGGGATAACTCCCCTAGTAACACCTCTCCTATGGCACTATATTTAGATCACATGCTTTGCGACCCCATTTAGACACTACCTGGGTTACTATCAAATTGGATAGTTCCACTTTCCTAGTAACCAACCCTGTTGTTGGAGAATTCATCTTGTGTATTTGCCGATTTTGCCTTGGTCCAGTAAATCTGAGATAGGTCAAAGCTGACATAGGCCCTTCTTAGTGTGGACCCTTACACACCAACAAGGTCCACAAAAACATTTAAACAAATTATATATTCACTTATGGATTAAGAGGACATCCATAGTGGTACCTTTTCCCAAGATGGTATCCTATCTTTAAGGCAATGTCAGCAAAACTACCTATAAGAATCGCCTGACTACTCTAGAGTTGATATAAGTCCCCAGTGAAATTCTCTCAGTAATGGATCCTAAGTTGAGTTTGATTTGTTGTGCTACCAATAGTCACCCTGGTTGTTCCCTACTTTAAAGATGTAATTTCTATGCCTTCTTTTTTTATGCAGAAGGCAACCCCTTAGGTTGGCTAGCTTTACCGTAATTGGTAGACTATCCCTTTGGATTTATTTACCTAAGGTTTGTCAAGTGATATAGCCATCTCGGTGGATCCATATACGGGTCCATACATTAACTAAGATTAAATTAAACCCATTCTAATTTTCCCTAGTGGAGTTAAATCACACTCCTTTTTCCAATGGAGTCCCAAATCATATATAAATAAGTCATGCAAACAAATCAAATTCAAAACCAACTTCTCAAGCGGAGATAAATTGAACCAACTCTCCTAGTAGAGTTTAAATCAAAGAAATCTAGCCAAACTCTTTTCCCCAATGGATACATCTCCCAACAAATCTATGAAATCAAACTCAAATCCCAATCCCCAATAGATAGCCCAAACCTGCTTCCCTAGTAGAATGTTCATATATCAGATCCCCAGTGAACTTGAGCACATCTCTTTAATAGATATGCCTCAACATCAATTAAAACAAAATAAATTAAAGTCGATTCAATCTTAATCCCTAGTGAATTATAGATTCTTATCCCTAGTAGATCATCTCTGCCTATAAATTAGTATTTTTAGGAATTATGCCAGTACAAACTCTACTACATCATACTATAACAAACTAAAATATGCTAAAAAACAAGTAATACATAATAGTATGCTATAATTCATGATGCTACACTATTTATGGCATCCTATATTACAATACACTATAACATATTATATTAAATTATATTGCATATCACAACATAAATTGCTTAAGATAACAAATCATAATATTAGTCTAAACAATAAAACTATATATTTTAGTCATATAACTTACCTATTTTAAATTAAAATAATATATTATGATGTCATGTCTACCTATTATGAATTTGGCCAAATTCTACCATTTTAAATTCTAAATCAACTTTTTTATAAATAAATAATTCTAGTGTGTATTTGCATGATTGTAAAATACTAAAGATATTGAAATAAAATTAGTATATATTAATATATATGATGCTATGCTACAACATATAATATTTATTTTGAACATAAAATCTTACTTTTAGACTATAAGTGGTATTTTGGTACTACAACCAAATTTCCACTTCAAGTTTTACAAATTTCATCATCTGATTTATTAAATCAATATTTTTATAAATTATATAAATGTAGACTCTAGGGCACAACACAATAATATACTAAAATATTTCAAAACATCTTATAACATCCAAAAACCCATTACTACATGCTCAAATATGGGATTATAATATGATTTAGGGTATTCAAATCTCTAATAGTCAAAGGAAAGTCTCTTAAAGATATTTTCTTTATTACCATAACTCTATAAGGATTAGGTCATTCTTTAGATCTACTAATAACATCTTTATTCAAGGTTATTTAGAATTTAGATAGTTTAGGGGAGTTTAGGGTTTATGGTTTATGGTTTAGGGTTTAGGGTTTAGAGTTTAATATTATAGGTTTTAGGGTTTAGGGTTTATGGTAGGGTTTAAGGTTTAAGGTTTATGATTTAGGGTTTTAGGGTTTAGGGTTTAGGGTTTAGGAATTAGAGTTTAGGGTTTATGGTTTAGGGTTTAAGGTTTTAGGGTTTAGGTTTTAGGGTTTTGTGTTTTGGTTTTAGGATTAGGGTTTAAGTTTTTATTTAGGGTTTAGGGTTTAAAGTTTTTTTTAACAAAGAATAAATTCAGATTCAACATTTCTTCTTTTTGATTTTATCAACCATGTAGCACCCCAAGTTTTCTAAGGCAGTGATGACATATATAAAAAATGAGCACCATAGGTAATCAAAACCCTAGAATGACACTTGTTCAATAATGCATCGGTCGATTGGTTCTTGATTTCTAGTTCCCATACCACTCCCACCTCTCGAGTAGCGGGATCTGCCATCATACCCTCGGTACCACCATGGCTATAACCTCCATCGCTTCTCCCACCTCCATAACCACCACTGCTCCGAGCACCACCTCGACATCCATGACTGATCCCCACCAGGTATTATAACCACTATGCCTCTTCCACCACCTTTGCCTTTTCCTCAACCGCTAGATCTAGACTGAGCCTAATTGACGGTGATGTTCCTACTGTAAAGGTTATGCCCATTCTTAGGGTTTAGGGTTAGTTTAGGGGTTAGGGTTTAAGGTATAGGGTTGTAGGTTTTAGGGTTTAGGGTTTAGGTTTAGGGTTTAGGGTTTAGGGTTTACTGTTTAGGGTTTAGTATTTAGGGTTTTTTAGGGTTTAGGGTTTAGAGTTTAGGGTTTAGGAATGAGGATTTAGGGTTGTAGGTTTAGGATTTAGGGTTTAGGATTTATGGTTTAGGGTTTAGGGTATAGTGTTTAGGATTTATGATATAGGATTTAGGGTTTATTTAGTTTATTTTTTTATTTATTTCAGTTTATTTTATTTTCTTATTTAAGTTTATTTTTTATTTTTTTTAATTTAGTTTATTTATTTTAGGTTTATTTATTTTAGTTTAGGTTTTTTATTTTAGTTTATTTTTTAGGTTTAGGTTTAAGTTTATGCTTATTTTTAAATTTTGTTTTATTTTTATTTTATTTTTTAGGTTTAGGTTTTATTTAATATTTTTTTGATTTAGGTTTAGGTTTTTATTTTATTTTTTATTTTAGGTTTTAGATTTTTAATTTAGGTTTATTTTTAGGTTTTATTTTTTAGTTTAGGTTTAGGTTTATTTTTAGTTTATTTTACTTTATTTAGTTTATAGTTTATGTTTAGTTTATTTTAGGTTTCAGTTTTGGTTTTATTTATTTTATTTTAGTTTATTTTAGTTTAGGTTTAGGTTTATTTTAGGTTTAGGTTTTATTTTAGTTAAGGGTTTAGGTTTTATTTTTTATTTATTGTTAAGTTTTATTTTTATGTTTATTTTTTAGGTTTAGGTTTTTATTTAGTATTTATTTAATTTTATTTTTATTTTATGTTTATTTTTTATTTTATTTAGGTTTATTTTATATTTTAATTTAATTTAGATTTTATTTATTTTATTTTAGTTTAGTTTTTACTAATTTATTTTATTTTATTTTTATGTTTAGGTTTAGGTTTTGATTTTCTTTTAGGTTTTGGTTTTGGTTTAGGTTTTAGTTTTAGTTTTTATTTTATTTTATTTAAGTTTATTTTTTATTTTTAGGTTTTATTTAGTTTAGGTATAGATTTTTAGGATTTTAGGGTTCGGGGTTTAGTGTTTAGGGTTGTAGGTTTTAGGATTTGGGGTTTATCATTTAGGTTTTAGGGTTTAGGGTTTAGGGTTTTAAGATTTTGGGTTTAGAGTTTAGGGTTAAGGTTTTTTTATTTTTTATTTATTATTATTATTTTTTAAATTAAGTAGACCCATAGGTTTACGTTTATTTAGTTTATTTATTTATTTTAGTTTAGTTTATTTTTTAATTTTTTATGTTTATTTTTAAATTTATTTAGTGTAGTTTATTTATTTTAGTTTAGGATTTTTTATTTTAGTTTATTTTTTAGGTTTAGGTTTAAGTCTATTTTTGTAGTTTAGTTTTATTTTAATTTATTTTTTTATGTTTTATTTCTTTTTTTTTGGTTTAAGTTTGGGTTTTATTTTATTTTTTTTAGGTTTAGGTTTTTGGTTTATTTTTAGGTTTTATTTTTTTAGTTTAGGTATAGGTTTATTTTTAGTTTATTTTATTTTATTGATGGATTAAGTTTCCATTTAGGTTTAGTTTATTTTAGGTTTTCGTTTAAGTTTTATTTATTTTAGTTAAGTTTATATATTTTAGGTTTATGTTTATTTCATTTTTGTTTTAGGTATATGTTTTTTTAGTTTAGGATTTAATTTTTTATTTTAATTTATTTTTAAGTTTTATTTTTAAGTTTATTTTTTTAGGTTTTTTATTTATTTTATTTATTATAAGTTTTTTTTTTAAGTTTAGTTTTTATTTTATTTAGGCATTTTATTTTTTACTTTAATTGGTTTTATTTATAATTTTATTTCTTTTAGGCTTAGGTTTAGGTTTTAGTTTAGGTTTTATTATATTTTATTTTTATTTATTTTGGTTTAGGCTTTCTAATTTCTTTTATTTTCTAGGTTTTATTTAGTTTAGTTTAGGTTTTTAGCTTTTAAGAGTTTAGGATTTAGGGTTTAGGGTTTAAGGTTACTTGAGGGTTTAGGATTTGGGGTTTAGGGTTTAGGGTTTTGAGTTTAGGGTTTAGGGTTTAGGGTTTTAGGGTTTAGGGTTTAGGGTTTAGGGTTTAGGGTTTAGGGTTTTAGGGTTTAAGGTTTAGGGTTTAGGGTTTTAGGGTGTAGGGTTTAGGGTTTAGGGTTTAAGTTTTATGTCTAGGGTTCAGGGCTAAGTTTAGAGTTTAAGCCTTTTGGTTTTTTTTAACAGAGAACAAATTCAAATTCAGCATTTTTTCTTTTTGATTTCATCAACCAAGTAGCACACCATGTTTTTTAAGACATAAGAAATGACATAGATAAAAAATGAGCACGCATAACTCAAAAACCCTAGATTACTAGAACCATCTCTACAATAAAGACTCAGTTCCATAAGCAGTAGATCGGATCGGCCATTCTTTAGTTTCTCCAGTTCCCATCAGAACCACCCCCTCCTCTCAAGTAGTGGGATCTACCATCATATCATCGATCTCTCCCTCGACCACCACTTAGTAACTCATCGCTCTCCCACCTCCATAACCTATTTGACCACGCTTCATATCCACCAGCACCTCAAGATCCACCCCCATCACTATGATAATTGTACCCATCGCCTACACCTCCACTGTCAAATCTAAATTATGCCTAGCAGACGATGATGTTCATTTCGTCAAGGTTATGCCCATTCTTAGGGTGTAGGGTTAGTTTAGGGTCTACAAATTTAGGTTTATTTTTTAATTTATTTAGTTGCTTTAGGTTTAGGGTTTGAGGTTTAGGGTTAGGGTTTAGGGTTTAGGGTTTAGGGTTTTAGGGTTTATACTTTTAGGATTTAGAGTTTCGGGTTAGGGTTTAGGGTTTAGGGTTTTAAGGTTTAGAATTTTAGGGTTAAGGGTTTAGGGTTAGGGTTTATGGTTTATGGTTTAGTGTTTAGGCTTTATGGTTTAGGGTTTTGAGGGTTAAGGGTTTAGGTTTTATGCTTTTTTAGGGTTTAGGTTTAGGGTTTAGGTTTTAGGTTTAGGGTTTGGTTTAGGGTTGTTTTAGGGTTAGTTTATGGTCAGGATTTAGGTTTAGGATTTAGGTTTAGGTTTTTTTTTTTTTTAATTAAAGTAGGTTTAGTTTATTTAGTTTATTTTGTCTATTTTTTTTTATTTTAGTTTCTTTTATTTTTTTATTTTTTTAGGTTTATTTTTATTTTTATTTAGTTTAGTTAATTCATTTTAGGTTTATTTATTTTAGTTTAGGTTTTATTTAGTTTATTTTTAGGTTTAGGTTTAGGTTTACTTATTTTTTAATTCAGTTTTATTTTTATTTTATTTTTTAGGTTTAGGTTTTATTTTTATTTTTAGGTTTAGGTTTAGCTTTTTATTTTATTTTTTTAGGTTTAGGTTTTATGTTTTTATTTTAGGTTTATTTTTAGTTATTATTTTTTAGTTTAGGTTTAGGTTTCATTTTAGTTTATTTATTTTATTTAGTTTAGTCTTTAAGTTTAGCTTTAGGTTTTATTTATTTTATTTTAGTTTATTTTAGTTTAGGTTTAGGTATATTTTATTTTGTTTATTTTAGGTTCATGTTTTTTTAGTTTAAGGTTTACGTTTTATTTTTTATTTAATTTTAGTTTTATTTTTAGGTTTATTTTTTGGTTTAGGTTTTTATTTAGTTTTTATTTTATTTTATTTTAGGTTTATTTTATTTTTATTTGACATTTAGTTTTTTTTTGTTTAGATTTTTTATTTTTAGGTTTATTTTTTTAGTTTAGTTTAGGTTTTTTATTTTTTATTTTATTTTATTTTTACATTTTCATTTAGGTTTAGGTTCTGTAATTTATTTAGGTTTAAGTTTTTTATTTATTTTATTTTTTGGTTTTATTTAGTTTAGGTTTAGGTTTTTAGGGTTTTTGGTTTTTAGGTTTTAGGGTTTAGGGTTTAGGATTTGGGGTTTAGGGTTTTTTTATTTTTTTATTTTTTTTATTTTTTAGGGAAACCCATATAGGGGAAATTTTATTGCCACAAAAAAGGGTTACAAGGTCCTTAAAGGGGATAAACTCCACAACTACTGCTCAAAGAGCTACAATCACTAATGAGTAAATCCCCATCTAAATACAACCAAAAGAAAATAAAAGAGTAAGGAAAAGATACAAATTGATTAACAAGATAAGCCAATGGAAGATTAGGGCCAAAGCTCTTCAAGATGAGAGAATGCATGACACTATGGAGCAAACAGAGAAACAAGAGAATTGCACCAAAATTGTAGAAAAAAAGAAATTAGAGCGATTAAAGTAATCTGAAGTAAAAAATGAAAGCAGCATAAACTAGAAAAGATAATAAGGAAGTGTGATAGAGAAGGCTCAGGCTCAATCACACAAGTTGGGCGGCAAATATGAGCATCCATACTTGAGAAGGGTTACATCAAGAGCTACTACCAAACCAAAATGAAATCATCACGACCATCATAGCAATAAACGTATAGCAACCATTTGTTTAAAGTCTTTTGAGCCTTAGTACCCAAACCAAAGCAAAGCCCTATCTTGAATAGAAAAGCGAAAAAGAGCGAGAATGGGTAAGGGGATCCCATGCGAGTAAATGTCATCATATTAGGCACCATGTCATGAGAATCCCAACACAAATGAAAGTGAACCATCATTGTCAGGTCTACCATATTTTTAATCAAGTTCAAGGGTTTAATTAGATCAGTATGAAGACCCACCACAGGAAAACAACAGAAAAGGCCAGGTAGTGGTAAGAAGCATAAAAGTCCAATAGAAAGACCTATTGAAATCCAACAAGGTAAATAAAATAGCATGGAATTAATTGCATCCTAAACATATTGGACAAATATTAAAAATAGCTCAGTAAACAGCCCAGGGATATACCCCAGAAAAAGAAGTGCAATGAAAGAAAGCAATGAAAAAGTTAACAACCTCGTACGAAGTTAGTAACCAGAAGTGTAAGGCAAGACATATCCCAAGCCCAAATTACCACAAGGGTAGAAGTCTATCGAGAGGAGATGGGAATGGTGAGATTAGATGAACCATAAGGCACTGGTAATAAGCGGCTCCTCACCCCAAACAACTCCAAGTCAAGACAATCACAAAGATAATCCCAGAATTAGCTTGCTGAGCAGAAAACTCGGTAATCTAGTTTAGCCTACAACCAAGATAGTAATAGCCAGCAAGCTGGCCATATATCCACCCATTCAGAGTAAACAATGCATAGGTTAAAATCAAATTAGGCAAAAGCATAATCTCAGTGATCTGCACAATCTAACCGAACCAAGAGGAAGAAAATAGTAGGAGGTTAAGTAGATCTCAAACATCAGGGGATTAGCGGCCCAGTTGTAATAAAAACATTGAAAAAGTAACAAAATGGCCAACAACCATAAAACGGCTAGACATAGGACCCAAAATCCAGCTAACAATGAAAATAATAATACAATTATTGCACCCACCATGATAAGCTGAAAAGCGGAGATGCAAAAGAAACAAAATGGGTTCAAAAGATAGTCAACATTGAAATTCTTCAAGGTAAAAGAGCTGGTGAACCAAAATCCTCGAAAAAGCGGGAAAGAAATCATAAAGTAAGACCAATCTGCAAAGAGATAATAAAATAACCAAAATTGCGCTTTCTCTCTTACAGTTGGGAAGATGGGGTTAGCAAAATCAATCAAAAACAACTCCAAAAGCACCAATAAGCATGATAGACAACCCAGTATCTTGGGCATAAAACCCAATTATCCGTTCAAACAACCAAGATAGGAAAAATAGCAAGTTGGCCATAAAACCACCCATTCAAAATAGACAATGCATAAGATAAATTCAGGTAGATAATGAAGTGGTGCAGTCTAGTTTGAACAAAGATGAAAAAAATAGCGGCGGTTTAGATAGGCCTCAAACTGTGATGATCACTGACCTATTGCAAACAACAATAATAATCAGAAAAGCAAAAGCCACCAAGCAGCCAAAAACCTCAAAAGAGGCCAGTTGGTGATAAGATCCCAAAAACCCAGAAGCAGCTTGTTGAGCATTAATCCGGTTAGCCAACAACCAAGATAGTAACTACCAAAAAGGCGGCCAAAATCCACCCATTCAGTAAACATGCATAGGTTAATATCCAATTAGGCAATAGCATAATCATCCTGCACAATTCCCTAACGGGGAAAAAAATAGCACCATATTTGGGGTTTAGGGTTTAGGGATTAGGTTTTTTGGGTTTAGGGTTTAGGGTTTTTTTTTTAAATTAAGTAAACTAGTAGGTTTAGATTTATTTAGTTTATTTTTTCTATTTTTATTTATTTTAGATTATTTTAAATTTTATTTTTATTTTGGTTTATTTTTAATTTTTATTTATTTTCATTAATTATTTTAGGTTTATTTATTTTAGTTTAGGTTTTTTATTTTAGGTTATTTTTTAGGTTTAGGTTTATGTTTATGCTTACTTTTTAGTTTAGTTTCATTTTTATTTTACTTTTTAGGTTTAGGTTTTATTTTTATGTTTAGGTTTAGGTTTAGGTTTTTATTTTATTTTTTTAGGTTCAGGTTTTAGGTTTTTATTTAGGTTTATTTTTAGGTTTTATTTTTTAGTTTAGGTTTAGATTTCATTTAAGTTTATTTTATTTTATTTAGTTTAGTGTTTAGGCTTAGCTTTAGGTTTTATTTATTTTATTTTATTTTATTTTAGTTTAGGTTTAGGTATACTTTATTATGTTTATTTAAAGTTCAGGCTTTTTTTAGTTTAAGGTTTAGGTTTTATTTTTTATTTAATTTAAGGTTTTAATTTTAAGTTTATTTTTTGGTTTAGGTTTTTATTTTATTTTATTTTAGGTTTATTTTATTTTTTTATTTGACATTTAGTTTTTTATTTTATTAAGATTTTTTATTTTAGGTTTAGGTTTTATTTAGTTTTTATTTATTTTAGGTTTATTTTATTTTTATTTTAAGTTTAGTTTTTATTTTATTTAGGTTTTTTATTTTTACTTTAATTTAGGTTTTTATTTATAATTTTACTTTCTTTTTAGGCTTAGGTTTATGTTTTAGTTTAGGTTTTTATTATAGTTTATTTTTGTATTTTATTTTGGTTTAAGCTTTCTATTTTTTTTATTTTTAGGTTTTATTTAGTTTAGTTTAGGTTTTTAGCTTTTTAGAGTTAAGGATTTAGGGTTTAGGGTTTAAGGTTAGTTGCAGGTTTAGGGTTTGGGGATTAGGGTTTAGGGTTTAGAGTTTAGGGTTTAGTGTTTAGGGTTTAGGGTTTAGAGTTTAGGATTCAGGGATTTTAGCATTTAGGATTTAGGGTTTAGGGTTTAGGTTTTAGGTCTAGGGTACAAGTTTTAGTTTAGAATTTAAGGTTTTTCATTTTTTTAACAAAGAATAAATTCAAATTCAGTATTGTTTCTTTTTGATTTCATCAACCAAGTAACACACCAAGTTTTTTAGGATATAAGAAATTGCATAGATAAAAAATGAGCATGCATAAACTAAAACCCTAGATAACTAGAACCATCTCTGCAATAAAGACACAGTTCCATAAGCAGTAGATTGGATCGGCCATTCTTCAATTTCTCCAGTTCCCATCAGAACCCCCTTCGCCTCTCGAGTTACAAGATCTGCCATCATATCCCCAATCTCTCCCTCGACCACCACTACGGTTGTAACCTACATCGCTCCTCCCACCTCCATAACCTCCAATACACTGACCACCACCTTCATATCCACCACCACCTCAAGATCCCACCCCACCACTACGATAATTGCCGCCACCACCTACACCTCCATCACTAGATCTAAATTGAGCCTAGTTGACAATGATGATCCTTTCGTCAAGGTTATGCCCATTCTTAGGGTGTAGGGTTAGTTTAGTGTTTAGAAATTTAGGTTACTTTTTTAATTTATTTAGTTGCTTTTGATTTAGGTTTAGGGATTGGGGTTTAGGGTTAGGGTTTAGGTATTTGGGTTTAGGGTTTTAGGGTTTATGCTTTTAGGGTTTAGGGTTTCAGGTTAGGGTTTAGGGTTTAGGGTTTTAGGATTTAGGGTTTTAGGGTTAAGGGTTTAGGGTTAGGGTTTAGGGTTTAGGGTTTAATGTTTAGGCTTGAAGGTTCAGGGTTTTGAGGGTTAAGGGTTTAGGTTTTATGCTTTTTTAGGGTTTAGGGCTTAGGATTTAGGATTTTTTAGGTTTAGGGTTGTAGGTTTAGGGTTAGTTTTATGGTCGGTTTAGGGTTTAGGATTTAAGGTTTAGGGTTTAGGGTTTAGGTTTTTTTTAAATTAAGTAAACTAGTTGGTTTAGGTTTATTTAGTTTATTTTGTCTATTTTTATTTATTTTAGTTTATTTTATTTTTTATTTTTATTTAGGTTTATTTTTTATTTTTATTTAGTTTATCTAATTCATTTAAGGTTTATTTATTTTAGTTAAGGTTTTTTATTTTAGTTTATTTTTTGGGTTTAGGTTTAGGTTTATGCTTATTTTTTAGTTTAGTTTTATTTTATTTTATTTATTAGGTTTAGGTTTTATTTTTATTTTTAGGTTTAGGTTTAGGTTTTTATTTTATTTTTTTAGGTTTAGGTTTGAGGTTTTTATTTTAGGATTATTTTTAGGTTTTATTTTTTAGTTTAGGTCTAGGTTTCATTTAAATTTATTTTATTTTATTTATTTTAGTGTTTAGGTTTAGCTTTATGTTTTATTTATTTTATTTTAGTTTATTTTAGTTTAGGTTTAGGTATATTTTATTTTGTTTATTTTAGGTTCGGGTTTTTTTTAGTTTAAGGTTTAGGTTTTATTTTTTATTTAATTTTAGGTTTAATTTTTAAGTTTATTTTTTTGGTTTAGGTTTTTATTTATTATTTTATTTTATTTTATTTTAGGTTTATTTTATTTTTTTTTATGTTTAGTTTTTATTTTATTTAGATTTCTTATTTTTAGGTTTATTTTATTTTTTTTAGTTTAGTTTAAGTTTTTTATTTTTAAATTTATTTTATTTTTACATTTAGGATTAAGTTTATGTTTAGGTTTTTATTTTATTTTATTTTTTAAATTTATTTTGGTTTAGGTTTTTTTTATTTATTTTATTTTTAGGTTTTATTTAGTTTAGGTTTAGGTTTTTAGGGTTTTAGCTTTTTAGGTTTTAGGGTTTAGGGTTTAGGATTTGGGGTTTAGGGTTTAGGGATTAGGTTTGCATGTTTTTGGGTTTAGGGTTTATGGTTCAGGGATTAGGGTTTTAGGGTTTAGGGTTTAGGGTTAGTTTTATGGTCTAGGTTTTAGGGTTTACGATTTAGGGTTTAAGGTTTAGGGTTTAGGGTATTTTTTTTAAATTAAGTAAACTAGTAGGTTTATGTTTTTTTTATTTAGTCTATTTTTATTTATTTCAGTTTATTTTATTTTATATTTTTATTTAGGTTTATTTTTTATTTTTATTTAGTTTTGTTAATTTATTTTTAGTTTATTTATTTTAGTTTAGGTTTTTATTTTAGATTGTTTATTAGGTGTAGGTGTAGGTTTATGCTTACATTTTAGTTTAGTTTTATTTTTAATTTTCTTTTTTAGGTTTAGGTTTTATTTTTATTTTTAGGTTTAGGTTTAGGTTTTTATTTTATTTTTTTAGGTTTAGGTTTTAGGTTTTTATTTTAGGTTTATTTTTAGGTTTTATTTTTTAGTTTAGGTTTAGGTTTAGTTTTAGTTTATTTTATTTTATTTAGTTTAGTGTTTAGGTTTAGGCTAAGGTTTCATTTATTTTATTTTAGTTTATTTTAGTTTAGGTTCTGGTATATTTTATTTTGTTTATTTTAAGTTCAGGTTTTTTTTAGTTTAAGGTTTAGGTTTTATTTTTTATTTAATTTTAGGTTTAATTTTTAGGTTTATTTTTTTGGTTTAGGTTTTTATTTAGTTTTTATTTTATTTAATTTTAGTTTTATTTTTATTTTATTTGACATTTAGTTTTTATTTTATTTAGATTTTTTATTTTTAGGTTTATTTTATTTTTTAATTTAGCTTTAAGTTTTCTATTTTTATTTTATTTTATTTTAGATTTAGGTTTAGGTTTAGCTTTTAGTTTTAGTTTAGGTTTTATTTTATTTCATTTTTTAATTTATTTAGGTTTTTTTTTTTTATTTATTTTATTTTTTAGGTTTATTTAGGTTTAGGTTTTTAGGGTTTTAGGCTTTTAGGTTTTAGAGGTTAGGGTTTAAGGTTTGAGTTTAGGGATTAGGGATGTACGATTTAGGGTTTACGGTTTATGGTTTAGGAATTAGGGTTTTATGATTTAGGGTTTAGGGTGTATGCTTTAGTGTTTTGGGTTTAGGGTCTAGGGTTAAAGGTTTTAAGGTTTAGGATTTAGGGTTTATGTTTTAGGATTGTAGGTTTAAAGTTGTGGCCTAGTTTAGGTTTAGGGTTAGGTTTTTTTAATTTTTAATTTGTTTTATTTTTTTTAAATAAGTAAACTTAAGTTTAGTTTATTTAGTTTATTTTATATTTATTTTAGTTTATTTTTTTATTTTAGTTTATTTTTTATTTTTATTTAGCTTTATTTTTATTTTTATTTTATTTAGTTTTTTATTTTAGGCATATTTATTTTAATTTAGGTTTTCTATTTTAAATTATTATTTAGGTTTAGTTTAGATTAGATTATTTTAATTTAGTTTTATTTTATTTTATTTTATTTAGTTTATTTTATTATCTTTTTAGGTTTAGGTTTTATTTTATTTTATTTTTTTGTTTTAAGATTTTACTTTAGGTTTATTTTTAGGTTTTATTTTATTTTATTTTATTTAGTTTGGGTTTAGGTTTATTTTAGTTTATTTTATTTTATTTAGGTTTAGTTTTAGGTTCAGTTTAGTTTATTTTAGGTTTTGGTTTAGTTTTATTTATTTTAGTTTAATTTATTTTAGTTCATTTAGGTTTATTTTATTTTATTTTAGGTTTAGTTTTGTTTAGGGTTTATGTTTTATTTTATTTATTTTAGCTTTATTTTATTTAGTTTTTAATTTATTTTATTTTTATTTATTTTATTTTATTTTAGGTTTAGTTTTTATTTTATTTTTTTTACTTTATTTTAGGTTTTCTTTATTTTATTTTAGTTTAGTTTTAGTTTATTTTATTTTCTTTATTTAGGTTTTAGTTTAGTTTAGTTTTATTTTATTTTATTTTATTTTATTTGGTTAGTTTATTTTATTTATTTTATTTAGGTTTTATTTAGTTTTGGGCTTTAGCTTTTAGGGTATAGTTAACTGGTAATGTCAGTTTGTGCCTAGGGCCTGGTTTAGATTTAGGATTTGTGGCTAGGGGCCTGAGGCTAGGGTAGCTCAGGGCTAGTGGCTAGGTTTTAGTTTTGTGGTAGGCTCAGTCCAGT
The DNA here is from genome assembly GCA_021442155.1 of Cymbidium sinense. Lineage (NCBI taxonomy): Eukaryota > Viridiplantae > Streptophyta > Magnoliopsida > Asparagales > Orchidaceae > Cymbidium > Cymbidium sinense. The sequence goes on along the minus strand of JAKCPB010000780.1, from coordinate 28,746 downwards.
GGTCCAAGTTTTAATTTATGGTTTAGGATTTAGTGTCAGTGAGGGTTTAGTTAGTTTAGGTTTTTAGTTTAGTTTTTAGGTTTGGTTTTGGGTTATGTTTTGTGGTTTATTATCAGGGTTATAGGTTTAGGTTTATGGTTTAGGGTTTAGGGTTTTAGGATTTAGGGTTTGTGGTTTAGGTTTAGGCTGTGGTTTAGGGTTTGTGGGTTGTGGTTGTGGGTTTAAGGTTTGGGGGTTTGTGGGTTTATTATTTAGTTTGGGTTATGGTTTGAGTTGGGATTTGGTTTTAGGTTTAAGTTTTAGTTTAGGGTTTAGGGTTTAAGATTTTTTTTAATAGAGAACAAATTCAGATTCAACATTTATTCATTTCGATTTCATCAACCAAGTAACACACCAAGTTTTCTAAGACATAAGTGATGATACATAAAAAAAAATGAGCACACATAGAGCAATTGAAAAAATCTAGATAACTAGAACATCTCTACTAAAAGACACAATTCCATAAGCATAGATCGGTGTTTCTTCATTTTTCTCCCATCAAAACCCTCATCCTCTCGAGTAGTGATCCCCATCATATCCATCTCCCTCCTCGCCACTACCACTACTATAACCTCTCCGCTTCCCACCTCCATAACCACCACTACTCACACCACCACCATATCCACCACCACTCCAGATCCCCACCTCCACTACGAACCACCACCTCGCCGCCATCGCTAGATCTGCTGGTTGGCGTGATGTTCCTGCCATCAAGGTTTTGTTCATTCTTAGGGTTTAGATTTCAGTTTAGGTTTATTTTTTAATTTAGTTACTTTTGGTTTAGGTTTAGGTTAAGGGTTTATGTTTTATTTATTTTAGTTTAGTTTATTTTAGTTTTTGGTTTATTTTATTTTTTTATTTTTTTTATTTTAGGTTTAGTTTTATTTTAGGTTTGGGTTTTAGTTTTATTATTTGTATTTTAGTTTTTATTTTGTTCTTATTTTATTTTATTTTAGGTTTATTTTAATTTTTTATGTTTAGTTTTATTATATTTTTTATTTAGTTTATTTTCTTTTATTTTAGTTTAGATTTTCTTTAATTTATTTTAGTTTATCTTTATTATTTATTTATTATTTTTTAGGTTTAAGTTTATATTTTAGTTTAGGTTTATTTATTATTTATTTTATTTTAAGGTTTATAGTAGGTTTTTTAGTGGTTGATTAGTGGTTTTAGGGTCAGGGTCAGGGTTGGTAGGGTTTTTTAGGCTTTAGGGTGGTTTGTGGTTAGGGTTTGGTTGAGTGTGTCAGGTTTAGGGTCTCAGTGGTTAGGGGGGGTTTGTGGTCATGGTTTTAGGTAGGGCTCAATAGGTAGTAGGTTTAGGGTGGGGATTTTAAGAAAGAACCAAGCAAACCAAGTAGTAGGTTTATTTAGTTTATCTATTTTATTTAAGCATTAATTTTTATTTTATTTTAGTTTATCTTTAGGTTTAGATTTAGGTTTATGTTTATTTTTTAGTTTATTTTATTTTATTTTTTAGGTTTAGGTTTTATTTTTAATTTTAGGTTTAGGTTTAGGTTTATTTTATTTTAGTTTTAGTTTTATTTTAGGTTTATTTTTATGTTTATATTTAGGTTTAGGTTTATTTTTAGTTTATTTTATTTATTTAGTTTAGGTTTTAGGTTGTTTTATTTAGTAGGTTTAGGTTTTATATATTTTAGTTTAGTTTATTTTAGTTTAAGTTTAGGTTTATTTTATTTTGTTTATGTCAGTTTAGATTTTTTTTTTTTCTTTAGCATTTAGGTTTATTTTATTTATTTTAGGTTTGTTTTTCGATTTATGTTTTATTTAGTTTTTATTTTATTTTATTTTAGGTTTATTTTATTTTATTATACATTTATTATTTCTTATATTTAAGATTTTATTTTTAGGTTTATCTTAATTTTTGAGTTTTGTTTTGGTTTTTATTTATTTTATTTTAGTTTAGTTTTTCTTTTACGTTTAGTTTTAGGTTTACATTTTAGTTTACATTTTTAGTTTATTTTTTATTTTATTTTATTTAGGTTTAGGTTTTTTATTTATTTTATTTTTATGTTTTATTTAGTTTAGGTTTAGGTTTTTAGGTTTTTAAGAGGGTTTAGTGTTTAGAGTTTGGGGGTTTAGTTTGTGGTTTAGGGTTAGGGGATTTTGTGGTTTAGGGTTTAGGTTTAGGGTTGTAGTTTAGGGTTTTATTCATTTATTTTTTTATTTTTTTTCTTTTACATTTTTTTTAAATTAAGTAAACTAGAGTTTAGGTTATTTAGTTTATTTTTTATTTATTTTAATTTATTTTTATTTTTATTTTATTTTTATTTTATTTTTATTTTTTATTTATTTATTTATTTTGGTTTATTTATTTTAGTTTATTTTTTAGTTTAGGTTTAGGTTTATTTTTTAGTTTAGTTTTTTTTTTATTTATGTTTTATATTTTATTTTTAGGTTTTAGGTTTAGGTTTTATTTTATTTTAGGTTGTGGTTTTAGGTTTTTTTTATTTATTTTAGGTATTATTTTAGTTTAGTTTAGGTTTATTTTAGTTTATTTTATTTAGTTTTGGTTTAGGTTTAGCTTTAGGTTTTATTTATTTTAGTTTAGTTTATCTTAGTTTTGGTTTAGGTTTATTTTATTTTTATTTTAGGTTTAGGTTTTTTTTTTAGGGTTTTAGGTTTATTTTTTATTTATTTTAGGTTTATTTTAGGGTTAGTTTTATTTAGTTTTTTTATTTATTTTATTTAGGTTTATCATATTTTTATTTTAGGTTTAGTTTTTATTTTATTTAGATATTTTATTTTTGTTAGTTTAGTTTAGGTTTTTAGTTATTTTATTTTAGTTTAGTTTTTCTTTTTTTTTTCTTTCTAAGTTAGGTTTAGGTTTTGGTTTTAGTTTATGTTTTTATTTCATTTTATTTCATCATTTTATTTTTATTTAGGTTTTGTTGACCTCATTTTTAGAAATGAGCTCTCAACCCCTCCATCCTAGACATAGGACTGCTAGACACTAAGAGTTTTCTTAGTCTTAAGACATCTAGTGATTAGGTTGACATTCAACCTAGCCTAGAGACTTAGAAGAGTTAGCCATGGGAATAGGTCATGCCTTGAGGTGTTAGAAAACTTGCCAACCCCATAGCTTGAACCAAATCCTCACTTCCTCCTTTCAAGTCAAACTCAAATCAATTCCAAATGGTTGAAGCTCATGATTGAAATCTAATTCCAAAAATCTTTCCAAAGTCAATTTGATTCTATCTTATGGACTTAGCCTAAATCAAATCCAAATCAATTCAAAAAGATATTTTCATAACCATTTATATTCTCATTTATATTCACAAATATAAATGAAATATAAATTCAAATATCCAAAATCAATTCAAAAAATCAAATCCAAATTCAACCTAAATTCAACCTTTCAAGTCAAATTCTTGAACTTAGCTAAATCAAAATCAAGCCAAACCCTTGATTTTTTTTCATGATTCAATCAATCCTGCAATCATGAATCTAAATAGAAACACAAACTTCAATCATCAAACCAAAACTAAATTCAAAAATCAAACCCAAATCAAAGTCATGTTCACCCTTTGAACTTGAAATTATCAAATGAATCAAAACCTATTTGACTCCAAATCACTTACAAATGGATTTATATTTCACTCATAAGTCCATATGTGAGATCAACCAAACTTGATTCAAGCCTTGATCAAGTCGATTGTCCACTTAGGCTCACTTGACCCAAAGTGACCAAAAGTACCCTTTTTGAGCCAAATTCTAATCCTACCCAAATTGGATTGAACTTATCCCGCCTAAGCCTCACATTGTGAGCAACAATCATCATGAGATGATCAATCACTCAAATTGGGTCAAACCAAGTCAAACCTAAGGGTTGACCAAGTCAACACTTAGCCAAAATGAAACCTAAACTAGCCAAAATTCACCATAGGCCAAATTGATTGAAACCATTGATCAAAACTCATTCATGATCAATGTTTGAACATGACCAAATCATCATTTGAGCCTAACCTAGCTCAATTGGCCAGTTCACCCAAGTTGACCCAACTTGACCTAAAAGTCAAAATGGGTCAAAACTTTATCTAAGCCAAATTGATTGAAATCATTGGGTCATGTTCATTCCAAATCCCTTGTTGAACTTGATCAAAGCCTCAATTGGCCAACTAGACCCAACATAGCCCAATTGACCATGAACCTAACTTGACCTAAAAGGTCAAATTGACCCAAAATCAAATATAAACCAAATTGATTAGAAAAAAAGATCATTTCAAATGACCAACCAACCCATGACCTAACCCAAATAGGTCAAATGGGTCAAATTGGTCAACTTGACCCATTTGACCTAAATGAAATCAAATGAACCAAATCCAAATATAAACCAAATTGATTGGAAACAAAGATACCAAATCAATTTATATGATCATTTGAACTTGACCCAACCCTTGGTTTGACCCAATTTGACTAATTGGTCAACTTGACCCAAGTTGACTCATTTTAACCTAAATGGGTCAACATGAGCCAAATCATATCAAATCAACTCCAAATTCATTGAAACTTATCCCAACCTTTTTTTCAATCATACTAAACATATTCAAATTAAAATCCAAGCCAAATGACCATTTTACCCCTAGATCAAAGGGTAATTCTTGGCCAAATTCACTTAGAATTTGGTCAAATCTTCTTCATGGCCACTTAGACCCTCTTAGTTGACCAAGTGGACACTAGTGATCATGGTCCACATGACCCAATAGGTTAGGGTCAACCAAACCCAACCTAAGGCCAAAACTGATCACTCCCTTCATTTCAAGCATGTCGCAATCACTCCACTCAAAATCAACACATGGCACTTATCCACTACCCCCCTCTGCCAAAAATGAATCATGTACAACCCTTAATAGAAAAAATAACACATTGAAGGAGGTGAATTTGATCAAAATGCCAAAGCCTTGCTCGACCGTCCGATCCTTCAAGTGGTATACTCCCTCATTTCACTTGAATCCAAGACACTCACACTTGATTGAGCTAGAGAGACCTAGCTAGCACTCCAAGCTTCCTCAATTCCCAAGCATTTCCCATTCTCCTCTTCTCGATTTCTTCAAGCTAAAAATGGGAGAGGGTAAGAGAAATTCCAACTTAGCCAATACCCAATTCCAATCCAATTCCTTCAAGCATCTCGAGGGGCCTAATCAAACTCATCCAAAGATTCTTCAAAGCTTCAAAAGCAAGGGAGTTGGGAACTAGACCAAGGCCATGAGCATTTGAAGAGGAGCATGGTCCATAGGAGATCCACTCTACCTCAACCCCTCAAACCTTCAACAGGGCTTCACCTCTACTAGACAAAGCTACCTCGATAGTTGAGAGTGCCGGTGATAGCCTCTGGTGAGGTATGCCTTCAAACCAAGCCTAGAATAGGGAGTGCCTAGTCCTTTGTGAAGAGAATTTTCACCTCAAGTAAAATTGTTATATCTTTGTGCTTACTCTAGATGGTGGTGTAAAGATTGAGCTCAATGAGCTCAATTGAGCTAGGATCTTGTCCTAAAGAGTGGACGATGCCCTCTCCCATGAGCTCAGTGACGGATCATGGACCATCCATCTGTATATTTTGGACGGATGGTCCTGATCAATCCACATAGGATCTGTGATTAATCCCTTTAAAAACTGCTGGGTAAATCTCAATTGTCTGATCTTTGATCAGATGATCAAGAGAGAAAGCACATAGCACTACAACTGATGTGGCATTAGGATGTGACAACTTAAGTGATGAATCCCATCACCACATGGAAATCACACGCCATGTCAGTGGTCCACGTGGCATCGACAGGATTAGTTATATAATTAGGGGTTTTAATTAATTCCTTAATCACTAAATCTTCAAATATTCATAACTAAATCTAGAAAAATAAAACAAATACAAAATAAAATGCAATATGAAGATAATTCAGTAAGAAATTCACTAAAATTATTTCTAATCGATTTTGAACAGTGCATTTCCCTTAATTAGGATTTTAGTGAAAGCTTAAAAACTCTAATTACTCCTTAATTAATTCATTTCAAATTTCTCAGATGCATTTAGTGGGATGACCTCTACCTCCCCTAATTTTCTTGGGATTTTTGATGAGTTAATTAGGGAAATCAATTAATTAATCCTTAATCACTCTCTTAATATAATTAAGCTTAATTAAACATGTGAACAGTGGTTTAATCCCTTTATTAAGTTAATGAAGCTTCGCTTAAGTGAACAAGAGGTTTATGGAATAATTTTAGGATATTTTCCTTAAGCTATTCCTTAAACCCCTTTCTTCCTTCATCTAAACTTAATTAAGGGCTAATCCACTAATCACCTACTTAATTAACTTGATAAAATTTTAAAACATTCCAAAACATAACCAATTCATCTTGGGTAGGTGCTTAGGTGTTCAATAACCTAAGTAACTTAAGGAAATGAAAATCCAACCCACATGTGTGGAAGGGTTATGAAAGTACTTAAATTAAACCTTTAGCTTAATTAATCATTAATTATGAGCCAATTGCATTGGGCCCTTTCTTTCTAGGTGCATTCGATTTAAATTCCTTGTGATTTTATGTCATACATTGGCTCATAATTATTTGATTAAATATGTTAAAGTGGTGGTAAGGGTATTTAATTCACTTTATTCACACCTTAACCTAAACAAAATATAAAAATCATCTAATGGTTCTAAAATAAACTAAAACATCATACACATGTGGAAATGGGTTAGGACCAGCAAACCTTTTCACATTTTTTTAAATTCAAATCAAACTCAAAACAAACAAAAATCTCTTTAAAATAATTTTGATTTCTCTTTAAATAATCTTATTCTATAGGATTGTCTTTAGAATTAATTAGGGTGAATGAATTTACATGCATTCATCACTTTATTTCTTTCCTAGCATGCTAAATATGTCATATGAAAATCATACATTCATGCCTTTTAAAAATCAAATTAAAATGAAATATTTCTTTTATGTCAATTGCATGTTTTAGCTAAAGTAAGAATATGAATGGCTATTATCACTATTAAATCCAAAATTAATTTCAAAACTTACAAACCAAATATCCTAACTAAAGGTATGCTACTTATGATTATTTATGAGTTTGCATATCAATAGTATAAAACTTGTTATGTGATTCTCCTCTCTTTCTTAATAGAATTGTATAAGATTTGCAAAGTGTATAGTCCATTTGAAAAGGACATAACACTTGCTCAAATTTATTGCAATACACTATTATGTCATGACTTAAGAAGGAATTCCACATCACACATATAAACAAAACAATCAAACCAAAATCAAATAAACATAAAATTTTTGCATGATTCTCTTTCCATGCATTTCTTTTTGTACATGCACATGTATTTAATAAAAGTGGTATATTAGTCTAGACAACCCTAGGATTGCGTGGCTTTAAGTATCCCCAAGTAGGTCTTGTACCTTACACCCTTGATGCTAACAATGGCACCATACTCACTTATGTCTTTTATACTTGTAAATGTGCATATGAAAAATGGATAAAAGAATCACCCTTTTCTATTTAACAAAATCATGCATCATGAAGCATCTAAATTTTCTTAAGTAACATCCCTTAGCATTCATCATTAAGGTGTGCTAAACACTTCCAATTACATGTATAGATATGCTTAGGGTTCATCCATATGGATGTTACACATGTTGGGAAAAAAATGAAGTGTTGTGTGTTTTGTGATAGTATTTCATTTTACTTAATATTAAAATGCCTTTTTTTAATAGTTTGTTTAGTGAAAATCTAAACTTAGATTAATTAAAATCATAATAAAACATTCTAATAAAAAAATCAAATATGGATCTACTTTAGAAATTACTTAAGGTAGGGAAGGAAAGAGAAGTTTTCTTCTCTCTTCTTTTCACACAACACCAAATTATGAGTATGTGTCATTAGAAATTTCAAATGATCTAGGTGATCTCCAAATCAAACATGTATCACTAAATTTGAAGAAATCCATTCAATAATCGAATATTTAGAGAAATCAACCTCAAGATAAAAGAAAATCCACAGACATACATCACCATTCTAATGAAAAAACAATGACTTAGTTTAGTTATTTAATGAGTTTAAAGCTTGCATAGAGTTATGCAGAAATTGATTGATGCTGGTTTCATCAAAGAGGAAAAATACCCTACCTAGTTAGCCAATGTCGTACTAGTTAAGTAGAAGGATGGCCAAATTTGCATAGGCGTCGATTTGAGGGACTTAAACAACGCATGTCCTAAGAATGAGTTTTCTCTTCCTATACTAGAATTAGGACAGCCTCATCTCATGTAGTTTTCTCTTCATTGATGGGTCATCTCAAAACTATCAAGTAAGGATTTTAGAAACACTACTTTTAAACTCCAATGAATTGTTATTATAGGGTCATGCCTTTCTTAAAAAATTTTGGTGCTACATACCAATGTGATGATCAATAAACTCTTCCATCATTAGGTTGAGTGGTATTGATGATCTAGAAGAAATGAAGAAATAATGAAGATCATCTCTTTGACTTTTGAGTAGTTTAAAGGTTAAGATATAACCTCAAATGAAATCCTAAGTGTTATTGAGTAGCTTTAAATTCTTTGGGTTTGTTGTCCAACACCAAGGAATAAATAGATCTAGAAAATGAAAGCTATCTTTTCCACCTCCTAAAAGTTTAACTAACTCATCTTTCCAAGGAAGGTCTATATCTAAGACGCTTTATTTCTAACCCATCGTGACATTAATAATTCTCAGCACTTGTCAAGGATGACAAGTTCAAGTAATAGTAACCAAAATTCTTTTTGAAGATATCAAGCAATATTTAGTAAGCTACAAATGTCTAGCATTTCACTGTGACTCATTCTACTTAGCATTGGATGACTCTCACCTTTGTTGTCCCAAGCTAATGATGAAGGGAAGGAGAGTGCTCTCTACCTCACCATTGTTTGATTCTTACTGAATACCCACCTATAGAGAAATATTGCCTATTGATCTTTGCATCCCAAAAGCTATGGCACTAAATGCTTTAGGTGAACTTAATTTCTAGAACAACCAATTAGTATCTCATGATAAATCCAACGCTATTGGATGTTTGACACTAGTAGATTTCTTAGCACAATCTTGATTCACTTAGTGATCATCTAACAAACAACAAATCATGAACTTTGAGGTTCATAACATGAAGATGTATTTTGATGGTGCTAATTTCCTTTCATATGGAGAAACACCACACCTACTCTTTAGGAATGGTAAGGGTAGATTAGTTCTCTTAACTCCACATGGATGTGATGAGATTCTACCACTTTCCAATCTCACAATAATGAATCAGTACTTTGAAGTTAGCCATCAAAGTCTGTTTCAAGAGCATCAACATCTATGGGGATTAGTTGGTTATCAACTACTTGTCGTCCTACATGGTTCTCAAACCTAAGCTTCATCATTACCATGAGTATACTATGTTGGCTAAAATCTCTGAAGTGACCAACTACAAGGTTCCCTGAGCAGAGAAAATAGTAGCAGATGCTTTGGATAAACTTTCCAAGAAATTAGCATATCTAGAAGATGAGTCCATTCCAATAAGAGTCCAAAATAGATAAGTCATTCTCTATTGATGTCAACTCATCAAGAAACTTTCTCTTGAAGGGGAGGTTGTCATGTAAAATGGACAATGAGTATTGAGGCAACCATTCATGTAATAACATCAATCTACATCAAGAAAAGTCACAAAGCCCATCAGGTGAAATAGAAAGTTTCTCTATGCTCATTGATGGCACCTTTCCGATGATCTTCGATCAAATATGGTTACACTATTTAGACAAACACAAAACATGTAGGATCAAGGATGAGGTACATTGTCTATCGAGTATCAATCCCAAACATGAAGATGAAGATCAAGAGACTAGGATATAAGATTCAATGATTACAGACCCATGGATGTAGCTAAGAGATACCATCAGCAACGATGTGGTCTTACATCAACCACCCAACATTCTACACGCATTAGCTTCCCATTTGAATAATATCATCCTATCAATCCTTTAAGGGTCATGCATCTTAATTGTCATGACATTTCTTTCCAAGTGGAGGAAATTCCACTCAGAAGTAAAATGTGCTTCAATTTTTCAAAAATTATACTATATATTCTTCCTCATGAATTATATCATGGTACATTTGAAAGCACCAAGATCAACAACTTTACAATACATAGATTGGAGATACACCATTTACTACCCTAGAGAAAATGGCTTAGCAGAAGAATTCAACAAAACTCTCATATAAATACTAAAGAAGACACTTGATGATAGCAAGAGATAGTGGAATGAGTAGTTGGTTGAAGCCTTATGGGCCTACTACACCATATACAGAACCCCAACTCAGTCTAGCCTATTTTATTTAGTGTATAGGTCTGAGGCCATTCTACCATTAGAAGTTCAACTCCCATCACTATAGTGGTAGCAAGATCACTCAAAACAAAAAATACAAAGTTCCAAGATTCTTTTGAGATGGATGCATCAAAATCTCAAGTTAAAATAAAGCCAAAATGATTTAAGCACAACAATTCTACCCTATTGTTCCAAGTAGAAGAACTTGTGTAATCCTAAGGAGACCAATTACCCATTGAAAGATGAGGCAAGTCATTCCATTGAATGCCTATTTATAGACCTATAAAAAATCTTATCTCTCACAATATAAGAACACCCTATGCTTCCAATTAATGGGATCTATTTGAAGAAATATTATCATAAAACATGTTTGAAATTAATTATCAATAAAAAGAACAAAATCATTCTATTTCATCAAAATATTCTTCTTTTTAAAGCATGTTGCATGTCTATTAATACATGATGGTTTAATAAAAAAGAGAACCCAAAATCCTATTTTAAATAAACACAATTGCTATTAGAATAAGTGTAAGATAACCCAACATCTTATTTCGATTAAATAAGTAAAAAGAGAAAACATATCCTTTCTTAATTCTTAATCGTCACCATTTTATCCACCCCCAAGTGTGTTTAGGTAGTAGAGAACAAGCAAGCTTCTATTCTTTAACATAGTACAAAAAATAAACAATATTTTTTATCTCCTATAAGGGAGCAAGCCCCAAACTCACTCATTATTATTTACATGCTACCTGCTAGATGTCACTTGGTCATTTATTGGAGGATGTGAGTCCCCACTCTTTTCTTCCAACTGGCTATTGCAAACCAACAAAATATGTTACTTTCATAGTCTTGTAAAATGTTGACTTTGTTTAAGAAGATAACACTTTCTTCTTGAACAATATCATAAATATATCCTTGAGGTCTATGTAAATTAGAGGCATTATTTTCTAGCACAAACACAATCTTTTATCTCTTATTTTGATGTAGCAATAATAAATAATTATGCTCTATTCTACATGCTATTACAAATGTCATAATTTATTTAAATGAGTCTACTTTCTTCCTAACATGATCATTGCAAACCAAAATCTTGTTAGTTTAGTTATCTTCAAAAAAAGTAATGTTGATTTTGTTTTAAAATGAGTTCTCAAAGCATTCTTCTTAAACTAATCATCATATAATAGGTCAAGTATATTAGGTTTTAAGAAAGGATCCTTCGACTACATTTGAGTTGATATAAGTCCCCAATGGGCATTCACTTCTCAAGAATCATCAGAATGGCACTATCGAGCTAAAGATAAATCCAAAGAATCGGTAAAAAAAGTCTAGCATTCTTATTGATGACAAATTGATGGGCACCAGGTTGGTTGATGTTGCTATGAAGTGACTCAATTAGTTGACACACCACTCTTGGAGATGTGAGTATGCTTTCTTATGAGTTGGCCACCAAATACTTATGAATCTCTCCATGGTTTTGGAAGAACTCTTCAAGGAAAGCATCTATTTGGATCATTTTGATCCATTAGAATACTTAATTATTGAAAGTTTTTCATAGTATATGGTAGAATTTATTCAATGGATGCATATTCTTTTTCAAAATAAATATCTATGCTTATATAGCTCCTTCTTGTTATTCACAAAATAATATTACAATAAAATAAAACAAACAAATAAAAAATTTTCACTTGTGGATTAAGAATTCAAGCCAAAGGGCCCTTTTTGTTGCATCATATTTTAGGGTAGTGTCAAAATCCCTATAGGAATTGCTTGACTACTGAGAGAGATAAATCTTGATTTGTCAGTCTTTATTTATTGTTTTTAACATTTAAATATTAGACAAATATTTATATTTGTATATGTAAGGCTATTAACCCTTTGTTGACCTCATTTTTAGAATGAGCTCTCAACCCCTCCATCCTAGACATAGGACTTCTGTTCGACACTAAGAGTTTCTTAGTCTTAAGACACATCTAGTGATTAGGTGGACACTCAACCTAGCTCAAGAGACTTAGAAGAGTTAGCCATATGAATAGGTCATGCCTTAGAGGTTTTAGGAAAACTTGCTTACCCCATAGCTTGAACCAAATCCACACTTCCTCCTTTCAAGTCAAACTCAAATCAATCCCAACTTAATTAATTTTCCTCAAACTCAAATCAATTCCAAATGGTTGAAGCCCATGACTGAAATCTAATTCCAAAAATCTTTCCTAAGTCACTTTGATTCTATCTTATGGACTTAGCCTAAATCAAATTCAAGAAATTTTCTCATAACCCATTTATATTCTCATTTATATTTAGAAATAAAAATAAAAAACAAATTCAAATATCCAAAATCAATTCAAAAAATCAAATCCAAATTCAACCTAAATTCAACGTAAGCCTTTCAAGTCAAATTCTTGAACTTAGCAAAATCAAATTCAAATCAGACAAAACCCTTGATTTTTCTTCATGATTCAATCAATCCTTCAATCATGAATCTAAATATAAACACAAACTTCAATTATCAAACCAAAACCAAATTCAAAAATCAAACCCAAATAAAACTCATGTTCACCCTTTGAACTTGAAATTGTCAAATGAATCAAAACCCATTTGACTCCAAATCACTTGCAAATGGATTTATATTTCAATCATAAGTCCATATGTGAGTTCATCAAACTTGATTCTGATCAAGTCAATTGACCACTTAGGCTCACTTGACCCAAAGTGATCTAAAATACCCTTTTGAGCCAATCCTACCCAAATTGGATTGAACTAAGCCCACCTAAGCCTCACACATGAGCAACAATTTTCATGAGATGACAAATCACTCAAATTGGGTCAAACCAAGTCAAACCTAAGGGACCAAGTCAACACTTAGGCAAAATGAACCTAAATTAGCCAAAATCTACCATAACAAATTGATTGAAACCATTGATCAAAACTCATTCATGATCAATGTTTGAACTTGACCAAATCATCATTTGAGCCTAACCTAGCCCAATTGGCCACTTGACCAAGTTGACCCAACTTGACCTAAAAAAGTCAAATGGGTGAAAAGATCAAATTGATTAAACCAATGGGTCAAGTTCATTCCAAATCACTTGTTGAACTTGACAAAAGCCTCAATTGGCTAACTAGACCTAACCAAGCCCAATTGACCATGAACCCAACTTGACCTAAAAGGTCAAATTGAGCTAAAATCAAATTAAACCAAAATTGATTGGAAACAAAGATACCAATACATTTTAAATGACCAATGAAACCTAAACCAACCCATGACCTAACCCAAATAGGTCAAATGGGTCAAATTGGTCAACTTGACCCATTTTACCTGAATGAAATCAAATGAACCAAATCAAAATATATACCAAATTGATTGGAAACAAATATGCAAATTAATTCATATGATCATTTGAACTTGACTAACCCTTGGATTGACCCAATTTGAATTGGTCAACTTGACTAAGTTGACCCATTTGACCTAAATAGGTCAACATGAGCCAAATCATATCAAATCAACTCCAAATTCATTTAAACTTGGCATAACTCATTTTTCTATCATGCCAAACATATTCAAATTAAAATCCAAGCCAAATGATCATTTTACCCCTAGTCGGGGTAATTCTTGGCCAAATTCACTAGAATTTGGTCAAATCCTCTTCATGGCACTTGGCACCCTCTTAGTGGACCAAAGTGGACACTAGTGATCATGGTGCACATGACCTGGGTTTGGGTCAACCAAACCCAACCTAATGGCCAAAATTGACCACTTCATTTCAAGCACATATCAATCACTCCTCCACCCAAAATTAGCACATGGCACTTCTCCACTACCCTCTATAAAGAACCATGTGCAACCCTTAATAGCCAAAATAACCCATTGAAGGGGTGAATTTGATCAAAACAATAAAGCCTTGCTCCATCGATCCTTCAGGGGGAGATATACTCCCCTCATTTCACTTGAATCCAAGACACTCACACTCATTGAGCTAGAGAGACTGAGATAGCACTCCAAGCTTCCCAGAATTCCCAAGCATTTCCCATTCTCCTCTTCTTTCTTTGAGCCAAAAATAGAGAGGCTAAGGGAAATTCCAACTTAGTCAATACCCAATTCCAATCCAATTCCTCCTTCAAGCATCCTTAGAGGGCCTAATCAAACTCATCCAAAGCTTCTTCCGAGCTTCAAAAGAAAGGGAGGTGGGAGCTAGACCAAGGTCATGAGCATTTGAAGAGGAGCTTGGTCCATAGGAAGATCCACTCAACCTTAACCCCTCAAACCTTCAATGGGCTTTGTCTCTACTGGGATGAAGCTACCTCGATGGTTGGAGCGGTGATAGCCTCCATGAGGTATGCCTTCAAACCAAACCTATAATAGAGTGTCTTGTCCTTTATGAAGAGAATTTTTACCTCAAGTAATTGTTGAGATCTACTTGTGCTTACTCCTAGATGGTGTGGGTAAAGTTTGAGCTCAATCCGAGCTCAATAGAGCTTGTATCTTGCCCTAAAGAGTGGATGGATGCCCTCTCAGAAGGAAGCTCGGACAAATCATGGACGTCCATCCATCATTTTGGATGGATGGTCCTGATTAATCCACTTAGGATTTATGATTAATCCCTTTAGAAATCATGGGATCGATCTCAACCATCCGATCTTTGATCGGACTATCCAGAGAGAAAGTGCATAGCACCACCACTGACACGGCATTGGGAAGTGATAACTTAAGTGATGAATCCCATCACACCATGTGGAAAGCACGCACCACATCAGCAGTCCACGTGGCGCCGACATGATTAATTATATAATTAAGGGTTTTAATTAATTCCTTAATCATCGAATCTTCAAATATTTACAACTAATTGTGGAAAAATCAAAAACAATAAAAAATAAAATTTATTATGAAGATAATTTAGTAAGATTTCACCAAAATTTATTTTGATGTATTTTAAATAGTGCATTTCAATTAGGGTTTTAGTTAAAATTTAATAACTCTAATTACTCCCAAATTATTTCATTAATTCATTTTAAATTTCTCATATGCATTTAGTGGGATGACCTCTGCCTCCCCTAATTTTCTTAGAATTTATTGATGAGTTAATTAGGGAAATCAATTAATGAATCCTTAATCACTCTCTTAATGTAATATTAATTAAAACATGTGAACAATGGTTTAATCCCTTTATTAAGTTAATTAAGCTTCACTTAAGTGAACATGAGATTTATGGAATAATTTTAGGATATTTTCCTTAAGCTATTCCTTAAACCCCCTTTCTTCCTTAATTTAAACTTAATTAAGGGATAATCCACAAATCACCTACTTAATTAACTTGATTAAATTTTCAAAACATTCCAGAACTTAACCAATTCATCTTGGGTAGGTGCTTAGGTGTTCAATAACCTAAGTAACTTAAGGAAATCAAAATCCAACCCACATGTGGGAAGGGTTATGAATGTACTTAAATTAAATCTTTAGCTTAATTAATCATTAATTGTGAGCCAATTGCATTAGGCCCTTTCTTTTATAGGTGCATTGTTGATTTAAATTTTTTGTGTGATTTTATGGCCTACATTGGCTCATAATTATTTAATTAAATATGTTAAAGTGGTGTAAGGTAATTAATGAACTTAATTCACACCTTAACCTAAACAAAATATAAAAATAATCTAATGGTTCTAAAATAAAGACTAAAACATCATACACATGTGGAAATGGGTTAGGACCAAAGAAACCTTTTCACATTTCTTAAATTCAAATCAAACTCAAAACAAACAAAAATCTCTTTAAAATAATTTTGATTTCTCTTTAAATAATCTTATTCTATAGGATTATCTTTAAAAATTAATTAGGGTGAATGAATTTACATCTTCATCACTTTATTTCTTTCCTAGCATGCTAAATGTGTATGTCATATGAAAATCATGCATTCATGTTTTTAAAAATCAAATTAAAATGAAATGTTTCCTTTATGTCAAATTGCATGTTTTGGCTAAAGTAAGAATATGAATGCTATTATCACTATTAAATCAAAATTATTTTCAAAACATATAAATCAAATATCATAACTAAAAGGTATGCTACTTATGATTATTTATGAGTTTGCATATGAATAGTATAAAATGTGTTATGTGATTCTCCTCTCTTTCTTATCATAGAATTGTATATGATTTGAAAGTGTATAGTCCATTTGAAAAGGACATAACACTTGCTCAAATATATTCCAATACACTATTATGTCATGACTTAAGAAGGAATTCCACATCACACATATAAACGAAACAATCAAACCAAAATCAAATAAACATAAACTTTTGCATGATTCTCTTTCCATGCATTTCTTTTGTACATGCACATGTATTTAAGAAAAGTGGTATATTAGTCTGAATCCCCAGGGTTGTGAAGCTTTAAGTAGCCCATGTAGGTCTTGTACCTTACACCCCTGGTGCTAACAATGGCTCCATACTCACTTATGTCTTTTATACTTGTAAATGTGCATATGAAAAATGGATAAAAGAATCACTCTTTTCCACTTAATAAAATCATGCATCATGAAGCATCAAAATTTTCTTAAGTAACATACCTTAGCATCCATCATTAAGGTGTGCTAAAACTTCCATTTGCATGTATAAATATGCTTAGGATTCATCCATATGCATGTTACACATGTTGGAATGAAATAAAGTGTTGTGTGTTTTGTGATAGTATTTTTACTTAATCTTAAAATGACTTTCTTTTGAATAGGTTTGTTTAGGAAAATCTAAACTTAGGATTAATTAAAACACATAAAAACATTCACTAAATAAAAAAATCAAATATGAATCTACCTTAGAAATTACTTAAGGTAGGGAGGAAAGAGAAGTTCTCTTCTCTTTCTCTCTTTCAACTTAGTAATTAATTGTAGTTCATTCAAACCTAATAAAATCATAACATAAAATCAACCAAATAAACTATGTCACTTAAATGAAACCACCCTCTAAGTTGAACATTTTCATACTTAGAAAACTTCAACCTTAAAGCTTAACTAAGCATACCACACAAACCTTAAATAGCACACACTTTACACTAACTCACCACTTCTAGCTTTAGGTTAGGGCAGTGCATAGTTTGATGTTTGCTTTTGTTTTTATGATATATTATTTTGTCTGATGTTAGGGTGTATGTGCAGACTAATGGTAGGGTGATCTTAGTCTAACCATTATCTTCTGAGGGATTGTATTTAAGGGGTGTAATAAAAATATACTATTTTGTTGTGGTGCTTATACCCCTAAACATAATCCAAAATAGGCTACATGCACTTTGTTTCGCTTGTGAGGAGTGCTAAGTCCAACAAATAAATATAAATTCTTGGGATAGTTTGGTGTGTTTAGCTAATCTCTATTTTGCAGGTTTTAGTTAGATTTCCTTTTTCCCATTTTCATGTAATTTTATAATTAAGATTTTGGAATGATTATTATGGGGTATTAGGATGAACATTGGTTATAAGGCAATGTTTTATGTACCATGTGAAGCCTTTGGAGCAACCACATTCAATTAACCAAAGAAGAAAGAAGAAAGAATAAGAAGAAGAAGAAATTAAGAAAAGAAGAAATGAAGAATGAAGACCCCATAACAATGAATTCCTTCTTGTAATTAATTCATTTGTAATCATTGTATAAGGGTAGAGCTCGCTACCCAATTTATTTTGGTTTGTGCGGTGGAGCCCGAACAAATGACCTCTTATTTTTTTGCTAGCTTTATAAATTGATTTGTTTAGCTTATGCATTAAGATGGCATCTTTTCTAGTTTATTCCTTACTTTGATGTATGGCTTGGATGATTAGGCTCTTAGGAAAATAAATTTTCTATCCAACTAATCAATTTAAAAAAAAATAAAATAACTCATAACCTCACCTAAAGTCTAAGTTATAAACAAGATAAAAGAATTAGCAACCCCTTATAATGTTGTATTTTCTTTCTCACATCATGCATAAAAAAGTATATTATTTCACTCTTGATTGAAGGTTTCCACCTTGCCAAAGAACTTGGCTTGACCTTTGAGATCCATGGTGGAAACACACCTCCTTATCTTCGATTTTGGACCATAATCTAATTTCTCATGCATTAGGCATATGAATCATAAAGCCTGTGTAAAATTGATTGTACAAAATGAAAATAAAATGTAACAAAATTAGCATTAGATTTAAGTCATTAAATCATGCCCTACATGATCTAGTCTCTTAGGGAGTGTGTTTAAGGACTTAGTCTCTTTCTAAATAAACAATAGCTTAGCTATCTTGCAAAAGCATTTGACTTGCCAACATGTTTTAAAATCGTAGAAAGAGTTAGTTGGCCACCCCCGTGGTTGTAAGTCCAATAGTGGTTTATCCTCTCTTTGGAGGTAAACCAAATACCCATTTTCACCTTAGATTTAGATCATGCTTTTGGCCCTCCCTAAAGCTCCCTAGATTTAGGTTCTGAGGTTACTAATTCTCTTTATGGGCTACAAGCATAAATCCTCACCTCTTAGGCATTTTAATGACCTTGTATCATGGAATTGTAAGCCCTAACATTCTAATAAAAAATTCAACTAAAAAACAAATTAATTCAATTTCAAAATGTAAAAGCCCAACCATAGATAGTTTGGGATGCTTACTAGCTAGTATCCTAAGCATCCCCTACTTATCTTTATTTGGCTTCGATAAGAACTCCCTCCTTTGATCGATCCCACTTGACTTTCTAAAAATAAACCAATCATTTGATAGTCCTACCTTCAAAATCTTTGGAGACAATGATCATTTACCTTAATCGAGAGTATTCTTAAGAAATCTTGTTCCTTGGGATGTAATTAACTATGTGGGCTTGCCCCTGTAGGGAACTTAACAAACCGAGTTTAAAATAAACCCTGCTTTACTTTTCTATGTAAAGTAGGGAATCTCGGTACATTCTCAAGACCCATAGTCCTGGGGAGTCCTTATTAAGTGTGATTAGTCCATTGTAGTGACTTCTATCTTCTAGATAGTACACCTTTCCTCAATGCTATACCCGATCACCTAATAAGAACATCTGATCTATGTGTCCCAACAAGGTGTTGTATTTTGTTTTCATTTATCCTCTTTCCAAAGTAGATAGATGAAGGCGAAATATGAATATTCTTTCACCAAGTTTTTATATTTATTTTATTTTTAGGTTTTATGTAGTTTAGGTTTTAGGCTTTTTTAAGGTTTAGGGTTTATGTTTTATGTTTTAGGTTTATTTTAGTTTTTTTTTATTTTTAGTTTAGTTTAGCTTATTTTATTTAGTTTATTTAGGTTTAGGTTTAATTTATTTTATTTTAGTTTATTTTAGTTTAGGTTTAGGTTTATTTTTTTATTTTATTTTATTTTATTTTAGGATTAGTTTTTTTTTTAGTTTGAGTTTGGGTTTTATTTTTTTTATTATTTAGGTTTTAGTTTTAGTTTTTTTTAGTTTTTTATTTATTTTATTTTAGGTTTATTTTATTTTTATTTTATTTAGTTTTTATTTTTTAGGTTTTATTCTTAGGTTTATTTTATTTTTTAATTTAGTTTAGGTTTTATTTATTTCTTTTTATTATATTTATATTTAGGTTTATTTATTTATTTTATTTTATTTTTTTTTTTTAGTTTAGGTTTTTTTATTTTATTTTATTATTTATTTATTTATTTATTTTAGGTTTAGTGTTTAGGCTTTTGGGGTTTAGGTTTGGAGTTTAGGGTTAATTTAGTGTTTAGAGTTTAAGGTTTAGTGTTTAGGCTTTAGGATTTAGGGTATTTAGGGTTTATGGTTTAGGGTTTAGGGTTAGGGTTTAGCATTTAAGTTATGGGTTTGGTGTTTAGAGTTTAGGGTTTAGGATTTAAGTTTAGATTAAGGGTTTTAGGGTTTAAGTTTAGGGTTTTTAGGTTTAGGGTTTTAGGGTTTAAGGTTTAGGTGTTTAGGTTTAGGGTTTAGGGTTTAAGTTTTAGTGTTTAGGAGTTTAGGTTTAGGGTTTAGGGTTAGGGTTAGGGGAAGGGTTAGGGTTTAGAGTTTAGTTAGGGGTTTAGAGTTTAGTTAGGGTTTAGGTAGGGTTTAGGTTTAGGGTTGTAGGTTTAGGGTTTAAGGTTAGTTTATGGTTTAGGGTTGGATATGGTTTTGGATTTAGGGTTTAAGTTTAGGGTTTAAGATTTTTTATTTTTTTAAAATTAAGTAACCGATAGGTTTAGGTTTAGTTTATTATTTATTTATTTTATTTATTTATTTTTTTTATTTATTTTTATTTTTATTTAGTTTAGTTTATTATTTTTTAGGTTTATTTATTTTAGGTTTATGTTTTGTTTTAGTTTAGTTTTATTTTTATTTTATTTTTTAAGGTTTAGGTCTTATTTTTTATTTTAGTGTTTAGGTTTATTTCTTTTTAGGTTTAGGGTATATTTTATTTTAGGTTTATTTTATTTTAGTTTAGGTTTAGGTTTATTTTTAGTTAATTTTATTTTTTTTAATTTAGGGTTTAGGTTTAGGTTTTATTTATTTTAGTTTAGTTTATTTTATTTTAGGTTTATATTTATGTTTATTTTGTTTATTTTAGGTCTAGGTTTTTTTTAGTTTAGGTTTTATTTTTTATTTATTTTTAGGTTTATTTTTTAAGTTTAAGTTTTTATTTATTTATGGTTTTGTGCCACCATCCTTCAAGATCTTTGATGGTAGGGGAACTCACGATAGCATATTCCACACTTTAGAGTTGGTTGTTGCAACACCTGGCGAAACACACTCTTCCTCCTTTTCATTAGATCATCGGTGTTGCATTTGGTAATGCGTTGAACTTCCCAAGTTGATGAAGCTTTTGCTAAGTTGGAGCACCTCTTCATTAAGAGGTTTCAGCTCGGAGAGGGTGACTAGGTGACCTCATTAAATAGAAACTCTCAAGTCCCTTTGATTAGGTGCAACGAGCATGAAAGGTGAACCACTCCAACAACATGCCATTGAGATTCTACTCAAGAATATCCATGGCTTGGTCGTTTTCATGCTTAAGGACTTTACCATTAAAACATTGGAGAAATTAATCAACAAGGAGTCTAGCCTACAAGAGGAAGCCAAATAGTTGCCCTTTCGACCAATCATCTAGGCCCAAACCATAAGGTGTCAACTTAACTTATAACCACTTGGGTGGCTACTAGCTAACTCCTCCTCCAATTTTAAAACCATATAGTTTGATCTTAAGGGTTGCAAGATAGCTAGGTAGTTATTTAATTAGAAAGAGACAAAAGTCATAAACACACTTCCTAAGAGACTAGAGCATGAGTGGTATGAGTATATGACTTAATCTATAGATGCAAAATGTTTTCAGATTTTATTTCATTTTAGACACATCATTTTAGCATAGGCTTTTGAATTTCTTATGCCTAAATGCATGATGAAATAGGTTATGGGTGAAACCAGCTAGAAGAAGGTATTCTCCACCACATGAGATGCCCTCACAGTCAATTCCTTTCCTTTAGGATGGAGATCCTTCATGTTCAAGAAAAGAATAATATGCATGCATGATACATACAACCATACAACAAAGGGGTTACTAAATCTTTTAATTATCTTATTTATGTCTTAGGCTTTATGATGAGGTTATGAGTTGTTTAAAATTTAGTTATGAGTGATTAGTTGGGTAGAAAAGTTATTTTTATCCTAAGAGCCTAATCATATCCAAGACACCCATTAAAGCATCAATCATTTTAGAAATTATGAAAAGCATGTCATTCTAATGCACAATGTAAACATAATGTCTAATAATTATATAAACTATCATAAAAGAATAAAAGGCCAGTGCTGTTAGGAACCACCATACAACCTAAAGAGAAAGATGGGTAGGTGAGCTAACATTATACAACCTAGAATATGAAAGAATAATTATAATTGTATTAAAATGTATGGGGTCTTCTTTCTTCATATCTCCATTTTTTATTTAGTTCCTTCTTTGATTTGGATGATGCTTGAAAGGCATTCATAGGGCACCATAAGATAAAGCCTTATGGCCACTGCTCATCCTAATCCCCCATAGCATTAATCCTAATTCCCATTACAAAAACTACATTTATGAAGGAAAAGTAAATCTAACTACACCTGCAAAATAGGGGTTAGCTAAACATACATATAATCCCAAGCAATTATATTTATAATTTTGACTTAGCACCTACACATGGGTAATTAAGCCCCACTAACTTGGATTATGCTTAAGGATTTAAGCAACTGTAAAATAGTATTCACATTTATTTTAAGCATCCATTAAGCATAATCCCATGCAAATATGATTAGGCTAATATTGTCCTATCATTCAGTCTACAAGCATACACCCTAACATCTAATCTAAAATAAAATATCATAAAACAAAATATACATCACATCATACACCATCCTAACTTAGAGCAAGAAGTGGTGACTTAATTCTAATGTGTGTATTAAAGCTTGTGTGGTAAGTCTTGTTAGGCATTAGTGTTGTATTTTCTAAGTGTAAAAGGAGTCAACTTAACAAGAAAGGTTGATTTCACTTGAAGTAGTTTAATTGATTTGAGAATTTTAATTTGTATTTTCTTTTTTTTTTCATTTGATTACACTTAGCAACTAAGTATTATAAAGAGAGGAAAAGAGGATTACCCTCTTTCATCCCTACCTTAAGTAATTTTCTAAAGTATATTAATTTGATTTAGTTCTCTTTAGTGAATGGCTTATTAAATGATTTAATTAATCCTAAGTTTAGGTTCACTTTAAATAATCCCATTCAAAATGAAAGGCATCTTAAGATTAATTCAATTGAATTACTGCCACATGACATATATTAAATCATTCATTTTCATCACATGTAACATTCATATGATTTAATCCTAAGCGTATCTATACATGCAACATATTTTAGCACACTTAAATGATGAATGTATGTATAAGTTTATAATTTATATTATATTTGATTGAATTATTTAAACATATTAATTTAAAACTTTATCCAAATTCTTATACAAAAAGAAAATTAGAATGAAATTAAACAGGCATTTGCTATTATTAAACCAAAGAAGTATGGTAATCAAATGACCTCCTTAGAGCTAGCTAAAGCCTCATATTCTCGGGATGTCCAGACTATATACCCATTTGCATTCAAACATATATAAATTTGTGTACATAAACATAGGAAGTAAGCTCCAAATCATATGGCTAATTAATTCAACCACTTAGTCAATTATGAATGCAAGCAGTTTTAATGTAAAATGGGATTTTCATTCACTAATCACATATACATGTACATGTACAATGATATAGGCTAGTATGTGTCATTGTTTAACCAGGGAAGTGAGGTAATCAAATGACTTCCTTGGGGCTAACTAAAGCATCGTATTCTCAGGATGTCCATACTTTATACTTTCTTTTCTTGGACACACATGGATGTATACATAAATGAGGGAAAGAAAACCATGCAAAGATTGTATATTTTTTTTAATTGAATCATTTATATATATGAATTAAAGCTTTATCAAAATTCTAATGTTGAAATACATAAGAATGAAATCAAATGGGTACGTGCCATTGTTAAACCATGAAAGTGAGGTAATCAAATGGCCTCCTTGGGGCTAGCTAAAGCTTCGTGTTCCCAGGATGTGCAAACAATATACCTATTACAATTCAATCTTATATAAATCAACACCTGAATAGGGGAATGAGAACTCACCATTCATACACTTAAGCTATAAGCACTTGCATTTCTTATGTATTTATAACTAGCATCATAACACATATTACTATTCATTTATAAGCTTTTGCAAATACATTTGGATTTAATAGTGATAATAGCCACACATATATTAAATTAAATCAACACATGCAAGCTTACATAAAGGAAATCCATTTTATTTTACTTGATTTTGAAAAGATGGATGTATGAATTCAAATGACATACCAAATTTAACATGATTGGAATGAGCATAATCAAATATAAGCATGTGATTCATTCAACCAAACTAGTTCTTAAAGACAATCAAATCAAATAAGATTATTTAGACCTAACCAAAGCATCTTTATTAATTAAGTTTTGGATTTGATTTGATTTAAGAAGGAGAAGAGAAATCATCACTTATTATTTTAAACCCATTCCCACATTATTGATTTGATTTAATTTAAGTAAATGTAATTAAGTTTATTTTATGGGTTAATTAAGTTGATCCCTTAATTAGATGAATTAATTACCCTTACCTATGTCACCTTAAAGTAATTAACTAAATAATTATGAGCTAACATGATATGCATGGAAAATAAACTTGCAATGATCCTAGAAAATAAAAGGGCCTAATGCAATTGGCTCATGATTAAAAGTTAATTATATTAAGGGACTTAATTAATTACTCTTATTATTTTCCCCACACATGTGGACTAACCATAATTTCATTAAACTTCTTTAGGTTATTAAACACTTAAAGATCTATCCCATGATTTAATTAATTCGTCGATGTGATTAAGATTTTAATTTGATTAAGTGATAATTAATTAGTTAAATCTTAATTAATTTCATTTTAAAAGGGTGAAATGAACTTAGGAAAGGGGTCCCAACCCTATTTCTTAGTTCACTTATTGTTGAACAATTATTAATAAACTTAATTAACCAAATTATTACTATTCATCACATTAATTAATCATTAATTAACTTAAAAGAGTAGTTAAGGTTTAATTAGTTAATTTTCTTAATTAAGTGAGCAATAAATCCCAAGAAAATCATGGGAGGTAGAGTTCATCCCATTAAATTAACCCACAAAATTTGGGATTAATTGCTCAAATAATTAAGGAGTAATTAAATAATTAATTTTTTAAACCTTAATTACTATTCAAAATAAGTTAAGAACATTTTTAATTTATTCTCCTCTAAAATACCATTAAAATGAGTATTTATTTGTATTTTTTTTATTTCTCTATGATTTTTTATGATTTCTAGAAGTTTCAGCCATTAAAATGATTAATTAAGCCTAATTAAAGCCTAATCCTGTTGGCGCCACATGGCGCATTGACGCATCTCGCTTTCCACGTGGCACCATAGGATTGGCTACTTAAAACCTTTCTGACTTAGTGCCTATGTGGTGATGGTGGATGTGCTTTCTCATTCATCTAAGATCGAACATCTATGATTAATCCCATAACTTAGTAGGATTAAATCATATCAATCTAGTGGATCTAATCATGTCCATTCGATCAAGAAATAGATGGTGCGATCTAACGTCACATGAGGGAGAATAGAGTTCATCCACCATTGATCACTTGATCCGAGCTTACCCATGCTCAAATCAACTCCAAAAGATCACACCTTCATGACATCGAGGGGATCCAACGGTCAAGATCACACGAGATGCAAGTTTTCTTCAAATTGGACCAACCCATTTTTTTCTAAGGATTAGTTTTGTAAGCATACCTCACCAGAGCTATAGACTGGTGGCTCGAATGATTGAGGAAGCTTCATCTAGTGCAGACGAAGCCCTATTGACCAGTAATTGGATCAATTCCTTGACGTTCACTCGGAAGGCCTTGAACTAATGATTTAGAGCTCGGCTTTGATCAAAGTCCCACCTTCGGTGCTCGGGAAGTTAGGGAGATGATTCATTATTGCTCGATGAGGCCTAAGGAAGGTGTGTACAAAGTTAATTTGAGCTTGATGGAGAAATGGGAAAGTTAGGTCATAAATGGGAGTGTCCTATTTTGGGGTAGACAAGAATGGCATTTTATGATCGAGGAACAAGCTTGGGAGCTTAGGGAATAGCTTTAGCAGGTCATCTTGGGTAGTTAGGGTTCTGAGGAATGATTTCTATGTGTTTTATGGAAATGAGGGGGTGTATACCCCCCCTTCATCTTGATTGGATGGTGGGATCAGGTTTGGCTTCTAGTGGCCATCTGACCATCTCAGGGAGTCATGGGTGGCAGGGAAGAGGTGAGTTGGCTCAGCTTGGTTGGTTGAAGGTGTGGAGGTGGCTGCCAAAGAGGAATCATGGGTGTCCTATGGGTTTAAAATGCTCCAATGGGGTGAATGGGTCATGGATGACCCAACCACCCCTTGGGTCAGGTTGGGCAGTGTCCTAGGTGCCTAGGTGGACCATTGAGAGAGTACCAAGTGGCCAATGAATGGAAATGACCTCTTACATGGGTGATTTGTCTCAAATGATGCCCTTGATGATCATTTGGCATTAGATTTCATTTAAGCAGATTTGAAATGATCCAAAAGTGGGTTAGCCCAAATTTCAAGTCAATTGGAGTTGATTTGGTTAGGTTGGCTCAATTTGACTCATTTAGGTCAAATTGGGTTAGGTAAAGTTGACCAATTGGTCAAATTGGGTCAAACCAAGGGTTGGATCAAATTCATATGATCATTTGGGATGTTTTGGTTCAATTGGTTTGGTTTGGCCTAGATTTGATTTTGGCTCATTTGAATTCATTTAGGTCAAATGGGTTAAATTGACCAATTTGACCAAATTGACCAAATTGGCTTGGGTTGTTTGGGTTTAGTTGACCAATTGAACATGATTGTAGGCTTTGGTTTCAATTAATTTGGATTTAGTTTTATTTTAGGCCAACTTGAACCTTTAGGTCAATTTGGGCTAAGTCAATTGGGTTCAATTGGGTCTAATCATGGCTTTAGTTAAGTTCAACAATCAATTTGGAATGAACTTGAGCCATTGGTTGCAATCAATTTGATTTATATTTTGATGGGAGGTTTTGTTGGGGTTGGTTCAATCCAATTTGGGTAGGATTAGAACTTGGCTCAAATAGGTCAAATTGGCCACTTTGGGTCAAGTGGACCAATTGGGTTTAGTTGGCTTGATTTTGGGCTAAGTTTGATTTATTTGAGTTTATATATGGATTTGAGATTGATATATAAATTCAATTGTAATTAGCTTGGGTTCAAATGGGTTTTGGTTCTTTTGAACATTTCAAGTCAAAAGGGTTAAGTTAGGTTTGACTTGGGTTGATTTTGGTTTTGCTTGATGATTGTAGATTTCATTTATATTTGTGAATATGATTGAAGGTATGATTGATTCATGAGAAAATCAATTGAATTTGGGTTTTGGAATGAAGGAATTTGGGGAGTCCAAGAGTTGGGTCATGTGGCTTAGGTTTGGATTTTGATTTGGTTTTATTTAGTTTTGATGATTTAAATGTATATTTCATTTAAATTTGAGAAGGTGATTGAAAATATGATTGATTTGTGAGAAAATAAATTGAGTTTGAATTGATTTGGATTAAGATTTGCTAAGTCCATGGGATAGGTCATATGGCTTAGGAAGGGTTTCAAGTTTGGATTTGATCATGGGCTTCAATCATTTGGTTTTGGAATTTGGGCTTGGATTTGATTTGAAGTTTATGTTTGAATTGAACTTGAGGTTTTGGTTTGAGAAGGTGAACATGGATTGGATTTGGGTTGTAGGGTAGGTGGATTATCCTAATCCATAACCTAATCCTATGGTTAACCCATGTCTTTTTTAACTTAGGTTAAGTGTTTACCTAATTGTTAGAAGTGTCTTATGTAGAGAAGTCTTAGTGTCTAGAAGATAGTCTAAGATGGGAAGATTTAATCCACACTCCAAAAGTGAGGTCAACAGGTCCCATAGTGTTCTCTTGGAGATAGATGATTTGGAAGACCTAAGCCAAGTTTCACATTATAGACTCGAATACATCTTTCAATACTTTGTTTGGGAGACCATGGATACATGAGAACAACATAGTTCAATCCTCTCTACATCAGTGTATGAAGTTCATGAGAGGTGGGATGGTCTATTGTGTTAAAGGAGATCTCAAATCATTTATAGTTCATGAGGTAGGCATATGAGGATGACTTACTACTTCTACAAAATCAACAAGTCTATTCTCTAACTGGCTAAAGTTTAAAAATAAAAGAAAAAAGAAAAAGAAAAGAAAAGAGAAAAGAAAAAAGAAAAGAAAGAGAAAATGAAAAGAAAAAAATAAAGGGAGCGGAAATAGACTTGGAGGAGGAAGTGGAGCGACATTAAATTCCCCACAGTTCAATACTCCATTCAACATATGGGTAGGATATCGACCTCCACGGTGAGAGGAAGAGGCCATTTTAGAGGCAGTCCCAGGGATAAAAAACCTCTTTATTAGCCACCCAATAGAAGATATGACCCAACTACCAGGAGTACACCTGCTATCCATATAGACTTAGAATCTAATTCATAGGATGAGTCTTATATGGTTTCCATACCAACTAACTCTTCTCAGCAGTAGATTCCCTTGGAGGTGATAGTCGGGTTCCAAAGCAAAGCATAAGTATATCCAAGCTATATGTGAAATAGTTAAGCATCAGTTGGGAATCTTAGAAGTAACCCCACTTTCCTCTCAAAAAGTCGAAGGTTTGGTTGTTAATGA